>CM046458.1:53609748-53942248 GCA_025506515.1 Flaveria trinervia
GAAAGGACTGGAGAGCAAGATTTAACACCTGAAGTTCAAACTCCAACTACTGTCAGCACTGAAGAAAAGAAAACTGTTAGTAGAAAGGGTTTAAAGACTACTAAAGAGGAAGTCAAGAAAGCAAACAATGTTTCCAAAGTGCTGAAGAACAAGTCTTCAGTAGTTTCATTCTCTTTAGTTGATGATCAATAAGATGAAGAAGAAACCATGTGAAATATGTGGTTTGTTCATCATCTTACAGATGATTGTTGGTACAAAAGAGGATCCAAACTCAAACATAAAGAGGAAATTAAAGAGAAAATGGTTAAAATGAAAACTGAGTTTGATGCCACATTTGTACCAGCAACATCAAATCCTGTAACCCTTAAGTCCAAAAAGAAATCCAAAAAGGAAGGGGTTAAGCAGGTAACAACTGAGATTGCTCAAAAGAAGAAGGTGCAACATAGGAACCTATCAAACCCCCCTGCTAATGTGTCTGGAGAGCTGAAAGCTTTATCACAAAATCAGAAACAGCTAGTTATGATGGTTCAACATATATTGGGAAGAGTTAACCAATTAGATGTTCCTATGTTGAAACCACAGAAAAGGAGGTCAAAGCCAAAGGATTCCTCTTCTTCACCATCTTCTTCCTCTCAGGTTGTTGTTTCCAACAAACCTGTTAGTTTACCATCTGTTGATGAGAACAGGCCCAAAACCAAAAAGGTTTGGGTCTCAAAATCTAACTAATTTGTTGTGTTTTGCAGGGTTCTTCAACATGCCTCAGAGGCATCTGGTATGTAGACAGTGGAGGATCCATGCATATGACAGGAAACAGATCACTTCTTAATGACTACTCTCAAGGAAGGAAGGGGTTTGTGTCATTTGGCAATGATGCAAAGGGTTACATCATCGGCAAAGGCTTTGTTTCCAATGGGGAAATAAAGTTTGATGATGTTAACCATGTGGAAAATCTCAAGTACAACCTCTTGAGTGTCAGTCAAATGTGTGACAAAGGCCATGTTGCTCTTTTCACTAGTCAGAACTGTCGGATTCTGTCATCTAAAGTTCTAAGTTTGATTGATAAGGTGTTGGATGAATACACTCTCCTAAAGGCCAACAGGACAGGAAGAGTGTATGCCTTAGATCTTTCCAAGAAAATAGATCTCAAAGGCCATCCTTGCCTATTTTCCAAGGCTTCCCCTCACGAATCTACTCCATGGCATAGAAGGCTGGGTCATGTTAATCTCAAAAACATAAATCAGCTGATAAACCATGGTTTAGTAAGGGGACTGCCTATGAAGGAGTTCAAATGTGAAGATAACTGCACTGCTTGTTTAAAAGGAAAACAGCACAAAGCTTTATTTCCCTCCATAGAAGAACCTAAGTCCACTGCCTGCTTACAGCTTCTTCATATGGATCTCTTTGGTCCTGTGAGAGTGATGAGTATGGCTAAGAAGAAATACTATCTGGTAATTGTGGATGATTACTCCAGATTTGTATGGACTTTCTTCTTGCATTCAAAGGATGAGGCAGCTCAGAAGATTATCAACTTTGTGTTGTATGTTGAGAAGCAGTATTCCCTCTCAGTCAAGTGTATTAGAAGTGATAATGGAACAGAATTCAGAAACAATACACTTGATGAGTTCTACCTCTCAAAGGGAATCAAGAGGCAGTTTAGCATTCCAAGAACTCCTGAACAAAATGCAGTAGTGGAGAGAAAGAACAGGACCCTTATTGAAGCTGCAAGGTCCATGTTGGCTGATTCTGGACTGCCAATGACCTTTTGGGCTGAAGCTGTCAATACAGCCTGCTATGTACAGAATAGAGCTTTAGTAAATCAGAGGTTGATGAAAACTCCTTATAAAGTTTTACATCATTTAGCCCCTTTGATTTCATTCTTTAGAGCATTTGGGTGTCCCTATTACATTCTCAACACAAAGGATCAACTCCAAAAGTTTGATTCTAAGGTGGATGCAGGGTATTTTGTTGGGTATCATCCACTTGCAAGGCTTACAGAGTATTCAACTGTCGGACAAAGATAGTTGAAGAAACCTTGCATGTGAAGTTCAATGAATCCCCTAAGGATACAATTCCACAAAACCCTGTGGAGTTGTTTGATCTGGACATTCTGCAATATGTTCCTTATCAACCGCCTGCTGTTGCAGATCATATGAATCCATCATCTTCTGTAGCTAGTCATCCATCTGGTGTTACTGATGATGATGATGATATCAGTAATCACCTTTTCAAGTTTAGTGATCAACTGCCTGATTCAGCTAGACCTGATGTTCCTGTAGCTCCAGTAGCACAATCCACAACAAATGCTGATGAGATTTTTACAACTTCAACTTCCTTTGAATTACCATCTACTGATTGGTTTCAAGGAATGCTTCACCATCACCATCTGTTGCTGCTGAGCCTGCTACAAACACTTGCACAGATCTTATTGTGTACCAAGATCTGAAGAATCATCCTATGTCTCAAATCATTGGTGATATCAATGCTGGCGTGTCAACAAGAAGTCAATTGTCAAATTTATTCTTCTATGCTCTCTTCATCAGTCAGCAAGAGCCAAAGAACTATCACATTGCATTAAGGGAAAATGGATGGGTTGAAGCCATGCAGCTTGAGCTTCTTCAGTTCAAGAAACAGCAAGTGTGGGAACTGGTTCCTCTACCTCCAGGTAAGTGTGCAATAGGCACTAAATGGGTGTTTAGGAACAAAACTGATGAAAATGGGCTTATTGTTAAGAACAAGGCCAGACCGGTTGTACAGGGGTTTTCACAAGAGGAAGGTATTGATTATAGAGAAACCTTTGCCCCTGTAGCCAGACTAGAAGCAATTCGATTGTTTTTAGCTTATGCTGCTTATCACGACCTTAAAGTTTTTCAAATGGATGTCAAAAGTACATTTTTGTATGGGAAAATTAAAGAAGAGGTTTATGTATGTCAACCACCAGGTTTTGAGGACCTTAAACATCCTAATTGGGTGTATAAGCTTTATAAGGCTCTTTATGGGTTGAAACAAGCTCCTAGAGCCTGGTATGAGACATTATCAAACTTTCTTCTGGAAAATAATTTCACTAGAGGCTCCATAGATAAGACTTTATTCATTAAGAAAGCTGGGCAGCATAATCTACTTGTTCAAATTTATGTAGATGATATTATTTTTGCATCCTTTGATCCACAGTTGTGTGATGCCTTTACAAAGTTGATGCAACAGAAGTTTGAAATGAGTGCCATGGGTGAATTACAGTTCTTTCTGGGTTTGCAAATCAAACAAAAGGCTGATGGAATTTTCATTCATCAGTCCAAATACACAAAAGATCTTTTGGAAAAGTTTGATTTACAAAACTGTAAGCCCTGTTCTACTCCCATGTGCAACACCACACAACTGGATCCAGATCAGAAAGGTAAAATGGTTGATGAAACACTTTACAGATGTATGATTGGGTCCTTGATGTACTTAACAGCTTCTAGACCAGATATTATGTTCGCTACATGTGTTTGTGCTAGATTTCAGGCTGCACCTAAGGAGTCTCATTTGATTGCAGTTAAGAGGATCTTTAGATATCTGCAAGGCACTCCATCTCTAGGTTTATGGTATTCTACTAGACATTCTGGTAAATTAGTTGCGTTTTTGACATTGACTATGCAGGGTGTAAGTTGACAAGAAAGTACACTTCTGGAGGATGCCAATTCTTAGGCAACTGCTTGATTTCTTGGCAGAGTAAGAAGCAGACCTCAGTTGCTACATCAACTGCTGAAGCAGAGTACATTGCTGCTGCAAGCTGTACATCTCAGGTACTCTGGCTTCAAAACCAATTATTGGATTATGGCATAACAGAGACTAAGACTCCATTGTTAATGGATAGCTCTTCAGCTCTTTGTATTGTCAAGAATCCTGTCCAGCGCTCTAGGACTAAACATATTGAAATCAGACACCATTTTATTAGAGATTGTTTTGAAAAAGGTCTGATTGATCCAAAATTTGTTCCTAGTGCTCATGAGCTTGCAGACATTTTCACTAAGCCCTTGGATAGCACAACTTTCCAAAACCTAGTGCTAAGGCTTGGTATGCTGCAGCTAGAATAAGTGACAACTACTGATGATCTCAGTAATAAGTACTGATGATCATTGGTAACCATGTCACATATAAGTACTGATGAGTTCTTTTACCTTAGTAGTTTTTATAACTACTGAAGGCTACATGCCTCACAATACTCAAGTACTTATTTGTTAAAACAGCTGATGTAGTTACAACAGCTGATGTAATCAGAACAGCTGATGTAGCTACAACTACTGATGTCAGAATTGCAGATAAGTACTGATGACCAATGAAACGTCTGAAACTCAGATCTAAGTCTGATGAGTAAGTGTGGAGGTCAGACTGAAACAGCTGAAAAGCTATGAATTGACGAAAACAGCTGATGAGAAATTTCTCTTCAGTCGTTTCTACAACTACTGTTTCATTAAAACAACTGAAGCCAAAACTATGTCTTCAGTAGTTTACAACTACTGAAGACTAACACCAAGTCTTCAGCTGTTTACAACAACTGATGACAAAACCACTGTCTTCAGTAGTTTCACAACTACTGATGACTAATACCAAGTCCTCAGTTGTTTCACCACCTGAAGTCAAAACTGTCTTCAGTAGTTTTATAACTACTGATGACTAAATCAGAGACTTCAGCTGTTTCAACGTCTGACGGTTAAAACCAAGTCTTCAGTTGTTTTATAACAACTGCTGATCACACCAATACGGTCAGTCATTTCAAACCTCTGAAAGTTAATACCATGTCATCAGTAGTTTCAACAACTGATGACTAACACCAAAACCTTCAGTTGTTTTCTAACCCTACCCTTTAAAATACCTTATCCCACCTTCAGAGTTTTTCTTTCTTCTCTTCTCAAACCTAACGTTCAAAAACTCTATAACCTCTCTTCATCAATAGGGACCATGCAACTAAAACCACGACACAACTGTGTCGCACATCTCACAAAATCGCCATACTGGACCAAGTTTCACAACGCCATTGATTTAATGGTTCAGTCACCTTACAAAACGGCTTTTCTGTTAAATCCCACCATATATGCCGAATCTCTTAACCAATTCTGGACAAATGTCACTCCTGTCTCTGAGGAGAATGACACAGAGTCTCTTCAATCGTTTGTCCATCATCAAAAAGTGGTCATTACTCCATACACTCTTCGCCAAACCCTCAATCTGGATGATGCCACTTTCCCAACTGGTTATCCAAAGGGCACAACAGATCAATCATTTGCCCACCATGGATACCAGGGTAACCTGAGTGCATCTACAATATTGAAGAAACATTTCCAGGATGCCGAACGTCTCATCTTTCACATGGTAAATGTTTGCCTTGCCCCCAAGACTTCATCATGGGATCAAATGTCCACAAGGTGGCAACAGGTAATGTACTCCATCCTTGAGCAACAACCTTTAAATTTTTCTGAAATACTGTTTTTAGAGCTCAAGGATATGGCCCAAAAACAACTTGCTAACCGTTGGATATTATATCCTTGGTTCATAATGGCCATAATTGAAAACCAGCTTCAAGCTGAGGGACTTGTTGGCCTGGGAGTCCCTGCTACGGCTGTATTGCTTGAAGTATACTCCCGGCACAACTCTGACCAATCACTAAAAATGGCTGACAAGCTACGCAAACCCACACAGCTGGAATCCACAGCCACCACCTCCAAGTCCAAAATCCCCACCAAACCCAGTAAAAAGAAGTCAAAAAAGGCTACTCAGGGAAATGAGTCCCCTGAGGATGCCCCTGCAACACAAACGCAGGCTATATCCACTAGTTATAACCCCCTAGTGGATACAAGGACTTCACCAGCCACAGCCGCTCAGGATTCCTCTCAAAAGGAGCCTGCAGCAACCAAAGAAGGGGTACCCACTAATCTGGGATCTTCCTCATTTGAGGAGATTGCCATTGAAGAGCACCATTCTCCCCAGGTGCATACTTCTTTTAACCCATCTCCCACTACAACCGCCCCACAAAGTCCTACTCTTATTGTTGCAAACGTGCTGATTTAGCTGCATGCCTCTCCTCCTCCCCAACAAACACCAACAAAGGGGAAAACCACAGCAATTGAGGAAGAGGATCAACATGCTTCTGACAGCCCACAACACCAAGGTTTAACTGTTTTATCTCCTGGTGTGGATATGCAGATACGAACATCTGGTGAGGCTGCCACCTCTTCTAAATTAGCACATGATCAGACTGAGGCTGGTAACATAGCTAGACCTCACCAGAGGCAACAGCTGATGAAGGACATCGTCCTGAGGCTGGAAGTCGCCAGTTCCAAGAAAAAGGGGCACATGCTAAAACTGGTCTACACCCAGTGCATGTACATCCTGCTACAAGCAGGAGGTCAGGTGATTCAGCATCTGCTGATGATGACCTGGGCTTCTTTTATGATGTTCTGGCCCAGAACACAATTCTTGAGGAAGAAGTCAGTAGACTACAAAGTCTACTTGACCAATTCTCTCAAAAAGCAAGTCCATCTGCCACCAACATAAACCCACAGATGGCACCTTCACCTGAAGGTCTCCCACACACTCAGCCACTCAAAACTTCCGAGCCACCAACTTTTATTTCTGGCATTGCTTCTCAGGGACAGAACCCCTCTGAGCAAACAGCTGCTTTCTTTCAGCAATCCCTACCTCTCATCACCCCAATGATCACAGACATTGTGATCAAAATCATGGATGAGAGGCTTCCCTCATGTTGGAGCATATATAGTCATATATAGTGTGTCCATCGCTTGTCGAATAGTCTAGGCTTAATGTTATACACATGATATGTTGTAAACACATGAAACTGGGTCATTCGCAGGAGCATATGCGAATGAGACTCAGTCGTACGGCTGAGCCATGCTAATGGACCAGCCATGCGACTGAGAGATGCGATTGGACATTCGTAAGACTGAACCATAATAATGGTCCAGTCGTATGATTGAACCATAAGCATGGTCCAGTCGTACGATTGAACGATATGCATGGTCTGATCGCACGAATGGGCCCAGTCGCATCTAATATGGGCTGTGGCCTATATACATACTAGTTTCAATGTGTAGAAGGAAGGAGGGGAGAGGGAGTCTACCCGGGAGCCTAGGGCTGCCGGATGAGAGGGGAGATCATGCTCGATCTTCCCTTTGCCAAGTGTCTTGATTCTTATGTTGTAACGAACTTGTAATCGTTAGGTTTTTAACAATGAAACCAATATTTGATAGTTTGTGTTATTGATTTGACTTTTGGTTGAGCCAAAATATGTCAGTGAAGCACTAAATGATGAGGCGTGGGTGAGTGCCATGCAAGAAGAACTTCTGCAGTTTAAGAAGTTAGGTGTATGGACTCTGGTTGATAGACCTAAAGGTGCTAAAGTCATTGGCACCAAATGGGTACTAAAATACAAGAAGGATGACCAAGGAGTCATTATCAGGAACAAAGCTCGACTGGTGGTTCAAGGTTTTCGCCAAGTCGAGGGAATTGACTATAATGAGGTGTTTGCACCCGTGGCAAGGATGGAAGCTATTCGTATCTTCCTTGCCTATTCATCGTACATGAAGATTAAAGTCTACCAACTAGATGTGAAGAGTGCATTCCTTCATGGGGAAATCTGGGAAACAGTCTATGTAAGTCAACCCGAGGGATTTGAAGACCCTTATCATCGGGATAGAGTTTACAAGCTCGACAAAGCTTTATATGGGCTTCATCAAGCTCCTCGAGCTTGGTATGAGAAACTCTCGACTCATCTTGTGAAACACGGCTTTCGCAGGGGAGTCATTGACTGTACACTGTTTATTAAAGAAAAGGATGGCGACCTACTGCTTGTACAGATATATGTTGATGACATAATCTTCGGTCAAAGAACGAAGAGTTATGCAAAGAGTTTGAAGCAGTGATGAAGAAAGAGTTTGAGATGAGTGCTATGGGGGAGATGAAGTTCTTTGTCGGGTTACAGGTGGATCAAACACCTAATGGGATCTTTCTACATCAGACCAAGTATGTAGGAGACATTCTCAGTCGCTTTGACATGGAGAATGCTTCTGCTGCCGGGACTCCACTTGCTACGAATCATGATATAGCACCTGATGAGAATGGAGATCTTGTAGATGCCACTATGTACCGAGGAATGATTGGATCCCTCATGTATCTCACTGCCTCAAGACCTGATATCATGTATGCGACATGTTTATGTTCTAGATATCAGGATAAAGCTAAGGTCAATCATCTGATCGGGGTCAAAAGGATTTTTTGTTATCTGAAGGGTACACCCACACTGGGGTTGTGGTATCCTCATGATGATGATTTTGAGCTCACGGCGTATAGTGACTCGGACTACGGAGGCTGCAAAATGAACTACAAGTCTACATCAGCGGGGTGTCAATTCTTTGGGAGAAGATTAGTTACCTGGCAGTGTAAGAAGCAGACATCGGTTGCATTGTCAACCTGTGAAGCCGAATATGTTGTTGCAGCAAGTTGCTGTTCACAAATCATTTGGATTCAACAGCAAATGCGGGATTACGGTTTAAAATTCTCATCTACTCCTGTTTTTGTTGATAATTCTGCTGCAATTGCAGTAACTAAAAATCCGGTTCAACATCCTAAGACCAAACACATCGGTATTAAATACCACTTCATAAGAGACTGTTTTGAAAAAAACTTAATTGATGTGGTTAAAATTAATACTGATTTTCAACGTGCTGACCTCTATACTAAAGCCTTTGATAAACCACGTTTTCAATATTTGCTAGAGGTCAACGGCATTAAAAAGAAAAGTGAGGTAATTCCTGATGATAATAATGTGTAGGCCGATGTAGTTTAGTTAAAGTTTAGTTTATTTTATGTTATCTGTTTTATTTTCGTCTCTTATATTTAAACTCATGTTATTTTGCTGTTTATTAAAATCCAAAAAAATAATTAAACCAGAAATGATTTTAGTATTTTAGGGGGAGAATATGTCAACGGTTAACATTAACGAAAAAAAAACCAAATGAGGGAGAAGGGGTAACTAGCTGAAATAAGGTAGATTGTGTCTGTGATACCGATTCAATACCTTTGGAACATGAAGTACACAGGAACAAATCAAGAGGGACTTTAAAAATTTAAGTTTTGAAAAGATGCAAAAGTTCAAAGTATAAGTCTGTGTAGTCTAAACAATATAAAAAGGGAAGATGATAGAAAACTGGCAACTCCTAAGGTGACACAAAGAAAGTAGACTTAGAGGCTGCTAGACCACAAATGATATGTTGGTAAATTCAACACAATAGACAATTAGACCTGATTGGTGATCTTAAGATCAAACTAAGTTGGTCAACTGACTGTGGGCTTCCATCTTATCACTGGTTAACACAATCAAATATATTCCAATAAGGGGTAATGAGCATTTAAATGCCACAAACTTGTGCGGATGACCATAATTAGAGCAAAGCAAGAAAAAATGAAAGACAATGCAATAAAGCTAATGACTTATGTTGTTGGTGCATATTGTGTAAAATAAAATAACCTGCTCTAACAAGGAGATAGGTTGTGTGCCTCTCTGCTGTGCGATGGCACTGACCTGAGGATAAGCATAACCTAGATATTCTAGAATTCATTGTTGTTTGCCGCCTCTCTACTGTGCGATGGCACTGACCTGAGAACAGGCTTCTCTTTGAAAGCTCTAAGAATAGTCTCTTCTTGTAATAATACCCGTAGACCGCTCAAAAACCTCTGAGGAATGTTGATTACCATGTAAGTGTGGGATCCACAAATGTTAGCTGAAATAATTAAACCTAAATCAGTCACCAGTCTGCGTCAAAAGTTTGTGTATGGATTTAAGTGGACAAACATACTGACAATCTTAGTGGCTACATTCTCAAGAGTTCAAATCAATGTGAAAATCTAAGAGTTTCAGTATGATTTCCTTAAGTTGCTAACGACTCTGGATGAACACCGAGAATTTAAGCATCAAAAAGTTTTAATAACAAGTCCCAAATGATTTGATGTTCCTGTATGATTCCAAAATTGAATTGGTCCAGATATGATCAATCTAAGTTGAAGCTGTCTACTCCCAAACCAAATCCCGTAGATTTCCATCTTAGGGTTTTATCTCTCACAAAAAGTCCAAAAATTAACTTTATTTGTGTAGTTAGTTTAAGTTTCTATGTTAATCTTTTAATTTGTGTCTCTATCGGACTACATGAGGGAAATCAGAAGGGAATTAACTTACCTAAAAGGGTCATGTCTGAGATGGCCAGATGTTTTTCAAAGTTTAAAAAGTCACGTCTGAAGTGACTGAATTGGTTAAGAGCTTATAATGTTATTATCAAAAGTGAAAAGGGTCTTAATAGTAAAATGTTCAAAATGACTGTAAACTCACTAAGTGTGACCCATTCGCACGAGTGGATCATGGTTATGGACCAACTATGCGAATGGCTTCCAATCGGCCGAATGGACATGAGAATGATCCATTCGACCTTATAGAAGGGGGAGAATGAACCAGTAGACCGACTGAGGCTCAGTCGGTCAACTAAAGATACGAATGAAGGAGACCGAATGAGGCAGTCGACCGACTGAGACTCAGTCGGCCGACTGAATGCGATTGACTAGGCCAATCGTACGACTGAGACTCAGTCGCCCGATTGAACTGAGCGAATGAGGCCAGTCGGCCGATTGAACCTAGGTTCAGTATTTAAGGGCCTCAGTCGATCACATGTTCCTCATCACACCAAAATCGCACTCATATCGCACTCTTCCTGTTACTCTGTCAAAATTGCTACAGATCCTGATTTACATTGCTGTTAAGTTTCTTACATTCGAGTGACGATTTACAGGTACTTTACTCTTTGAATCTTACCAAAATCAGCAGATTACCGAACCTACAATAGAGACACTCGATTGAATCAAGAACCGAACTGTGAAATGACCTAATCACCTATGTAAATTAAGCAAAATGTTAAAATTGAGTTTAATAGGTTATTAGTGACAAGTAGACGAGGCTAATGGACCATTAAACACTGTTAAATGACTTAAATTGGTCAAGATTCGACCCACAGGCGATCGAACAGTGGGGCAAGCGACTGGTCGTTCGAATGAACTCCAATCGCACGATTGAACCTTACGATTGGGTCATTCGGCCGAATGAACCACCCGAATGAGTCCAGTCGGCCGATTGAACTCAATCACAAGTCTCAATCAGCCGATTGAGCTCAATCGCAAGTCTCAATCAGCTGATTGAACTCAATCGCATGTCTCAATCAGCCGATTGAACTCAATCGCATGTCTCAATCAGCCGATTGAACTCAATCGCATGTCTCAATTAACCGAATGAACTCAGTCGTACTTAAGAACAACCGAATGACTCCAGTCGCATGATTCATTCGCATGAATGAATCAGAATGGAAGTGAAACACTACACTTAGAACTGAATTCGAATGTATTATGTACTAATGATCAGGTGTCTTGTGTTTCAGGTCAATGGCTGATAGATGGTCCATAAATCCAAAGCACAATATATTTGCTCATTTGGACCATACGACTCAGAATGGAGCCGAGTTTACAGATATTATTGCATTCCTTCGACGCTCTCGGATACACAAAGCCATATCCACACAGTGTACTCCTTACAGGTCGTTACATCAGGCTTTCTGGGAAAATGCCTCCGTAGATCGTTCACATGAGCCTTACAGCATACGGAGCTCTATTCATGGTCATGACATTGAAATTACAGCAACTGACATCCAGAGAGTACTTGATTTTGGGCATGATACTGATCAACCCACCAGACTACATCCACTTACAGTCAGAGGTTGCTTCCTCAGGATTAAATATGCTGGGGACATCATTCAGGAGTGCTCAACAAGAGCAACCTGTGTCCCCAGTATAAATACTTGGCGCATGTGATCTTGAAGTGTATTGCTTCTCGAAGGGGTGGGTTTGATGACCTGTCAGACCAGATTCAGAATGCCTATGTGGCACTGGTACTGAACCACCCCTTCAGCTTCTCGAGCATGATCTTCTCGTGTCTGGTGGAGAATCTGGAGGCCAAGGGGAAGGAGGGTTTTTGTATGTATCCTAGATTTCTGTAGCTGATCTTTAACAAGAAGCTGCCATTACTTCCCAAGAGAAACATGATGCGGTTGCCCTAGAGGTTATGGATGACACGACTTTGGGTCGCATGAGAATGTATCGGGGCAAGCAGGTAAAGCCCCAGGTAAAAAGGTTGATCGGCCATCTGGCAAATGAACGATATGTGGCACCTGGTAGACGCAAATGGCGTCATGATGACAGCGATTCAGATGATGAGAGGTTGTCGCTCCCAGAGCATGATTCAGACGATGATGATAGTAGGGATGTTGGGGATGATATGCCTGCTCCAACGAGGGGCACAACTTCAGATGTTATACCCCCAGTGTCTGCCCTAACAGGCGACATAGCTGAGTCTGCAGGCTTCCACCAGGACTTCATACCTGGTGAGGAGGAAGAAGAGTCAGATGAGGAGCCCTTGACGAGGACCGTGGGAAGCAAGGTTGTTCCCACCGAGTATGGACTCCGGGCGGTTGGTGAACGCCCCAGGATTTGGGAGAGACGACTGTAGATCCCAGCTATGCTTCTGAGTCTACTAGCCGTGTTCTAGGGGGAGCATCCACCTCGACTGGATCGAGGAAGAAACGGATAGCTCAGCCCCACGACCAGAAGAAGAAGAGAAGAAGACTCACCTTCGTACCCACCACAGCCACTACATCAACCACCATACCTACCACTTCTACATCCACACCATCCACCACCACAGCCACCACAGCCACCATAGCTACCACTACCACACCTCCCACCACTGTAAATATGCCAACCACCACCATATCTTTCACTCCTACATCACCTCCAATATCTCACAGACCCAACCCTATATTCACCACAACCACCACCACCACTAGCCACCAATCAGGACCCTCATCTGATCCTGCACATATATATGGATCTCATCTACCTCAATTTGGGGTAGAGGACTGGCTTTCAGCGCTAAACCGTATGGTGATGCGATTGTTAGCTGCTGATGAAGAAAAGACTGCACAGATCCGACAGCTTGCAGATCTCACTGCTGTACAGTCACATCAGATCTCGGAGCAGGATCGGCTAATCAAGGAGCAGGCCCAGCAAATGGCTGCTCAGATCCTCGAGATCGCCCAACTCCAAGAGCATAGAGTCACTTCTGCTAAGAAAATTGAAGAGTTGGAGAATACTAAGAAGACCATCATGCTCAAACTTAAAGGATCTAAAGATGAGCCTCTGAAGATTAAAGAGGGAGATGGTGATGATAGTGCTGATGATGATGTGGACGAAGATGAAGAGAGTGACGATTATGAAGAAGCAGAAAGAGGGGATGCACTTGCATCGGCCCCTGCTACAGGTCAAGAGAACAGGACTAAGAATAGACAAGATCAATCAGCCTCTACCTCTGCCCCTACAAGTGATGAAACCTTGATACAAGAAAAAAGTAAAGATTAGATGATTATGTATTTATCTTCTTTTGTATTTGAATCATGTAATTGAACACAATGTACTTAATGTTTATATTACTTTAATGCCTTTTCTGTTTGATGAATTACTAATGATTTGAGTGTGAAATGTGTAAATCAAACAGATCCAAAGTACAAAAGAGATGAGTTTGATATTGCTCCCCTTCAACAGGTCAAGTCTCAACTCACAATGATTCTTGATTTGCAAGGGATTGTCAGAAGGTCAGTGAGTTATAACCCTGAAGAAGGGGAAATAATTCATGATCTATCAAACGAGCAACTGGCAGAAATTTTCAAGCTCAATCCTGATGAAATAGTGAAAGATGCTCCAACATGTAATGCTACCTGTGATGACGAGCTAAATGACATTGATGAAATAGAGATAGAAGATATCACTGCAGAGCACTATCCTCAGTATGCTGACAATGAGGGTAATGTGGTCCCCAATTTGGGTGAATCCCTGGTCGGTGATACATTTGAGATGTTAGACAAAATGGAGCAAGAGTCAGAGAAAACAAAGGGAATGGCCCAAGCTGCAAAGGATGATGTTGATATCCGTAAGGCTGAATGGGCTGAATGTTTTAAAGAAGTTAGAGCCAACGTGCTGCACCGAAGAGGGATGCCTACACCAAGCTCTACAGCGTCAAGAAACATCTTAAGGTGTCAGGCAGGATTATAGCATGGGCATATTTTGATGATCTTAACGTTTATGCCGTTAAAAGGGAGAAGGGCATAGAGTACTTTAGATTTCCACATGATCTAAAGACTCTACCAGGTTTTGAGCTCAACCAGCTGGCCAAATTGAAGCTGTTGTATGCTGACCCGAGAAAGATGTCAGGCTGGTTTGAGGCTGCCCTAAAGAAAGAGTACCACACAAGGTGGATTAACTTCAGACCTCAACAACCTACAAGGTATATAGAAGGTCTGAGATGGATGCCATTACTGGAAAACCAAAGATTGTGTTGAAGTGGAATCCTACGCGCACAATGTCAAGAATCCCACTTCGGGAAATGACAAAGGATTTCACACCACACTTTAAGTGTGGTACTACGATTGGAGAACAGCAGAAGCGGTCATAGTCCTAGATAAGAGGGCCAAATGGATACAATCAGAGTATTCGATCCAATGTGGCTTACCAACTTGTCAGAAAATGATGTTTATATACTGTACAAGTGGCCTCTGTTCTATGATACGCAAGATATTGTACAAGCACTTCAGTTCCAAAATGTCATAAGACTTTGCTTCGCGTTTAATATTCACGCGGGAGTCACACAAGAGGACAAGTACAAGAAATATGAGGAGGTAATGAAGAAAACAAGACATTAGAGAGATCTAGATCCAAGGGGGAGTTTGTTGATACATGTATGTCCCTAGATCATAATATGTGATGTAATAGATCTTGTTTGGTATGATTAATGAAATGATATTGATAGTTTGTTAGTTATAATGTTTAATATTTCATTAATGTGTTGACATTGAATTGTTTAATTAGGTTAGTGATTGCTTGAATGATTACATATAATGTTTATTAATTAATACATTCAAACTTACCTTAATGAAGTTCTCATGCAAATGGCTCATGCGAATGAACCATACGCATGAATAACTTCACACGATTGACTCAGTCGCACGACTGAACCAGGAGACTGGATCAGTCGTACGATTGTAACATAAGATTGGCTCAGTCGCACGACTGAACACTCAGTCGTACGAATGAATCAACCGCATGGTTCAATCGCACGACTGAACCAAACTAATAGTCGCACGATTGAATAATACCAACATATAAATACAACTCAATTCGTGAAAAAGAAGGACTCTCGATTATTTTACGATTCCAGACGTACCCTAGCCGTCCAGAAACCTCTCAACTCGTTCTCCAAGTTCATAGAATACATTAGATCGATTCCCAATCGATTTCTAACGTTAGTTTCAATTCTTGATTGATTCTTCGTGTGTTCTCACTCATTGGATCGCCAATCAAATAGGATACCGCACTATTTGATCTGGTTTACACGTTAATCTCTAGGTATTTCGGTCAAATACCAGGTCCTAACACCTCAATCATACAATCCCTGGTGGAGGAGATTGTGAGCACAAGGCTTTCTGCTACTCAAACCCTTGCAACCAATGCAACCAAAAAGGGGGAGAGTCAGTCAGTGAAAGCAAAGAGGAAGAGCATAGAGGGGAAGAAAGAAAAGGAGACTGAGAAGGAAGAGGAGTTTGTGAAGGGAGCTGGCATTGATCAAGTGGGTGAAAGTCACAAAGACTTTCATGTCACATATAAGAAGAGGAAGGTTGAAGGAAAAGAAAAAGAACTCGAACTCGATGAGATGATCAAAATGGCGGATGCTACACACACTAAATCAATGGACTCCATTATTGATCAACTGTATAGACAGGGGTTCGATACTGCACAGCTTGACTCAGAGATTAGGAGACTTGAAGTTGAAGAAATTAACTCAAGATGGGCAAGTTATGATGCATTAGAAAGAGAAAGACTAGAGATCATGATCATATTCATTGCAAAGTACCTTGGGAGATCATTGATCGAGATTAAGTCATGGACCAGGGACAGTATCTTGGCAATAACCACCAAGATCTGTTCGTCTGAAGCATACACTAAGGGATTGGTGATTGAAGCACTAAATGAGGCAGGTGCTGGGAACAGAAAGGAACTAGCAAAACACTCAAAAGCCTCACTCACTACAAGAATGCTAGAACAACCTGCAAAACCTCCCACTTCAAAATCACCACTACCACAACCCACTAAACCAATTCCTTTACCCTCAAAACCAACAGCCGATGATGCACCCAAGAAGAAGAAGAGAAGGGTGTTGAGGCTAGAAGAATAAGAAGAAGAGGATGATGAGGAAGAAGATAGGCTGCCTCTTTCCGCAGTCCTAACTTTGCCTAAAGCCAAACCTATGCCCATCACTCCCACCTCACAGATGGAAGCTGTGAGAGTAAAGATAGAAGAAGAACAACAGCAAAAGCTTCATGATGATGAGATGCTGAAAAGCATAGACAAAATTATGCTGCTTCTTCATTAATAATCAGTATGAAGAAAGAAGCTCAGAGATTGTACACCCTTGCTATCACATTTCAATATCAAAAGGAAACGGTGAGAATATGGCCTGATCCTAGGGTGGCTCAGAGAATTGTGAAGAAAGACATTCCTTCGAGATACAAGGGCCAAGTAAAAAGGATCGTAGATGAAGAGATCACAGTGGTCCTTGTAGTATCACCCTGGGAAATTGTAGAAGATTTCAAGAAGGCCTATGAGACTAAACGACCACCCCAAAAGATGTTAGAGAATAGAGTAATTAAAAAGGGGTTAGTCTACAAGAGGCTTGAGAACATCAAACAAAATGAGCTCAGTCTGTTACTTGAAGGTACTCACCCAGATGAGTTTGCATACAGACAGATTACAACAGTTGAGCTCAAAAATGGCAAACAGGGTAAGTACATTTCAGAGCTGTATGGGCGTGAAGGACTGTTTGATGGTGGAGCTGAAAATCTTACCATGGAAGAACAAATTATGTTTCTCAAAGCATACACCAGAGAATCCTACAGGCTTATACATGGGAAGTAGATTTCATGGATAGGACCACAGCCCTGTGTCCAGTTCCCCAAAGTCAGGGCTCTTATCCATACTATGCCAACCAAATTTCAGAAATCTATTCCTATGCCAGTGCTTAATTGGGTCATCTTCTCAACTGATCAAGAAGGAAAAAGACAAACCATTCTGCCAACAATAAGTGGGAAAATAAATCAATTAAAGGTTTTGGCTGCATTGGTTTAGGGGGAGTTTGTTGGACCAAAAGAACCAATGAGCCAAGATCAGAAAACCTTTAAGTCCACAGACGTCACAACAACTGCTGAAGTCCACAACAGCTGAAGACAACAATGAAGACAAAGTCTAAAGACACACGTGCTGAAGACAAAGTCTGAAGACACAAGTGCTGAAGACAAAGTCTGAAGACACAAGTGCTGAAGACAAAGTCTGAAGACACAAGTGCTGAAGACACAAGTGCTGAAGACACAAGTGCTGAAGACAAGTCTGAAGACACAAGTGCTGAAGACAAAATCTGAAGACACAAGTGCTGAAGACAAAGTCTGAAGACACAAGTGCTGAAGACAAAGTCTAAAGACACAAGTGCTGAAGGCCAAGTATCAGACGTTGTCACAACAGCTGAAGAGGTCTTCTTCAGTAGTTGTGACGGTTTTCTTTTAGTAGTTTTATATTTTCCCTTTTCAGTAGTTTGTCACAACAGCTGAAGAGTACTTCTTCAGTAGTTGTGTTTATTAGTAGTTTTATGTTTCAGTAGTTTTGTAAAACGACTGAAAAGCTTGTTCTTCAGTCGTTGTAGTTTCAGAAGTTTAGCATCAGTAGTTTTATATTTTGTGCTTAGCACTCTGATATGTTCTCAGTAGTTGTGAACATTTCAGTAGTTTGTTAAATGTTAGTTATTTTTGTAATAAATCTGCCAGATGTCACTATCCCGTGATTTCAGCAGTGATTGCACTCTATATAAGGAGTGTCAACCTAATTGTAATCGGTGAATGATTGAATAGAAACATTCGATATAATTGAAACATTCCTTTTCACAAAAATATATTCTCTCGTTACAACCGTATTTGTTCATAATGCATACGAATATCAAATTCTTGCTATAATTTGTCTAATTCTTGATCTTATTCCGCTGCGTTACACTCTAATCCATCAAACCTGAGATCACTGATCCTGTCAGAATAAAATACAAGTTGAAGAAAGGATCCAATGTTCAGATCCTTCACTTTACAACTTAGTTCCAACTCCAGCAATTTCAGGAGCACCATTACAAACAACATTCATGTCTAGTTCTTCTGCTCCTTCCCATAATAGTGCATGAGGAACCGACACGTCAGGCTCATCTAGAACCCAATACATAGTTCCTGAAATAAGTACTACAAAGTTGAAGACCGAGAATCTTGGTAATGTCATAGTGGAAGTTGCCAAGAGCACATGGATCTTCTAGTGGTTGTTGTACAATCTTATGATGGTTTAATTGCCAGTAAGATTGGAAATTGTCATCTTGCAGATGAGGATTATGAGCAAGATGATGAAAATGAGCTACAAAGAATGACATAATGTGGGCCTTGGCTAGTGCTGTTAGAAGAGCAAAAAAGTTTGTCAAAAAGACGGGGTAGAATCTAGTTGCCACTAAAGACACGATTTTTGGTTTGGACAAAACCAAAGTCATATGCTTCAACTGTGGTGAAAATGGGCACTTGAAATATGAATGTGTAAAGCCAAAGAAAACTGGTAACGAAAACCCATTTCCCACATTCAACCGTCAAGAAAAAGATGTGATTGGAACTACTCCTTCAAGTAAAGAGACAAAGGCTTTGACTGCTCAAGGTGATGAAGGGCAAGACTGGTCCTTCTGATTTGTTTCTTCGGGTGAATCAAATATAGCCTTTCTTGATGCATTGGATGATGGATCTGCTAGTGAAGGTGAGTTCATAGCTGAACGAGCAATGTCAGATACAGAAGAAGCTGTGAATGTTGTAAATCACTTGGTTGAGGAAGAGCTCAGAGCAACAAACTCAGAATCTCCAGTCACCGAAGAGTCTGATACGGCTTTGATGGCTGATTCGTCTCATTCCTCACAGGTAAGTTCTAATTACCAATTATTTGAAAAACATGCTTGTAATGAATGTGACAATTTGGGGAAAGCATTGATCTAAAATTTGCAAGGTTATTAGAACACAATGATAATTTAGTAAATGACTTACAACTCTACATTGAGGCCAATTGTATTTTTAAACAAAATGAGTGTAGTTTCAAAGAAACAATAGAAGTTTTGGGAAAACAAAAAAGGAAATAATGGGGAAGGTCTAGGAAACCGAGGTTTTTGCATTAAATCAAGCAAATGACATCAAGTTTTGTTTAAATTCTTGGAAGAAACAAAAAAGGAAAAAGCAGTTTAGAAGTTGAAGTTGAATCCTTAAAACAAAAACTGCATAACTTGGCTAGTTCTTCACACATAGTTCAAAACTTAGTGTAAGAACGAAATAATGGGGAAGGTCTGGGTTAGAAAGTAGTTCCGCCATCACATGCAATCCTTTTGAACACAAAATGTAGACTAATCAATAATAACCCAGTAAAGGATCATGTGGTGTCCATTTCTCTGGTTAGTGATCCCGATTCTATGGGAAAACCTATAAAGAATAGCAATAAAGAGAAGGAGTCTACTTTGAAATCAAAAGAAAAGATGCGTATTGAAAATTTGGATGATTAATTGAAAAGGTTAATTTAAGGTCACGTTCACACACGTCTACATCTGAACCCAAAATGACTAATCCAGTTAACCAAAAACATGTTACTCATCAAAGTCCAATAAACTAAAAGCTAACGATGTTAAAAATGTTAAAACAATTAATTTTGTTAAAGAAGCTGAAACATCTAAAAGAGAAGTGACAAGACCCAACCAGACACATCTCATGCCCTTACCAAACTCAACCCCACATAAAATTTTCTTCAATCTGTAGAAGGGAGATCATGCTACAGTTATGGAAAACAAGGACATATCTCTCATAATTGTCCTTATTATCAGACGCCCAAAAAGAAAATTGAACTTTATGATGCAAAACCATTTCTTCTAAAATGAGATCTAATACTCCACCTAAGAGTATTAATGAACCTAAAGTACAAACAATAAGCTAGTTGTCTATTTATCATAAAAAGGCCATACACAAAAATAGCTTATGGAAGATAAAATCAAGTAATTTGTTTGATAATGAGAACAAGAAGAAGAACAATATGCCCTCATCCGCTGAAGGACAGTGGGTTGAGTTCATAATGTGTGATTCCTCTAGGTCACCCAAGCCAATTAAGACTTGGGTCCCAAACCTGACTAATCAATACCCTTGAATGTGCTGGGTGTCCGCTACAGAACTATCAAAAATACCTGGATTATTGATAGTGGGATGTCCAGGCACATGACCGGGAATTCTTCTATCTTTTTAACATCAAACAAATTAAAGGGGGACATGTATCATTTGTTGGAAAAAAAAGGAGGTTATATTACCGCTCAAGGTGAAGTGGGAAACGAGAAAATGAAGTTTGACAAGGTCAACTATGTTCAACAACTACAGAACAACTTCCTTTCAGTCTCCCAAATCTATGATAAAGGATTCAAAGTTGTGTTTGACAATCAGAAGTGCTACATGTTGAAGAAGGATTATGTATCCAGGAGGACAAAGTTCTAATGTCAGGTTCAAGATATAACGATCTGTATGTGTTCGATCTATCAAAAGCTCCACAACTAAGATCACTGCCCAATGCTTCTAGTCAAAGGCAACAGAGAGGGATTCAGTCTCCTGGCATAGGAGAATAGGACACATTAATCCTAGGAAGATGAATCATGGTACAGAATGATTTATTGAATGGAGTAACTGTCAAGAATTTCCAGCTTTTGGATTTTGGTGTGTAGCATGTAAGAAAGGGAAATAGACCAAGAAGTCCCACAAGGAAATGAAAGTTAATTCTATCGACATTCCTCTTGAGCTTCTACACATGGATCTGTTGGGCCGGTAAGCACAAAGAGTATGCCGGAGATCTATACTGCCATGTAGTAACCAATGATTACTTAATATTTTCTTGGGTGATGTTTCTAAAATCCAAATCAAGACTTTTGAATCATTCAAACATCCAAGAACTACTTTGGAATCACTTTACAAGCTGAAAGTAAGGCGGATTCAATCAGATAACGAAACAGAGTTCAAGAATCAGTGGATGGAGGCATTCTGTAGAGAGAAAGGAATTCTACATCAATTTAGGTTTACCTACACTCCAGACATGAATAGGGTTGCAAAAGAAAGAATCAGTGCCTCATAGAGACAGCAAGAAGAATGTTAGCCGACTCTAAACTGCCTATCCAATTTTGGAATGAGGCAGTGGCGAATGCATGCTACACTCTCAATCGAGTCTTGGTGGTCAAACGTCATGGTAACACATGTTATGAACTGTTCCAGTGACGTAAACCAAACTTGGAGTATCTCAAAACCTTTGGTGCACCGTGCATGTTATTAAAGAAAACTTATACTGGGAAGTTTAGTGAGAAGGCTAAAGAAGGTATATTTCTCGGATACAGTATACCAGACAAGAAAGTTTATAATAACTCAACGGGTCAGGTAGAAGTGTGGTGCAATGTTGATGTTCAAAGATACACCACCCCCTATAGGAAAAGGACTTCCTTTTTCTTTGACAATGATGTATTTTTAAGACCTTCAACCTAACTCCCTCGCATCCTAAAGATAAGTTATATGCTACAATGATGCACGATGCTCTGAACACTCCTCCATAAGACTTGACACCATCGGTGCCATTACATGTTTCTTCTAGTCCTTTTTGGAGAAAGCTTGAAGTAAGTGACTCATCCTCTGATGATGAAGCAGTTGAGACTGCAAATGCGGACCAGGGGGAGCAGGTTCCCACTAATGAAAGTACACAAGTATCAGATCTTGATGCCACTAACACTTCTGAACCTCATACTCCAATAGCTACAGATACTGAACATAGGATTCAAAATATGGATCCTGAATAGTTGTTTCCACCACTCCTGGATCTCGAATTAATGTGCATCGTCCCCTACAAAACATCATGGGGATGTTCTATCGGGAGTGCAGACAGGAAATCAGCTATACTCAGCTGATTATGCCTCAGTCATGGAAAAAGGATATCCTCACGATGATGCTAATCGATATTTGTTTTCCAATTTGCCAAAATATGTAAGTTAAGCCTTAAACAATAAGGCATGGGTTAGTGGTATGCAAGAAGAACTCCTACAGTTCAAGAAGTTAGGAGTATGGACCCTTGTCGACAGACCAAATGGTGCTAAGGTGATTGGTCTATCAACTAGAAGTAAAAAGTGCATTTTTTGTGGTGAATCCGTGAGATAGTCAATGACAGTCAACTTGAATGATTTGAGGATCCATATCATCGGGATAGAGTTTTCAAACTGGACAAGTCTCTCTACGGGCTCCATCAAGTCCGTAGATCTCGGACAGGCCCCTAAGGCTCCATCAACACTCGGGTTGTGGTATCCTCATGATGATGACTTTGAGCTGACATCATATAGTGACTCGGACTAAGGTGGTTGCAAGATGAATTACAAGTTAACTTCAGCGGGATGTTAGTTCTTTGGTAGACGGTTAGTCACCTAGCAGTGTAGGAAGCAGACATCAGTTGATCTGTCAACATGTAAGCTGAATATGTTGCTGCTGCAAGTTGCTGTCCACAAATCATTTGGATTCAACAACAAATGCGCGACTATGGTTTGCAATTTTCTAACACCCCTATCTTTGTTGCTAAATTTGCTGCAATTGCTATCACCGAAAATCCGGTCCAACACCCAAAAACAAAACACATCGGTATTAAATATCACTTTATAAGTGACTGTTT
The DNA here is from genome assembly GCA_025506515.1 of Flaveria trinervia. Lineage (NCBI taxonomy): Eukaryota > Viridiplantae > Streptophyta > Magnoliopsida > Asterales > Asteraceae > Flaveria > Flaveria trinervia. Next base: position 53,632,711 of record CM046458.1, read on the forward strand.
TGAAAAGCACTTAATCGATGTTTTTAAAATTAATATGGATTTTCAACGCGCTGACCCCTACACAAAGCGTTTGACAACCTCGGTTTTTATATCTTTTAGAGGTTATGGCATCAAAAAGAAAAGTGATGTGATAAGAGAAGAAAGTTCTTAGTCCGAATTTTATTTTTTTTTATTTTCTTGTCTATTAAAATCCAAAACAAAAAGATTTTTGGTTTTAGAATTTTACGGGGATAATAGTTAGTTTAGTATTTACTTAGTTGCAGTGTTTATTTACTTAAAAAAACGAAAGGACGACATGTTAGCTGAAAGAAATGAAATCAAATATGTGAGTTTGATTCAGAGTTTATGGAAAATGATAGTACACAGGGAACAATTGTTTGGGACTACAAAAAGATTTAAATGATCAAGATGCTAAATTCAAAGTACAAGTCTAAAGTCCAAGCACAATAAGAGAAAAATGATAGTAAAACTAGTCTGCTACTAAGGTACTAGAGAAAGTAGACCTAGAGGTTGCTAGTTCATTATATGATGTGTCAGTTATTCAACACAATATATGAGTAGACTTCATTGGTGATTATTCAAACTAATTTGTTAAACTTGTAAGAACCGTGTACGTATGTAATACTAACTGATAATGCCTGAAACCAGATCAAATAGTGCGAATCCTTTTTGATTGGCGATCCAATCAACGAGAACGTTAACCTGATCGATATAAGAATAAACTAAACGTTAAGAACGTGTAGGTATCGATCAAGACGACTTTGGTGTTGGATTGGCTTTCTTGGACATCTAGACGGCTAGGGTTCATGTATTCTAAGTGTTCTCTCAATTGTTATTCAATTCTTATGTTTTTCCACGAATTAAGTGGTATTTATAGGTTTGTAGTTTCCATTCGTACGACTGAACCATTAGCATGGTTTAGTCGTCGACTGAATCAGGCAATTGAGTCATGCGCACGACAGAAGGTTCAGTCATGCGATTGAGTCAATCTTATGTCTCAATCATACGACTGATCTAGTCTCCTGGTTCAGTCGTGCAACTGTCTATAAGCATGATGTATTCATGCGTATGTCCATAAGTAGGTCCATTAGCATTAAGACTCATCTGACTAGGTTGACCATAATCTCAATCATTTGACTAAGAACTATGTACAATAACTTCTGTTAGGATTAGTGATCTACGTTATTGATTAGAGAGTATTGCAGCGGAAATCGAACAATTATTTAGCCAATTCACAAGAATACATTTGATATTCAAAGTAAGAGAAAACGTTATAGAAAGAATTATGTAAATCAAATGTTTCATTCAATACGTGCTTTCGTGGTGGCAAAATGTCACACATACAATTATGTCAATCATCCCTTATATAAGAGATGTCGTGGTGGAACATTCCTTATATAGGAGATGTGACGTCTGCTGATGTCATTTGATAGTAAAATCTAACAGAATTATTCAAACTACTGAAAGTTAACACAACTACTAAAGTCAAAATAGCTGACATCTTCTTACAAAAACACTAAGTGTTAACTATCACTACAACTACTAAAAAGAAAACTACTGAAACTACAACGACTGAAGAACAAGCTCTTCAGTCGTTTTACAATTACAGAAACAGAAAAAAACTACTGAAAGGAAACCATCACAACACTGAAGAATGCTTCTTCAGCCTGTTGTGACAAACTCTGAAAGCTTCAGTACTTGGACTTCTTGAACATCAGCTGTTGTCATCAGCTGATGTCTTCAGCTGTTGTCTCGGTCTTTGTACTTCAGATGTTGATCTTCAGACTTTGGTCTTCAGCTGTTGACCTTCAGACTTTGGTCTTCGCTTTTGAAGTCTTCAGTACTTGTTCTTCAGTTGTTGCTCTTCAGACTTTGTCAAACAGCTGATCAAGTCTTCAGCAGTTGTTGCAATGTCTGTGGGACTTAAAGGTTCTTCTGATCAGGCTCATTGGTTCTTTTGGTCCAACAAACTCCCCCTGAACCAATGCAGCCAAAACCTCTAAATTTATTGAAGATGTCCCACTTATTATGGCAGAAAGATTGGTCTTTTTGTCTTCTAGATCAGCTCAGAAGTGACCCTTGTAAGCACAGGCCTGGAAAGAAGTCTCAATTATCTGTTTTTCAAAGGATGGATGGAACTCTGTCTTGGGGAACTGGACACAGAGCTGTTACCCCAACCATGAGATCTACTTCCCAAATATGAGTCTGTATGACTCCCTTGTATATGCCTCAATGAAGGTTACTTGTTCCTCCATGGTAAGCTCTTCTACTTCTCCTTCAAAGAGTGATTCCGGCCCATAGTACTCAGATAGGTATTTGACTTGTTTCCCATTTTTTAGCTCCACAGTTGTTATGATTCTATACGCGAATTCATCTGGGTGAACACCCTCTAAGAACAACTCGAGCTCATTCTTTCTAACTTCCTCAAGCCTCCTATACACTAACCCCTTTTTCACCACTTTATTTTCCAGCATCTTTTATGGGTTAGTTTAGCTTTATAGGCTTTCTTGAGTGTTCTAGGATCTCCCAGGGTGATACTACAAAGGCTAGAGATATCACTTCATCTACAATCTTCTTTACTTGGCCTATGTATCTCTGTGGAATATTATTCTTTTGAATCCTATGAGACACCCTGGATCAGGCCAAATCCTCACTCTCTCCTTTTGATATTGAAATGTGTGTCTTAGAGTGTATAACCTCTGAGCATGTTTCTTCATGTTGATGATTGAAGATGGGCAGCATGCTTTGTCAACTCTTCTTAACAATTCCTCATCATGTTGTTTGTGAAGCTCTTCTTCTTCTAGCTTCACTTTCACAATTTGTCTTTGAGTTTCAGGGTAATTGTTAGAGAGTGACGTTGGCCTTAGGCAACTGTATAACAGCTGAGATTGGCAGCCTATCTTCATCTTCATCTTCTTCTTCCTCTTCTAGCCTCAGTACCCTTTCTTCCTCTTCTGGGGTACATCATCGGCTATTGGTTTTGTGGGTAAGGGAATTGGTTAGTGGGTTGTGGTTATGGTGGTTTTGTGTGGGAATGTTGATAGGCTGTTCTCGCATTTTAGATGTGAGTGCAGCTTTGGATTGTTTGACCAGTTCAGTCCTGTTCCCAGCACCAGCTTCATTTAAAGCTTCAATGACCAACCTTTGGTGTATGCTTCAGACGAACAGATCTTGGTGGTTACTGCCAAGATACTATCCCTGGACCAAGACTTGACTTCATCAATGATCTTCCAAGATATTTGCTATAAACCTGATCATGATTTCCAATCTCTCCCTTTCCATTACACTATAAACTGGCCCATCTTGATTGTGTCTCTTCTATTTCCAGCCTTCTGATCTCAGAATCTAATGTGGCTTTGTCATGACCATGTCTAAATAGCTGATCTATAATTGTATCCATTGATCTGTTATGAGCTTCATTAGCATCTTTAACAAGGTCTTCTAAGATTTCTCTTTATCAGCTTCTGACTCAGCACTTTTCTTCCTTTTATATGTAATTAACTGCCCTGATATCAGTTCTTTCTCAACCTCCTTTTCTTTCTCAGGCTGTTTCTCTATGTCAAGCTCTTTCTCAGCATCAACTCTTTTTCTTTTCTTTTCTTTCACTGCTTTGACTTTGCAGTCTCCCCCTTTTTGGTTGCATTGGACTCAGGGGTTCGGAAGGCAGAAAGAGATTATGAACAGCATCATCAATAAGGGTTGTAGATTTGAGGGATCCTCTCATCAATAGCTTTATGCACTATGTCATTGATGATGGGAGTGATGAGGTAAGGAGTTTTGAAAGATAGCAACCATCTGCTCAGAGGGGTTTTGTCCCTGAGAGATGGTGCCGAAAGCAGAGGCTGGTGGCTCAGTTATGTGGGTAGGCTCATTATTTTGTAAACCGTCATGGAAGGTTCCATCTGTGGGGATTGTGGTAGATGGTCTTTGATCCTGAGACATGTTAGCAAGCAGCTCTTTGTGAGTCTGCTCACCTCATTCTCGAGGATGGTATTGTGGGCTAGAACATCGTAGAAAAAGTCCAGGTCATCATCATTCTGAGATGAATCACCTGACCTCCTGATTGAATCAGATGTACATGCTCTGAGTGTAGATCAGTAGTAGCATGTGCCCCTTGTTCGTGGTACTCGGGACTTCCTGCCTCAGGACTATGTCCTTCATCGGCAGTTGCCTCTGGTGAGGTCTTATGGATAGTACCAACTTCGTCCTGATCATTTGCTGAAGCAGGAGAATTGGCAGCTTCACCAAAAGTTCGAATCTCCGTGTCTACACTTGGAGATTGAACATGGTAACCCCGGTGCTGTGGGTTATCAGAAGCACTTTGTTCTTCCCCCTCAATGGCTGAGGCTATCCCAGTTTTGATTGGTTTCTGGGGAGGGGGTGAAGAATGCAACTGAGTCAGCACTTTGTCAATTATTATGGTAGGACTTTGGGGGGCGGTTGCAGTGGCAGAGGGTGTGAAGGCACTATGCACCGGGAGAGTGGTGCGTTTCAATGGCAACCTCCTCAAGTGAGGAAGGTTCCAGATGTATAGGTCCCCAGAGGTTTTGCTACAGGCTCCTGTTGAGAGAAACCTGAGCGGTTGATGGAGAGTGAGTACGTATATCTACTGGGGGTTATGACCAGTAGATATATCCTGCGTTTGTGGTGCAGGGGCATCCTCAGGGGACTCATTTCCCAGAGTAGCCTTTTTGGCTTTCTTGTGTTTGGGTTTGGTGGGGACTTTGGATGTGGACGTGGTGGCTGTGGGTTCCAGCTGCGTGGGTTTTTGCAGTTTGGCAGCCTATTTGAGTGACTGTTAGAGTTGTGCCTGGAGTATACTTCAGGCAATACAGCCGTAGCAGGGACTCCAAGGCCAACAAGTCCCTCAGCTTTCAGCTGGTTTTCTATAATGGCCATTATGAACCGAGGATATAATATCCATCGGTTAGCAATAGGCTTGGAGGCCATATCCTTGAGTTCAAGAAATAATATTCAGAAAATTTAAGTTTTGTTGGTCAAGGATAGAGAATAATACCTGCTGCCACCTCGTCGACATTTGATCCCAAGCGGAAGTCTTAGGAGCTAAGCATACATTCACCATATGAAAAGTTAGTCGTTCCGCATCATGGAAATGCTTCTTCAGATGGTAGGGCGTTGAGGTTACCTTGGTATCCATGATGGGCAAATGATAGATCATGGTGCCCTTTGAATACCCAGTGGGGAAGTGGCATCATCCAGTTGTAGGGTTTGGCGAAGGATTGCCGGAGTGATGACCACTTGAAGTTGTTGACGAACGACTGAGAGACTCGATGTCATTCTCCCCAGTGATAAGGGTGACGTTCATCCAAAACTGTTGTAGTGATTCGCATGAATGGTAGGATTTAGAAGGAAAGCCGTTTGTATGGAGAGTTGACCATTAGATCATGGCATTATCAAACTTTGTCCAAAAGGGTGATTTGGTGAGGTAAGCAACACAGTTGTGTCGTGGTTTAAGCTTCATGTTCGCCATTGATGTGAGAGAAGGTTCTGAGCTTTTGAACGTTAGGTTTGAGATGATGAAGCTCTGTAACATAAGGTATTTATAGGGTACGGGTTATAAAGCAACTGGAAGGTTTAATGTGAGTCATCAGTAGTTTTAACAGACTGATGACGTGGTATTAACCTTGAGAGGTTGAAACAACTGAAGTCTTGGTTTTAGGCATCAGTAGTTATAAAACTACTGAAAACCGTGGTTTAGCTTAAGATGCTGGAAACAACTCATAACTTGGTGTTAGTCATTAGTAGTTATAAAACTACTGAAGACATGGTTTTGTCATCAGTTGTTGTAAACAGCTGGCGACTTGGTGTTAGTCATCAGTAGTTGTGAAAATACTGAAGACATGGTTTTGTCATCAGTTGTTGTAACAGCTGACGACTTGGTGTTAGTCATCAGTAGTTGTGAAACTACTGAAGACATGGTTTTGGTCGTCAGTTGTTTAAGATGAAACAGCAGTTTTAGAAACAACTGAAGAGAAAATTCTCATCAGTAGTTTTCATCAATTCATAGCTTTTCAGCGTTTCATACTGTCCTCAACACTTACTCATCAGTCTTTTTGGCTGTTTTTCAGTTGTTTCATAGGACGTCAGTACTTGTCTGTTTGTACTGATATCAGTAGTTATGACTGTATTAGTTCTTTTAACAGAATCAGTACTTATTTGTGATATGGTTACAATGATCATCAGTACTTATTTACTGATATCATCGGTAGTTATCACTTATTCTAACTTCAGCATACCAAGCCTTAACACTAGGTTTTGGAAAGTCGAACTATCCAAAGCTTAGTAAAAATTTCTGCTAGCTCATCAGCACTAGGCACCAACTTTGGATCAATCAGACCTTTTCAAAACAATCCCTAATAAAATGATATCTGATCTCTATATGTTTGGTCCTAGAGTGCTAGACAGGATTCTTGACAATGCAAAGAGCTGAAGCACTGTCCATTATAATGGAGTCTTAGTCTCTGTAATGCCATAATCCAAAAGTTGGTTCTGAAACCAGAGTACCTGAGAAGTACAGCTTGCAGCAGCAATGTACTCTGCTTCAGCAGTGATGTAGCAACAGATTTTGTTTCTTACTCTGCCAAGAAATCAAACAGATGCCGAGGAATTGACATCCACCAGAAGTTGACTTTCTGGTTAACTTACACCCTGCATAGTCACTATCAAAAAAAGCAATCAATTTGCAAGAGTGTCCTGTGGAATACCATAAAGCTAGAGATTGTGTACCTTGCAGATATCTAAAGATCCTTTTGACTGCAATCAAGTGAGACTCTTTAGGAGCAGCCTGAAATCTAGCACAAACACAAGTTGCAAACATGATATCTAGTCTAGAAGCTGTTAAGTACATCAAGGACCCAATCATACATTTGTAAAGTGTTTCATCAACAATTTTACCTTTCTGATCCGCATCCAGTTGTGTGGTGTTGCACATGGAGTAGAACAGGGCTTACAATTTTGTAAATCAAACTTATTCAAAAGATCTTTTGTATATTTAGACTGATGAATGAAAGTCCATCAGCCTTTTGTTTGATTTGCAATCCTAGAAAGAACTGTAATTCTCCCATTGCACTAATTTCAAACTTCTTATGCATTAAATTGGTAAAGTCATCACACAACTGGGGATCAGAGGATGCAAAAATAATATCATCAACATAAATTTGAACAAGTAGCTTATGCTAATCCACCTTCTTAATGAATAAAGTTTTATCAATGGAGCCTCTAGTGAAATTATTTTGAAGAAGAAAATTTGATAATGTCTCATACCAGGCTCTAGGAGCTTGTTTCAACCCATTAAGAGCCTTATCAAGCTTGTATACCCAATCTGGATGTTTATTATCCTCAAAACCTGGTGGTTGACACACATAAACCTCTTCTTTTATTTTACCATATAAAAATGCACTTTTAACATCCATTTGAAAAACTTTAAGATTATGAATGCAGCATAGGCTAAGAGCAATCGAATTGCCTCCAGTCTGGCTACAGGGGCAAAGGTCTCATCATAATCAATACCTTCTTCTTGTGAAAACCCCTGAACAACCAGTCTGGCCTTGTTCTTAACAATAAGTCTTTTCATCTGTTTTGTTCCTAAACACTCATTAGTGCCTATTGCACACTTACCTGGGGGTAGAGGAACCAGTTCCCACACTTGCTGTTTCTTTAACTGAAGTAGCTCAAGCTGCATGGCTTCCACCCATCCATTGTCTCTCAAAGCAACATGATAGTTCTTTGGCTCTTGCTGACTGATGAAGAGAGTATAGAAGCAGAAGTTAGACAATTGACTTCTGGTTGAGACGCTAGCATTGATACCACCAATGATTTGAGACATGGGGTGATTCTTCAGCTCTTAGTGCACAATAAGATCAGTGTAAGTGTTTGCAGCCGGTTCAACAGCAAAAGTTGATTCAGATTCTTGAAACCAAGTATTAGATGGCAAATCAATCGATGTAGAGGAATCAGAAATCTCATCAGCATTTGTTGTGGATGGAGCTACTGAAGCTACAGGAACATCAAGTTTAGCAGACTCAGGCAATTGATCACTAAACTTGAAAAGGTGATTACTGATATCATCATCATCTTCAGTACCACCAGGTGGAAGACTTGCTGCAGAAGATGATTTATCCACATGATATGCAATAGCTGGAGGTTGATAAGGAACATATTGCAGTATGTCCAGATCAAACAACTCCACAGGGTTTTGTGGAATTTTATCCTTAGGAGATTCATTGAATTTCATATGCAAGGTTTCTTCAACTATCTTTGTTCTGCAGTTGAAGACTCTGTAAGCCTTGCAAGTGGATGAATAACCTACAAAATACCCTGCATCCACCTTAGGATCAAATTTGTGGAGTTGATCCTTTATGTTGAGAATGAAACAAGGACACCCAAAGGCTCTGAAGAATGAAATCAAAGGAGCAAATGATGTAGAGCTTCATATGGAGTCTTCATCAACCTCTGATTACTAACACCCTATTCTGCACATAGCAGGCGTATGACAGCTTCAGCCCAAAAGGTCAAAGGCAACCAGAGTCAGCCAACATTGACCTTGCAGCTTCAATTAAATTGTTCTTTCTCTCCACTACTCCATTTTGTTCTGGAGTCCATGGGATGCTAAACTGCCTTTTGATTCCTTTTGAAAGATAAAAATCATCAAGTGTATGGTTTCTAAATTTAGTACCATTGTCACTCCTTATATACTTGACTGATAGGGAATACTTCTTCTCAACATACAACACAAAGTTTATAATCTTCCTAGCAACATCATCTTTTGAATGCAGAAAGAAAGTCCATAAATCTGGAGTAATCATCCACAACTACCAGACAATATTTCTTCTTTTCCATGCTCATCACTCTCACAGGACTAAATAGATCCATGTGCAGTAACTGCAAGTAGGCAGTGGACTTAGGTTCTTCAATGGGAGGGAATGAGACTTTGTGTTGTTTTCCTTTCAAACAAGCAGTGCAGGCTTCATCACAGTGGAACTCCTTTATTGATAAACCTCTCACTAAATGATTGTGGATTAGCTGGTTCATGTTTTTGAGATTAACATGACCAGCCTCCTATGCCACAGTTTAGATTCCTGAGGAGAGGCTTTGGAGAATAGGCATGGATGACCCTTCCAATCAATCTTCTTTGATAAATCCAAGGCATATACTCTTCCACTCCTGTTCGCCTTCAAGAGAGTATGTTCATCCATTACCTTGTCAATCAGCCTCAGAACTTGGGAAGATAGAATCCTGCAGTTCTGGCTTGTGAAAAGTGCAACATGCCCTTTATCACACATCTGACTGACACTCAGCAGATTATACTTGAGATTCTCCACATGGTTGACATCATCAAACCGGATTTGTCCATTAGACACATATCCTTTCCAATGATGTAACCTCTGGCATCATTTCCAAATGAAACAAATCCCTTCTTTCTTGAGAGTAGTCATTAAGAAGAGAACTGCTCCCAGTCATATGCATAGATCCTCCACTGTCCACATACCAGATGCTCCTTTGGCATGTGACGAACCCTGCATAAAAGAGAACTAGTTAGATTTTGAGACCCAACCTTTTGGTTTTGGGTCTGTTTTCATCAACAGATGTAACCATAACTTGTTTCTTATGATTGACAGCTGGTGAAGAAGGAGATGGTGCTGAAATGGATTCCTTGGATTTGGGTGTAATGCCTTTTCAGTGATTTGATCACAGGTGCATCTAGGTGGTTAACTCTCCCCAACAAATGCTAAACCATCATAACAAGTTGTGTTGATTTGTAGCCAAAGCTTTCAGCTCTTGTGACATATCAGTACTTGTGTTTGATGAGTTCCTGTGATCCACCATTTCTTCCTTAAGATTAACAGACTTAGTCTCATGTTTATCATGAAGAGCACTATCAGCTGTTTTGTGATGAACCTTATCATTGTTTTTGGATTTGGTTGAATGCTTGGGTTTATCACAATGGGATGATTGTGGTACAAACTTGGTCTCAAACTCAGTTTCATTTCATCCATCTGGATTTTAATGAGCTTATCTCTGTGGAGTTTGGAACCCTTTCTGTACCAACATTCATCAGAAAGATGATTGAATTTACCACATATTTCACATGGCATATTCTTCATCTTGGATTGATCAACTGCTGATGTGGAAAATACTGAAGGTGTGCTCTTTAGTACTTTCCTCCTTTCAGTACTTTTGTTCAGTACTGAAGAATCTGTAACAACTGAAGAGTTGTTCTTCAGCTGTTCTTTGTCAGCAGTTGTTAATCCATTTTTCAGCTGATTTGAAATGCTTTTCAGTTGTTGTAACTTGCCCTTCAGTACTTAAGTTACTTTGAGGACAACATCTGAAATACTCAGCTTCATGTGCTTATCAGTAGTTAACCCATCAGCCAATTGACTTGCTGAGGTATCAACCCTTATTTCATCTTTTGATTTTGGGAGATCACTTGAGGATGATGCACATGATGATGTGGTTTGGAGATTGCTTTCACCTTCAGATTTTACTATTGGTTTTGGAGTATAATCTGTTGGAGGTGCAAATGGTTGTAACCAATTCCAAACTTCACATTCGAAGCAGATTGCTTACTGAGCAGCATTTCAAATCCCTTGCAGGATGACAACAAGCAGTCACACTCAACTGGGGTAACCGCAAGTTTTTCTTTGAGTTCCTTATGGTTCTCAAGAATGACCTCCAGCTTAGCCTTTTCATCATTTAATTGGCACTTAAGCTTATAATCTCATCAACTTTGTCCTTAAGGACAGACTCATATTCAGCTTTTCTTTTGGAAATAGTTTGCTCAAGCTCTAGATTTTGATTAATTAAAGCTACATTCGCTTCTCTAATAAAGACAAATGCATCTATGCAAGATTCAGAACAAATCTTGGCCTTAGCCTTAGAGGATACCTGGTTACCTGTGAAGAAGATGCATTGGAGCATGAACTCTCAGTAGATTCCAGGGCCATGAGAGCTAGATTCCCAAAAGGATGTTCACCTCCATGTTGACCATCACCAGCAAATAATTGCTCAGTACCAGAGAGATCATCTGGTAAACTGCTCCAGTCAACATTACCAGGGGTGAAGAAGCTGTGATGAGGTTGTGATTGAGATGGTAGAGGCTTAGGAAATGCTTGTGGTTGTTATGCAGTAGAAACTTGGACTTGATTTGGTTGAGGCATGTAATAGCAGGTATATGGATATGACATTGGACTCTGAGGGACAAAATATGCAAGAGATACAGGTTGTGAATGATGACCAGAACTAGCAGGATGTTGCCCTCTGTTTTGTGGACTAGTGCTTGGAAAAGTCACAAAGGGTGCAGAGGAGTTAGATGCAGACGATCAACATTCTCTAGCAAAGTGTCCAAACCTTTGGCATTTGTGACATCTTAACTTACTCTTGTCAAAACCAACTTTGTTTTGCCAGAGAGTCCAGGAAATTTCCTGCCAGTCCTCTTGTAGAACTTCTGAGATCTGATATTAATCAAGGACATTTGGCTCAGAATATCCATCTCTTCTAGATCATCGTCAGCTAATCCTTTCAGATCATCCATGACAAAACATAAATTGTCACTATTACAGCCTGAGTGACTATCAACACCAACAAATGCATGATCTGAACTGTTTGAAGAAAATTCTATATGCTCATCATCATTACTTTCACATGCAGCATATTCTGACTCATGACCAACAAAGACAGTGTTTCCTGGTACAAAGTCATCAGTGAGCTTTCCTGGTGATGCCAGTTTCCTTTTCTGCTCTATCTCTCTCTCAAATGTAAGCAGTTTCCCATGAAGTTGGGTGAGAGATAGTTTATCCAGATTTGCACTGGAGCGTAGGACAATAGTGTATGTGTCCCATCTCTTAGGCAGTGATCTGAGGAATCTGTTATTCATCTGGCTATTGGTATATTCATGTTTGACCATTTTTATCTCAGAGATCAAACAGGAAAAATGCTCAAACTGTTGAGTCAGTGTCTCACCCTTCCTATGAGAGAATGTTTCATATTGTTGGCCAAGGATTTCTCTGTGTTTGCTAAGACCTCATCAGTTCCACCGAATTTTTCCTTTAGTGCATTCCAGAGGTCATGAGCAGTTTCATGATGCATAAGCCCTGAATAGATTTCATTCGGCAGTGCCATGGCCAGAATCCATGGGCTTTAGCATCAATCTCAAACAGTTTCCGATCTTCATCTGAGTATTGTTCCTTCTTCTTCGGAACCATTTGATTGGTTTTCGGAATGTTCACCATAGGCTTATGGGACCATGTACAACAGATGTCCAACAACCTGAACTGTTAATAGACAGGTGATGAGGCATTCTTCGTTGGCATATGTTATACTCAGTCTTAACCAGCATCGGAGGCTTGGTTGAGGAACCGGTATTATGAGGGTCATTAGAAGGAGTAGTCATTCTCAGATTCAACCAAAATCAATTAAGTCTTAACAGATTTAGAACAAAAACACAACAAACCAAATTGAACCAAGAGAAAACAGAACACAATTGAACGAAAGTAGCAGAAATTCAATTGAACTATAACCAATTCTTGCAAATATGCTAATTCAATCAAATGCAGATATTGAATAGCAGTTTCAATGATCAATTGTTAGATTGATCAATGATTAACCAACTCTGATACCAATTGTTAGGATCAGTGATCTACGTTTGATTGATTAGAGAGTATTGCAGCGGAAATCGAACAATTATTTAGCCAATTCACAACAATACATTTGATATTCAAACTACGAGAAAACCGTTATAGAAAGAATTCTGCAAATCAATGTTTCATTTAATACGCGCTTTCGTGGTGGCAAAATGTCACACATACAATTATGTCAATCATCCCTTATATAAGAGATGTCGTGGTGGAACATTCCTTATATAGAGATGTGACGTCTGCTGATGTCATTGATAGTGACATCTAACAGAATTATTCAAACTACTGAAAGTTAACACAACTACTGAAGATGTCAAAACAGCTGACATCTCTTACAAAAATACTAAGTGTTAACTATCACTACAACTACTGAAAAGAAACTACTGAAACTACAACGACTGAAGAACAAGCTCTTCAGTCGTTTTACTATTATAGAAACAGAAAAGAAAACAACTGAAAGGAAACCATCACAACAACTGAAGAATACTTCTTCAGCTGTTGTGACAAACTCTGAAAGCTTCAGTACTTGGACTTCTTGAACATCAGCTATTGTCATGAGCTGATGTCTTCAGCTGTTGTCATCAGTCTTTGTACTTCAGCTGTTGATCTTCAGTACTTTAGTCTTCAGCTGTTGATCTTCATACTTTGGTCTTCAGCTGTTGATCTTCAGACTTTGGTCTTCGGCTGTTGAAGTCTTCAGTACTTTGTTCTTTAGTTGTTGCTCTTCAGACTTTGTCAAACAACTGATCAAGTCTTCAGCAGTTGTTGCGATGTCTGTGGGACTTAGAGGTTTTTCTGATCACGCTCATTGGTTATTTTGGTCCAACAACTTCAAACCTATATAATAAGTTCATATATATGAATTATACTCAACATAATAATAATATGAAATAGATACACATTAATAAGCAACAACCACATATTATGTATCATTGAATCAATTCATTACGTATATGTAAGACATGAACGACTTTTACATTAAAGCTCATAAACTAGGAACATGATGTATCTACAAATTCCCCCTTGGTCCTAGTATATTCTATTGTCTAACACTCTTTACATGTTCTTCGAATTTCTTGTACTTCTCCTTTTTTGTAACTCCTGCATGTATTTCAAAAGCAAAGCAGAGTCGTATGACGTGTTGGAACTGGAGTGCTTGTACAATATCCTGCATGTCATAGAATAGTAGCCAATTGTATAATTTGTAGACATCTTCAGCTGACAAGTTTGTAAGCCACATTGGGTCGTATACCCTGATAATCTCTATTTTTCCTTCTCTGTTCAGAACTATGATCACTTCACCTGTTCGCCAGTAATAATACCACCCTTTGAAGTGTGGAGTGAAGTCCTGAGTCATTTCCCGTAAGGGAATCTTTGACATCGTAAGCGAAGGACTCCACTTTGTGTAACATTAGGTCTTCCAGATATGGGGTCCACTTTAGACTTTTGGATGTACATCTTCGTTGTTGAGGTCTGAAGTTTACCCACCTGGTGTGGTATTCCTTCTTTAATGCAACCTTAAACCAACCTGACATCTTTCTTGGATAAGCATATAGAATATCTAAGCATGCTAGTCGGTTGAGCTCAAAACCAGGAAGAGTCTTCTCATCATGAGATATCTGAAGTACTTAATCCCCTTCTCTCTCTATACAGCAATACGCCCAAATCCTCAAAATAAACCCACGCTATAATCTTGCCAGACACTTTCTGATATCGTTTGACTCTATAAAGCTATGTGTAGGCATTTTTCTTTTAGGGCGCGCGCTGGGCTTTCATCTATTCAAAACAAGCTGCCCATTCAGCTTTCTTGATATCAACGTTTGTGTTTGAAGCTTGGGCTGTGCTTTCTTCTTTCTCTTTTTCTTTTTCTACTTCTTAAAAGTACCACTATCATATCAGTGTACTATGGACAATAATCAGCAGTGACATCCTCTATCTCAATTCCGTCTACATTGTTCAGCACATTGTCACTTGCCACATCAACTGTAGGAGCATCTTTGACCAACTCATTAGGATTCAGCCCAAATATTTCAGCAAGCTGTTCATTCGTTAGGTCGTGTATGATCTCTTCCTCCTCTGGAGTGTAGCTCACAGATCTTCTGACTATCCCTTGAAAGTCAAGAATCATGGTTAATTGAGTCATGACCTACTGAAGGGGTTGGACATCATACTCGTCTGTGTGTTGATCTTCATCTGTTTGATTTAAGCATTTAACTCAGCACACATTAAATATTTATCAAGACATTTGAACATAAGTAATCATTAATTACAATAATGTAATACATAATTCAAGTACAAAAGTTTTTAAATATAAAGACATCAAATAATTACTTTTTTCTTGATCTGTTGGTTCTTCAGCTTGAGCCAGACGTGTACACCACCCAATCTTCAATCAGTTCCTTAAAAGATATTTTATCGGGCTGAAATTATCACTGTAGATGCACCCAGAGCTTAGTTTCAACTTCCCGGTCATCACCTTCTTCTAGGATATTTAGTACTTCTTCAACAAGCTTTTGGCCCTATTATGGATCAATCTGTTCCTCATAAGCCTGAGAGATCTTCC
This sequence comes from Flaveria trinervia, assembly GCA_025506515.1. Classification (NCBI taxonomy): domain Eukaryota; kingdom Viridiplantae; phylum Streptophyta; class Magnoliopsida; order Asterales; family Asteraceae; genus Flaveria; species Flaveria trinervia. Next base: position 53,647,930 of record CM046458.1, read on the forward strand.
ACCGGAGCCAATAAGCATCAACGTCTTGTACATTAAGTCACATAACCTCGTTAGCTTCTTGAGCATTTTATCATCCATACCACCACCCATTTGCATAGCATTATTCCCATCTCTATCTAAAACATCATCATCTTCTTCATCATCAAGTAGGTGCAATGTGTGAATTCTAGATTTGGTCGAACATCTCATCAACTCTTCCACGCTTGGAGACTAGACACCTTAGGATAACATGAGCCAAGTACTTGAACTGGGGCACGTGTTGCTCTTGTTCAGTATGCCGGCATTGATATCTCCGGTGTACTTGATCCTTAGAAAAACATGTACGTGTGCACATATGTTGTGCTTGGTGCACATCATCCATCTTTCAACCATATTGCTGCAACACAAGAAATATATACATTTGATCGCTTACTAGACTTAATTGGTGAAATTTGAATAATTTTGGTCCACAGACTCAATCGTGCGACTGAACCATACTTCTTATTTTAGTCGTATGATTGAGTTCAGTCGTACAATGAGTCATGCTATTGAGTCAGTCATGTGACTCAGCCCACACACATAATTCACTCATGCGATTAAGTCTTGCGTCTGGCTTAGTTTTGACAACTGAAGTTTATCAGCGTGTCCATTCGTATATCTCACTGTTGAACACCACATATTTGAATATTTGTCAAAACATGACATTAAACTTTGTGTTTATATTCATTTGGACTGCAGAGACTCAAAAAAATCAACATGTGTGTCCATTTAAGTGGCCAATTCTTAAGAGTAGTCTCGGTTCTTGGTTTTAGCATTTTCAGCTCTTAAAGGTGCGATTAAGACATTCATTTTGGCCGATTTAAGTTGTAACATACATGTAGATGAATTAGAGATCGGTTAAGATCACAATCAACAAGTAATCAAGGTAAACAAAATTATATTTCAACAAGCATTTGGGGATCCCACACTTATATGGTAATCAACATTCCTCGGGAGATTTTTGAGCAATCTACGGGTATATTTCAAGAAGACACTATTCTAAGAGCTTTCAAAGAGATGCCAAGCCTTAGGTCAGTGCCATCGCACAGCAGAGTGGCGCAAACAACAATGAATTCTTGAATATTTAGGTTATGCTTATCCTCAGGTCAATGCCACCGCACAACAGAGAGGCACATAACCTATCTTCTCATTAGAGCATTTATTATTCTTTTGCACATAATGTAAAAACAACAAAACTTATTAGCTTATTGCATTTCGCATTTTTCCATGTGCTTTGCTCATTTTTATGGTCATCTGTGCACATTTGTGGCGTTTATTTTTGTCGGCACCCCTTATTGGAAATGCGTTGATTGTGTTAACCAGGGATAAGATGGGAACCCACAGCAAGTCGAACAACTTAGTTTGTATTTAAACCACCAATGAGGTCTACTCATCTACTGTGTTGAATCTACCAACAACTCATATAATGAACTAGCAACCTCTAGGTCTACTTTCTCTATGTTACCTCAGTAGCATACTAGTTTTCCTTTTATTTTTCTTAAACTTCTCAGACTTATACTTTGAATTTTGCATATTAATCATTTAAATTCTTTTAGTCCGAAACAATTTGTTCCCTATGTAGTATCATTTTCCATAAACGTTGAATCAGAATCACAGATTTGATTTCATTTCTTTTAGCTAAGCTGCCCTCCTCCTCGTTATACTATTCTCCCCCTAAAATTCTAAACCCGAAAATCTTTTTGTGTTTTTGAATTTTTAATAGACAGGAAAATAAATAAAATAAAAAATAAAAAACATGTCGGACTCTAGACTTTTTCTTTAAGAATCACATCATTTTTCTTTTTCGCGCCATTAACCTCTAAAAGATATAAAAACCTCGGTTTATCAAATGTTTTTGTGTAGAGGTCCATGCGTTGAAAATCTTTATTAATTTTAACAACATCGATTAATTGCTTTTCAAAACATCACGTATAAAGTGATATTTAATACCATTGTCTTTTGTTTTAGGGTGTTGGACCAGATTTTTAGTGACAGCAATAGCAGTAGAATTATCAACAAAAATAGGGGTGTTAGAAAATTGCAAACTGTAGTCGCACATTTGCTATTAAATCCAAATGATTTGCGAACAACAACTTGCAGCAGCAACATATTCAGCTTCACAAATTGACAGAGCAACTAATGTTTGCTTCTTACACTACCAGGTGACTAACCGTCTACCAATAAACTCACAACCCACATATGTTGATTTGTAATTCATCTTGCAACAACCATAGTCCAAGTCACTATATACTGTAAGCTCAAAGTCATCATCATGAGGATACCACAAGCCGAGTGTTGGAGTACTCTTCAAATATCTAAAAATCCGTTTAACTCCGATGAGATGATTTACTTTTGGTTTGGCCTGATATCTTGAACAAAGACACGTGGCCTACATAATATCAGGACGAGAGGCTGTGAGATACATAAGGGATCTGATCATTCCTCTGTACATGGTAGCATCAACCAGATCACCATTTTCATCGGGTGCCATGTCATGGTTGGTGGCAAGTGGAGTCCGAGCAACATAAGTGTTCTCCATGTCGAACCGACTGAGGATATCACCTACATATTTGGGCTGATGCGGGAAGATTCCTTTTGTTGTCTGATCCACCTGTAAGCCGAGAAAGAACTTTATCTCCCCCATTGCACTCATCTTAAACTCTGCTTTAATTACAAATTCAAATCTTTACATAATTCTTCATTCTTGAAACCAAAGATTATGTCATCCACATATATCTATACTAGCAGTAAATCACCGTCTTTTTCTTTGATGAATAACGTGCATTCAATCACCCCTCTGCGAAAGCCATGTTTCACCAGATGAGTTGAGAGTTTCTCATACCAAGCTCTAGGGGCTTGATGGAGCTCGTAGAGAGCCTTGTCTAGTTTGTAAACTCTATCTCGATTATATGGATCCTCAAATCCTTGGAGTTGACTGTCTTAGACTGTCTCACGGATTTCACCATGAAGGAATGCACTTTTTACATCTAGTTGATAGACTTTAATCTTCATGTAGGATGCATAGGCCAAAAAGATACTGATTGCTTCCATCAAGGCCATAGGTGCAAAGACTTCATTGTAGTCAATGCCTTCGACTTGTCTAAACCCTTGAACAACAAGTCGAGCCTTGTTTCAGATTATGACCCCTTGGTCATCTTTCTTACACTTGAAGACCCATTTAGTGCCAATCACCTGAGCATCTTTTGGTCTGTCCACAAGGGTCCATACTCCTAACTTTTTGAACTGTAAGAATTCTTTTTACATAGCAGTAACCCATGCCTCATCCTTTAAGGATTCACTTACATATGTTGGATCAAATTAAGACATAAAACATTGATAAGCACTATCGTGAACATAGCCTTTTTCCATGACTGAGGCATAATGAGCCGAGTATAGCTGATTTCTTGTTTGTACTCCTGATCGAACATCTCCAATTACATTGTCTAAGGGATGATAAACATTTATCTGGGATCTAGGAGTGGTGGGAACAACTACCCCATTATCCAGATTGTGAAACCCAGGTTCAGTATCTAAAGCTGTTGGAGTATGAGGTTCCGAAGTGTCAGAGGAATGAGGATGTGATGCTTTTGTACTTTCATTATTGGGAACTTGTTCCTCCTGTTCCACATTGTAGTCTCAACTGCTTTATCATGAGAAGATATCACTTACTTCAAGCTCTCCCCCTGAGGGGCTAAAATTATCATCTAATGGAGCCGTTGATGTCAAATCTGGTAGTGGAGTGTTCAGAATATCGTACATCATCCTTGCAGACAACTCATCATCAGTGTGAGAAGGCAGTAGATTGAAGGATTTATAGAAGTCCTTGTAGTCGAATAAGAAGGAGGGACCTTTCCAGTAGGGGGTGTTGTATCTTTGGACATCAATGTTGCACCACACTTCTACCTAACTCATTGAGTTGTTATAAACTCTCTTGTCTGGTATGTTGTATCTCAGAAAGATACCTTCTTCTGCCTTCTCACTAAGTTTCCCTATCCTAGTTTTCTTTAGCAGCATGCACGGTGCGCCAAACAGTTCTAGATACTCCAGATTAGGTTTACGTTGCTGGAGCAATTCATAACATGTTTTCCCATGTCATTTGACCACTAAGACTCGATTGAGCGTGTAACAAGCATTAGCCATAGCCTCATTCCAAAATTCAATAGGCAGTTTTGAGTCAGCTAGCATTATTTTGGCAGTCTCTATCAACCTCCGATTTTTCCTTTCGACAACGCTATTCATCTATGGAGTGTAGGTAGTGGTTAATTGATGAACAGTTCCTCTCTCTCTAAAGTATGCCTCCATCCATTGATTCTTGAACTTAGTTCCATTGTCTGATCGGATTTGCCTTACTTTCAGCTTGTAGAGTGATTCCAACGTAGTAATTAGATGTTTGAATGATTCAAAAGTTTCTGATTTGGCTTTCAGAACATCTCCCAAGAGAACCTTGAGTAATCATCCGTTACTACAAAGCAATACAGATCTCCAACAATGCTCTTTGTACTAACAGGGCCAAAGAGACCCATGTGTAGAAGCTCAAGAGGAAGATCAATTGAATGAACTTTCTTTTTCTTCTGAGTCTTCTTGGTCTGATTCCATTTCTTACATGGTACACAAAAATCCGGAAATTGGATGTTTTTGACAATTACTCCATTCACTAATTCATTTTGTACCTAATGATTCATCTTCCTAGGATTAATGTGTCCCATTCTCCTATGCTAGGAGATTGAATCCCTCTCAGTTGCCTTTAACAAGAAGCATTGAATAGTGTGATTAGTTGTGAAGGATTTTGAAAGATCCAAGACATACAAATTATTATATCTTGAAGCTGACATAAGAACTTTATCCTCCTCAATCACATAGTCATTCTTCAACATGTAGCACCTCATGTCGTCAAATACAACTTTAAATCCTTCATCACATATCTGGGAGACTGAAAGTAAGTTGTTCTGTAGTTCTTGAACCTAGTTGCCCTTGTCAAACTTAACTTTCTCATTTCTCACTTCGCCTAGAGCGGTGACATAGCCTCCTTTATTCACAGCAAACGAAACATGTCCCCCTTTAATTTGTCTGACATTGAAATTATGATATCCATCACCACAAGGTCCATCAATTAACGCAGTTTTCGTTAACTTTTCCTTGATCGTTCATTCCTCATCTTTATTAATTGTTCCTGTGCATATCATACTTGATTTACCATTTTTATGCTTGTGCTATCGTCGAAACATTTGCCATCTTTAAAACTTTTACAATTTTCATCACCATTATCACTAAATACATCATTTTTATATAATATTATTATCACTAATAAAACCATTTTTAAGTTACCAATTAACATTAAATAAATTTTTATCCTCAATATAATTAGCCTATTAATATCGTTTTCAACCGAAACAAATTTGGGAAACTCGGGGGCTAAGTGCAGGACCCAATGTGACAATGTGCAAACTTGGGCTAGGTATATAAACCCCATTTCCAACCTTAGCCTTCATTCTTCGTCTTCTTCTTCTTCATTCTCTTCTTCACTTTCATCTTCTTCCTTGCACCAAAACCGCCCCGTTTGGTCCCATTTTCTTCATCTAGAATTCGACTACAACCGAGTCTACTCCATTCTTGTAGGTAGACGATGTTCGTCGTCCCTTTTCTTGCTATTTCACTGCTGTCCATTAGGGTTTCGGGTGTTCGGCCCAACCCGAACACATGTGGTCGCCTGGGTGCATGTGATGTCTTTCTGCGTGTTCTTCTTGTTTGTGTATGTTAGTAGAGTGTTTCTAGAAATCCTCGTGGTGTAAAACCCATGCACAGAGCTGCCGGAGGCTGCTCTGCACTTCTGCAGTCGCGATTCTGCTATTTAGGCGATTGGGTCGATCATGCGACTGAGCCGTGCGACTGGGTGAGTTGTGCGACTGAGTCGTCCGATTGTGTGTATGTGTGTGATTGAGTCATGCGGATGAGTGATGCGTGCGATTGAGTAAATGCGGATGAATGATGTGTGCGATTGAGTCAATGCAGATGAATGTGTGCGATTGTGCGTGTATCTCACGACTGAAGGCCAATCGTACGAATGAAGGTTCAATCGTACGAATGAAGCTGATTTGTATGAATGGAGGCTGATTCGTGCGTATGGAGGTTTAGTCATGCGATTAAGTTTTGTGTGGTATGACTGAATTCCAATCGTGCGAATGAAGGTTCAATCGTACGAATGAAGCTGATTCGTACGATTGAGGGTTGATTCGTGCGAATGGATGTTGAGTTATGTGTCTAGTCTTGTTGTGCAACTGAAGTGGTTGTGCGTGTGTGAATTCCTTCTCGTATGTTGTGTGATGATAAGGTAACATCAACACAATTGTCATTTCTCGACCACAAAGATTGAAGTCAAAGCTATCAAGGCTATAAATACTATTTGAAATCAAATCAACCTAACATTTTACAATTATCAACAACTAATATTTAACAAATACTTCTATCAAAACAATGGATCTTTTACCTAATACCACCGGCAATGGCGACGGTTTCTAGTACTTGGATTTACATAAGATCTAATACGTGTGTGAGCTTGTGTGTGTTATGCGCGACCGAACCGATACAACCCGAATCAACTGAACATTACTATATACTTTAAACATATCATTAATACTTAACGATAACTGTTAATAGGTGTTGACCGTTCATTACATACAACATTTGCGGAACTTTGAATCATTCATACTTACCACTTAACAAGGGAGTTTCGTGGCCCCTTTTTATGCTTATACAACTTTTCAATCATTTACAAACTTGGGGAAAAAGTATGCTCACCCACTTTTCATGCTGTACCATTTAAATACAATTTACATACTTGGAATCAACGTGATACTATTTTGTGAGTATTTATCTCATACATGCTTGGGTCTGTTGTGTGGTTCTTTCTTTACAACCATTTAGTTCAAGTGTGGGAACCGACGGATAGGTATGGTAGTACTACTGGGTTGACACCCCACCCTTGTTGTTGGTATACTAGTTAGTAACAACAGTAGCCGGGAACAGGCCTTGAGTTAGTATATTTCGGCAAGATTCTGTGTGTACGTTGTTAGGTTTGGTTGTAACGCTCATGTCATGTGATTTTGCTTACTTATAACTGTATTCACAGTATTCCACAACAATTATTATACAGCATCAATTGCTTATTTACATTTAAACTTGTGAGCTCACCAACAATTTTATTGACCATTTTGAGCATATCTTTTTAGGTGATCATGCTAATTTAAGATCTAGGTGTGCTGCCTTAGTGGAGACCCTAGGATGCATTTTGAGACTAAACATTGTCCTTTGGAACTTTGTTGTATTTTCTTTAAACAACATCATACTTATGTAACATGTCCCGAGTTGTGGGAAATACATTACAATGTTATCTTCTTGTTTATGTGATCATGTATCATGTTATGCTTTTGGCTATGTTGTCGTTAATATTGACTAAACACGATACAAGTCTCCTTTGTGTCTGGTGTCGTCATGACATGCTTTGTTATCATTACTTATATTGTGTCTCTATTTTTTACCATGTGTTATGACGATCCCGTCTCGTTACATCCCCGTGTTTTCGCTCTTAGCGGGGGTGTGACAGAAAAGGAGAGACGAATTCCCTGTCATGTGCCTAGACGCCCCACTATCAATAATCCAGGTATTAGTGATAGCGCTGTAGTGGACACCCTACACATTCAAAGAAACTTATTAGTTCAGATCTAGGACACAAGCGTTAACTGACTTGGGTAACCCAGAGGAATTACAAATCACAAACTCAACCCATTGTCCTTAAAGGATATGGGCATATCTTTGTTCTTAATCTCCTCACTATCATTCATTATACTTGATTTTTCTTTCCATAAGCTAGTTTTGTGTAAGGCATGTTTGTGATAAACAGACGACTGGCTTATTGTTTGAACTTTAGGTTCACTAATACTCTTAGGTGGAGTATTAGATCTCGATTTAGATTAACATTGTTTTGTATCAAAAAGTTCAATTTTCTTTTTGGGCGTCTGATAATAAGGATAATTAGGAGAGATATGTCCTCATTTTCCACAATTATAGCAAGATCTCCCTTCTACAGATTGAGAAAAATATTTATGTGGGTTTGAGTTTTGTAAAGGTGCGACCTTTGTCTGTCTGGGTTTTGTCATTCTCTATTAGATGTTTCATCCTTATTAACAAACTTAATTGTTTTAACATTTTGAAGATCTTTAATTTTCATTTTATTTGGACTTTGGTGATTTACATGGTTTTGGTTAACTGGTTTAGTCAATTTGGGTTCTGAAGTAGACGTTTGTGACCCTGACCTTACATTAACCTTTTTTATTTCATCATTCAAATTCTCAACAGGCATTTCACCTTTAGATTTCAAAGTAGGATCCTTTTGTCTAGTGATCTTCTGTACAGGTTTGATTGTGGAATCGGGATCACTAACCATAGGAGTGGACACCATATGATCCTTAACTGGGTTCTCAATAACAGGTCCACATTTTGTATTTAAAGGATTTCATGTGGTGGTGCAACTACTTTGTACCCAAACCTTCCCCATTGTTTCGTTCTTTCACTAAGTTTTGAACTATGTGAGAAGAACTAGCCCAACTATGCAGTTTTTGTTTTAAAGAATTTACCTGGACTTCCAAAATTGTTTTTTCCTTTTTGGTTTCTACTAAAGAATTTAAATAAAACTTTATATCATTTGATTGATTTAAGGAAACAACCTCGGTTTCCCTTAGTTGTTTCCCCAAAAGTTCTATTTTTTCTTTAAAACTGCACTCCTTTTGTTTTAATATACGATTAGCTTTAGTGCACAGTTGTAAATCATTTAGTAAGTTATCATTATGTTCTAATAACCTACCAAATTTTTGATCAATTCTTTCTCTAAATTTATCACTTTCATGACAAGCATGTTTATCAAATAACTGATCTAGAAAACTTGCCTGTGATGAATCTGTTGAATCAGCCATCAAAGCAGAATTAGATCCTTCGGTGGCCGGAGATTCTGAACTTGTTGCTCTAAGTTCTTCTTCAACCAGGTGATTTACCACGTTCGCAGCTTCATCGGTATGTGATATCGTTTGCTTAGCTGCACTCTCAGCTTCACTAGCAAACCCATCATCTACTGCTTTAACAAAGGCAGTATTTGATTATCCAGTAGAAACAAACCTGAAGGACCAGTCTTGTCCTTCATCACCTTGAGCTGTAAGATCCTTTGTCTCTTTGGTTGAAGAAGCAGTTCTAATCACGTCCTTGTCTTGATAGTTGAATATGGAAATGGGTTTCCATTTCCAATTTTCTTGGGCTTTACACATTCATGTTTAAAGTGCCCCTTCTTACCACAGTTAAAGCATGTTTCTTTGATTTTGTCAAAACCAAACGTCGTGTCCTTAGTGGCTATTAGATTCTTCCCCGTCTTCTTGACAATCTTTTTAGCTCTTCTGACTGCACTTGACAGGACCCACATGATGTCCATTCTCTCTAGCTCATTCTCATCAACTTGCTCATAATCTTCATCTGCAAGATGAAAATTTCCAATCTTCCCGACAACTAAACCATCATAGGATTGGATAATAGTTGCTAGAAGATCCATGTGCTCCTTTACAACTTCAGTTGGGATATTACCGAGATTCTAGGTCTTCAACTTTGTAGCATTGACTTTAGGCATTGTATATTGGGTAGTAGATGACCCTAACATTTCTGGTCATGAAGCAGTGGATTGGGAGGAAGCAGATGAATTAGACACAAAAGCTGTTTGTAAAGGTGCTCGAGAAACAGTTGGAGATGAAACTGACTTGTAGAGTGAAGGATTCTGAATGTAGGATCCTTTTTTTGACTTGTACTTCATCCTTAGTTCTTCCTCTCTTAACTTCAAGAAGATGTCATTTATGACCAATGTTGCAAGAATGTCATTCTGTTAGAGATTGGACACAAATGAATCCCTTTATCAGGCAATCCATCAGCAAAACTTGAAACTTTATCTTCCATTGATGTGGTTACACCATGAGTGTACAGCTCACTCATGAGATGACAGAATCAATAAATTATGTCATCTGGGCTCTCATTATCTATCGAGGAGAAATTATCAAACTCCTTCTCGAGAGCCTTAGCCTTCAGTGCCTTTAACGTTGCATTACCATCATATCTCTTCTCTAAAGCCTCCCATAGCTTTTTGACCTGTTCATTCTTCCCAAGGTTAACTTGACTCCATTGGCACTGCTTGGTACCGTGTAACCAGTCTCTATGGATGTCCAAATATTAGGATCAACTCCATTTAGATAGATCTCGAACCGTTGTTTCCATTATGGATAGTCATCTAACGTTATAAGCTTTGGCAGTTTATTATGATTTCCTCTCTCATTTTCCAAAAGTAGAAGGATCTGGATGCGTGAGTCCTTCCTGGCAGTAAACGCAGCAAAGTGACCTTCCATTTGTATGAACTTGTTACTTGGAGAATAGGACAGTTTCAATCGTACGAATGAACTATAAGTATGGTTCACTCGTGTGAATGAATGGTGCGAATGAATTCAATCGTGCGATTGGATTCATTCGTCCGTATGAACAAGACGAATGGAGTCAAACGACTGGAGCTGTTCAGTCCTGTGAATGATGAATGCGACTGAATTCTGTCATGCAAATGGAGTGCACGAATGAGTTCAATTGTACGAATGATTTAGTCGTGCGACTGAAGGCTGCTGTTTTGGCAAAATCGAAGATTTTGACACTTTAACACAAAAACGCGATTTTCCGATAAACCCTAATCTGCCGTATAGTGAAAAAGTGAAACTTTAATGCCTGAAAATGTCAAAAACACTTTTGGACTCAAAAGGATGACTCTTTTGAATTGAAACGTTAAGTTTAACAACAAAACTAATCGAATCACACACACAATCAAGAGCCAAAGCTCTCATACAACTTGTCAGGACCATGTACGTATGGAATACTAACTGATAATGCATGAAACCAGATCAAATATTTGGAATCCTATTTGATTGGCTATGGAATCAGTGAGAACGTTGACACGATCGATATAAGAATAAACTAAATGTTAAGAACGAGTAGGAATCGATCAACAACGGACTTTGAAGTTGGATTGGCTTTCTTGGACGTTCTGGACGGCTAGGGTTCGTGTATTCGAAGTGTTCTGTCAATTGTTATTCAATTCTTATGTTTTTTCCATGAATTAAGTGGTATTTGTAGGTTTGTAGTTTCCATTTGTACGACTGAACCATTTGTGCGACTGAATCATGCGATTGCGTCATGCGCACGATTGAAGGTTTAGTCGTGCGACTAAGTCAATATTATGTCTTAATCATACGACTGATCTAGTCTCCAGGTTCAGTCGTGCGATTGGTCCATAAGCATGGTGTATTCATGTGTGTGGTCCATAAGTATGGTCCATTAGTATGAAGACTCATCCAACTAGGTTGAACACATTTCTCAATCATTATTGACTAAGAACTATGTACAATAACTTCAAACCTATATAATAAGTTCATACATATGAATTATACTCAACACAATATTAATATGAAATAGATAAACATTAATAAGCAACAACCACGTATTATATATCATTGAATCAATTCATTACATATGTGAAAGACGTGAAAGACTTTTACATTAAAGCTTATAAACTAGGAAAATGTTGTATCTACACAACTTGCTGTGGGTTCACATCTTGTGACACCTCGTATTTTTTTTCATGTTAACATCGACACCATTATTCAACCTCTCTATGATATTTTTAAAATAAATCAGTTTATTTGTTTATTTTTATTATTAAGTATAATGATTATTATTGTACTTAGTATATATAAATAATTCAAACCTAACTAAACTTAATTAACCTAGGATAAAATTTAAATAAACTTGAGGGACTCAAGTGTTAACATTCCAAACTTTCAAAGTTTGAAATTCTATAATTACGGCACCCACGGTTTTCACTTCCATTCCCATAACCTCCTTCACCATAACCCTAAAGTTTTTGTTGCCGTTCCTCTCCGAACCACCTCCTTTCGAGAACCATTTGCGGCCATCAACCTCCTCCACCTTGATCGTGTGCCTTCTCGTGGTCCGACAATCCATCTCGCGCAAGTCCCATCGTTGCCCATAACCGGTACGGTATGTTTTTCCTCTCGCTATTCGTTGCGGTGCGTTGAGTTGCGGTTCCATCTCGGTTGCGATTCTTTGCGGTGGATTTCGGTTGGGTCCCAGGTTGATGTCCTTACCGTGTGTGCTCCGTTCGTTTATTGTATGTACATGTATATATATGGTTGTGCGTGGGCTGGTGTAGAATGTGTGTGTTTCGGTGGGTTGTTGTGTGTTTGTGTGCTCCTGTGATACGTGAGTGTGTGTGTTAGATTGCTGCATATATGTGCATATATATATTTATAGTGTGTATTATATATGATATTCATGTGTTTTGTTGGGTGGGTGCCCAACTGTATAGGTGTGCATGGTTATATGCATGCTTTTTTTGTATGTTATATATATGGTACATGTGTGTGGTTATATATAAATGTGTGTGTTCTTCCTTTGCATAATGTGTCATCTACGACGTAAGTATGTGTGCATCCTTTGTGTGTTATGGTCAAACTTAGACTTTTTGTTGATGATGGTGGGTTATCATCATGAATATTTTGAGGGCTTGTGGGTAATAAATGAATTCTTATGCATGAGGATTAATTTATATATGTATGATGTATGAATAATGAAGGTTTTTATGAGTGGGTGCTATATAAATACATATGTGTGTGGGTTTCGAAAAATTCAATGTTATGCATAATATATATTATATTGTGTGGATGGATATAATAGGCACTCATAGGTGGTTAAAATAAATATATCGTATGGGTGTGCCTTGTACAAACAGTTATGCGTTGTGAAGTATAGTTTCGTTTTGCATCTTGTGCACCACTTTGTGTAATACCATTCGAGTGGATTGTTTTATTTTATTCTCTCTCTATATATAGATATATATGTAGCAAAAAAAATGTAGTAAGAATGCATTAATCATAATAATTCGGTTCATTTATTTGATGAGTTTGGGATGACTGTGTTTGCTTGTGAATGGAGAGTCAACCGTAACCGACACCATAACCGAGACGTGAAACGCGAAACCATACGACCAAATTATTAGTATATGATATTAATTATATATTAATTGAAATTCAAGTTGTTCGGAAACTTAAATATCTATTCTCTGCATTACTTTGTTGTTGTGCTGTTGAGGTGAGTTCTCAGCCCTACTTTATCTATTTCTTTGGGGTGAAAGAAACTTGTGTTCTAAACGTATTTTCAATTGATCAGTATTATTGTAATATCACTTGTTTACTAGTGTGACACCATGCTTAAGTCGTTACTTTCGAACCGTTAATATATGTACATTACCGAGGTAATTCTGAGTAGATCTACTGGGTTTGACAAACCCACCCGGGCTGGTCGTGCTAGCACAACGTTCGTCAAACGGGTGTTTAATTGACCTAATTTCTATTGATGTGACCAGTGTTCACAGCCGTGTTTACATTTTCAGCGTCGGTTGAGAACTTCATACACTTAGTAACTTGTTGAGTAGACTAGCTATCTATTGATATTATTTTGTTTACTGTATGAGTTTACTATTATGTTCTATTTATCAAAACCCGTGAACTCACCAACGTTGTGTTAACACTTTAGCATATTTCTTTCAGGTTCATAAGCTGCGCACTAATTGGAACATCTCGCATTGCATTTATCATCGTAGAGTCAAATGAACAATCTACATTTTTCTATAAATTATGTTTACTTGGTTTGAGCGTGTTTGAACCATTTAAATTATGGTTTATATGCTTCCGCATTTACTTTCATGATTCGTATTTAATTCTGATTTTAAGAAACTTTATTTAATTTATATATTATCCTTTGTAATTGTGGTGTCGTTTGGTGTAACTAATGACTAAGATCCTCGTTTGTCACGTGCCTTATGGTATTACCCCGTTTGTGGAAATTAAGGGTGTGACAGATTGGTATCATAGCCAATGGTTATAGCGAACTAAAATAAATATGCATTTCATTTGCATTGCATTTAGACTATAGCCTGATGCCTTAGTTACACGCATATAGACACGTTTAGCTTCATTAGTTTGCCTTGTCTAATTGTTATACTTGCTTGGGATTTGTCTGTTGTGGTATATTCCTGTGAGCGTTCGGCTACAGGAATGGCATAATCATCTCTTCATTCTATGTTTATGGGAAAAGGCCAGTTCATCTTGATTTCCTGCTGTTACCTCATGTTTCTTCGTACAAGTGAACCCGAGTTGCTGTGAGTCACGAGAAGGTTATTTATGAACTACCTGTACCTTACCTTATACATTATACCTCTCGGAATTGGATACAATACCATTGGTACCTAACTTGGATGGTTCATTAGGAGCATGTTCTGTCTCCTTTTTAATGCATTTTGCAAAATAGGGTTGCGTCTACCAATCCTTCTTTACCTATCTTGCCACTTCTCTGTCTTGTGGAACAAGTAATAGCTGTACTAGTGGCTGCCATAGATATTCTGAGACAACTTATCAAAGTTTACTTACGATAATGTTATTTACCCATGTGACCTGAGCGCGTCGACGATTTTTGGGCCAACTGAATATTTCCTCAATTGGTTCTTTCGCACAACCTTGCTTAATCAACATTTGGTTTAATAATTATATCTTTGATACCTCTATCATTGATAACACTGTGTACTTGACAAGGTATGTTAGCTCGGATGGAAGAATCAGGGTGACCATGCAAAGCAAATTACCATCACGGGTGCACATGTAATCGTAATTTGGCGTGCATGAGAAGTCTTGCGAATCCGGTCGGATGATGACAGTCATAGTCAGTACAAACATTCATTTATATACTTTAGGGATGCGAGAGTCTCGATCTATATAAAACATTACTATGGATATGGAAGCAAGGCTCCATTTCCACTTGTATAAAAGTTTTCAGTTATCTAGAACTTTAATGGGATTTGTATTATGACAATTGTCCCAGTCCTTATGAGATGTTGCTCGTTCTAGCATTCTAGTTATCGTATAATAGTATTTGCTTGATATGCGCGTAATTTTCATGAAAGTTACATCAGATTAGTGATACTCTATATGCATGTATTCTTTGTTCATTGGGTTAATCTTAAGACTAAGAGTCTTAGCCATTTAAACATTCCAACATTTGTTTCATTTGGTCTTTATCATGTTGAGCGTAAGTTGCTTTTGTTTGTCCCTCGATGGTGGGATTCAAATTGAGTTTTCTTGGTCGACTGTGTTTGACGTAAGGTCAGTTAACAAAGAGTCTTACAATGACATGACTGTTACATCTCTGTGTTTCCACTATAAGCAACAAGTGCAACTATCATCGCCATGGGCTGTGAGATGAGGACATCTGAGAGCGGCCTTCTTAAAAATTGGTTATGCTGTCAAGAGCTATCGCGTAAACATCTCTGTCAAGTCTCCTCAATCTCAAGTAACATAGAAGAGATGCTACGAGTGTGGTCAAACCGGGCACTTCAAGAGGATTCGTCGAAAATGAAGAAAAACAATGGCGGTGGAAATGGTGCTGATAACCGCAATGTCAATGGCAACGGAAACGGAAATGGCAATAGTAATGGTGGTGCCAAGGGTAGAGCCTTCGTTGTTGGTTCAGACGAGGCTCGTAATGACCCTTTTACTTTAACTGGTAAATTTCCTATCAAAGCTTGCTTTGCCTCTATGCTATTTGATTTTGGTGCTGATAGGAGTTTTATTTCGCATAAGTTCAGTCGATTGGTAGATGATAATTCTATAGCCCTAGATATGAATTATATAGCAGAAATAGCAGATGGAAGATCATCGAGTCTTCTCATATATACAGGGTTTGTAAGATTAGTCTATATGGGCATGATTTTGACATTGATCTTCTATCTATTACACTCGGTAGCTTTGATGTTGTTGGCATGGATTGGTTGTCTGAGAACCAAGCCGAAATAACCTGTCATGAGAAACTCGCCTGACTACCTTTGACTGATGGAACGATACCCACCGTGGACGGCGACAAGAGTGATGCAGTAGTTGGCATCATCTTATACATGAAGGCTTAGAAGTTTTGAGGAAAGGACATTCGTCAATCATCGCCCTAGTCACCGAAAAGACTACTGAGGAGAAATGACTGGAAGACATCCCTGTAGTTAGAGATTTTCCTGAGGTTATTTCCTGAGGACTTACCTTGTCTTCCTCCACACAGGCAAGAAGAATTTCAGATTGAATTAGCACCTTGAGCAGCTTCGATCGCTCGGGCGTCGTACCATTTAGCACCAAACGAACTACAAGAGCTGTCTAAGCAATTGTAGGAATTGCTGGACAAAGGATTTATACGTCCCAACTCTTCACCCTGGGGAGCTCTAGTGCTGTTCATGAAGAAGAAAGATGGAACCTTCAGAATGTGTATTGATTACCGAGAGCTGAAAAAGGTGATAATGAAGAATAGATATCCACTCCTGCGTATTGATGACCTGTTTGACCAGTTGCAAGGATCAAGTTACTATTCCAAGATTGATCTTAGATCAGGTTACCATCAGCTTCCAGTTCGAGAGGAAGACATCTCGAAGATGGCATTCCGAACTCGTTATGGGCACTATGAGTTCGCAGTAATGCCTTTTGGATTGACTAATACCACAACCATTTTCATGGACCTCATAAACCGTGTGTGCAAATCTTACATGGATAAGTTTTTCATTGCTTTTATTGATGACATACTAATCTATTCTCAGAATATTGAGGGATTCTCAAGGTTAGCACAACCTCTAACTGCCCTAACTTACAAGGGAACCATCAACAAATGGGGCAGCCAAGAGGAATCAACATTTTAGACACTTAAGGACAAACTCTGCAGTGCACCGATCCTAGCCTTACCAGAATGATCTAAAGACTTCGTTGTTTATTTTGATGCGTCAATCAAGGATTTGGGATGTGTACTGATGCAACACAACAATGTCATTGCTTATGCGTCTAGACAACAAGGTATATGAGAAGAATTACATAACGTATGATTTGGAACTAGGAGCTGTGGTGTTTGCCTTGAAAATCTGGAGGCACTACTTATATGGAACTAAGTTCACAATCTATACAAGACCACAAGAGCCTCCAGCACATACACGATTGAAAGGAGTTGAATATGCGGCAATGACGATGGCTAGAACTACTCAATGACTATGACTGTGCCATCAAGTATCACCCGGGTAAGGCTAATGTGGTAGCCGATGCCCTCAACTGAAAAGAAACCCCTAAACTTTGTTGAGTACACGCATTGTAAATGACCATTCACTTCGATTTGCCAGAACAAATCAAGGCTGCCCAATCTGAAGCCTTAAAAGTTGAGAATCTAAAGGCAAAATCCATGCGAGGCATGGAGAAACAGTTAGAGACCAAGACTGATGGAATCCGTTATTTCATGGAACGGATCTGGGTACCACTGAACGGGAATTTACGAATTCTAGTAATGGATGAAGCTCATAAGTCACGTTACTCAATTCATCCGGGATCCGACAAGACGTACCAAGATATGAAGGTGTGTTACTGGTCGCCGAACATGAAGGTTGAGATTGCCACCTATGTTGGCAGATGTCTAACTTGCTCTAAAGTTAAGGTGGAACATCATAGACCATCCGGTTTACTTCAGCAATTGGAACTTCCAGTTTGGAAATGAGAGCAGATCTCGATGGACATTGTCACAAAGTTTCCTAGGACTCCCAGTGGATGCGATACCATTTGGGTTATAGTAGATCGCTTAACAAAATCCGCTCACTTTCTAGCAATCTGAGAGACTGATCGAATGGATAAGTTGAAACGGATTTATTTAAGAGAATAGTCTCTAGGCATGGTTTGCCAATATCCATCATATCCGATCGTGACGCTCGGTTCGCTTCTTATTTCTGGCAATCATTGGGAACGTGGTTGGACATAAGCACTGCGTATCATCCGCAAACCGATCGTCAGAGTGAGCATATGATCCAGACGCTAGAAGATATGTTACGTGCTTGTGTGATTGATTTTGATAGTAATTAGGAAACTCATTTACCATTAGTCGAGTTCTCCTACAATAACAATTATCACACCTCAATCAAAGCCGCACCATTTGAGGCATTGTATGGGTGTAAGTGCCGATCACCTATCTATTGGGAAGAAGATGGAGAAAGCCAACATATGGCCCTGAGCTTGTGCACGAGACGACTGAGAAGATTGTGCAAATTTATAACCGTATGACAGCAGCACGTGACCGACAGAAGAGTTGTACCTATAAAAGTCGTAAACCATTGGAATTTCAGATTGGTGATAAGGTACTCCTAAAAGTCTCACCTTGGAAAAGCATGATATGATTTGGAAAGCATGGTAAACTAATTTCTAGATACGTTGAATCGTTTGAGATTGTCAAACGGGTTGGTCCAGTAGCCTATCAGCTGAATTTACCTGAAGAGCTTAGTGGAATACATAACATGTTTCATGTGTGAAATCTGAGGAAGTGTCTATCTGACGAATCACTTGTCATTCCATTGGAATAATTGAAAATTGACAAACAAATCCATTTCATTAAGGAACCGGTTGAGGTTATGGATCGAGAAGTCAAAACCCTAAAGCGTAGCAAGATTTCCTATCATGCGCGTTAGGTGGAATTCAAAGCGTGGACTAGAGTTTACCTGGGAACGCGAGGATCGAATGCAGGAGAAGTACCCGCAACTGTTCAAAGATCAGACATCCACTTCTTAAAGGTATCATTCTAACGATATATTTTCTTTCTATTTCGAGACGAAATTCCTTTCAACAAGGGGATGATGTCACAACTCTCGCGAAATCTTACGTTCTTTGTTCTTACGTTTCTTTATTTGGGTTTGTTTTAGAAATTCCACAAACCATGTCCTAAGGGAGCTTCTGAACACCTATCTACTATTGCTACTAAACCTGGTGTTCTGCGTTAACCTAATATTCTAATTTTTGGGATGAAAATTCCTTTCATCCGGGCTAGTCGCGCTAGCACAACGTTCGTCAAACGGGTGTTTAATTGACCTAATTTCTGTTGCTGTGACCGGTGTTCACAGCCGAGGCATTTCTTTACGTTGTAAGCGTCGGTTGCGAACTTCATACACTTAGTAACTTGTTGAGTAGACTAGCTATCTACTGATATTATTTTCTTTACTGTATGAGTTTACTATTATGTTCTATTTATCAAAACTTGTGAACTCACCAACCTTGTGTTGACACTTTAGCATGTTTCTTTCAGGTTCTTAAGCTGCGCACTAATAGGAACATCTCGCATTGCATTTATCATCATAGAGTCAAATGAACAATCTACAATTTTCTATAAATTATGTTTACTTGGTTTGCGCGTGTTTGCGCCGTTTAAATTATGGTTTATACGCTTTCGCATTTACTTTCATGTTTCGTATTTAATTATGATTTTAAGAAAGTTTATTTAATTTATAAATTATGTTTTGTAATTGTTGTGTCGTTTGGTGTAACTAATGGCTAAGATCCTGGTACGTCACGCGGCTTACAGTATTACCTCGTTTGTGGAAATTGAGGGTGTGACACATCTTATCCTTGGTTAACACAATCAATGCATTTCTAATAAGGGGTGACGAGCAAAATAAATGCCACAAATGTGTGTGGATGACCATACAAATGAGCAAAGCACATGTAAAAATTGCTAAGAGCCATCAAGCGAACAAATAATGTTGTTAGTGCGTTAAGTGCAAAAGAAAAATAAATGCTCTAAGAAGAAGATAAGTTGTGTGCCTCTCTGCTATGCGGTGACACTGACCTGAGGATAAGCATAATCTAAATATTCTAGAATTCATTGTTGTTTGCGGCTCTCTACTGTGGGTTGGCACTGACATGAGCCTTGGCATCTCTTTGAAAGCTCGTAGAATCGTTTCTTCTTGTCAAATACCCCTATACGGCTCAAAAATCTCCTGAATGTTGATTACCATATAAGTGTGGGATCCACAAATGCTTGTTGAAATAATTAAATCTAACTCATAACCAATGTGAGTCTGTGTATGGATTTAAGTGGACAAAACAACAATCTAGCATCAAAGTGCATATTAAAAGGTCCCGAATGATTATGATATACATGTATGATTCCATAATGAATCTTTCTAGAAATGATCAAATTAACTTGAAGTTGTTCTGCTTAGAAAGAAAAATCTATTAGATGTTTTCTAAAAGGTTTCAATCCATCTCAAACCTAAACCACAAAAATATGTCTTGTTTCCTTTTAATTTCAAGTTGTTGTCTGTTTTCTAGTCTTTTGTTGCGTAGATGTCGGACTATATAACTAGATGAACTCTGTGAATCACAAATTAAAAAGGTCATGTCTGAGGTGACGAATCGGTTCTAAACTAAAAGGATCACGTCTGAGGTGATCAAATGATGTTAAATTAAGAGGATCATGTCTGAGGTGATCAAAGGATGTTCAATTAAAAGGATCATGTCTGAGGTGATCAAAGGATGTTCTATTAAAAGGATCATGTTTGAGATGATCATAGGTCATAATGTTATATATCAAAAGGTAAAATTTTAAGTGTTGAAAGTGTATGAGGTCAAACTCATAAGTATGAGCCAATCACACGATTGAATCATAAGGATGAGCCAATTGCATGATTGAACGATAAGTATGAGCCAGTCACACGATTGGACCATGACTATGAGACAACCATGCGATTGGATCAAAAGACTAAACCAATCATACGAATGGATGAAGGAGCATAAGCCAGCCGTACGACTAAACCCTAGTCGCACGAATGAAGCACGCGTATGGGTTCAGTCGGTCGTAACCCTTACCACCCTTCAAAACTCTCTGAAACCGCCCATACAGACACATGCTCTGCCAAATTGTTGATCGTTGTGATTACTCTATTTGTGATACTAACTGATTTCCTACTCATCGACATGTACTTTGCAACTGAAATAGGCCCAAATGATTGGATTAATTGAACCCTAAATGATATAAAGTGTTCAGATCAATAACTAGAACAATACCCTTAAAATAGACCACTTAAATGGACATAAGAATTGCTTTAAAGGACATTAAGTGGTATTTCGAGTTCCTGCAAATCTAATGAGTCTAAACACGAAGTCTAATATAATGTTTTGACAAAGATTCAGAGTTAGAGTGTCGAACAGAGAAGGATGTAAATAGACACTCCATATGAAGCTCAATCGCTTCATTGAGCGAAGCACACGATTCAATAGCATGAGTGAATCAATCGGTGACTCAGTTGCACGACTGACTTAACCGCATGGCTTAGCATACGACAAAGTTCAGTCGTAGACTCAATCACACATCTGAACTTAGGCGCAGGCTCAATCGCACGAATGAACTCAATCGTATGGTTCAATCGCACGACTGACTCAACCGCATGGCTTAGCATGCGACTAAGTTCACCCGCAGGCTCAATCGCACGATTGAACTCAGCCGCAGGCTCAATTGCATGACTGACCTCAGTCGTATGGTTCAATCACATGACTAAACCAGTTTGATCAAAACATTTTAAGTTCCAACTCTCATCTCTTATCCATAAATATAATGTATATGTTTCTTGTGTTGCAGTAATATGGCTAATAGATGGACAATGAGCACCAAGCACAACATCTATGCACATCTCGATACTACTTCCCGGAATGCCTCTGAGTTTACTGGGATTATTGCTTTCCTACGTAGATCGAGGATATACAAGGCGATCTCAGATCCATGCACACCATACAGGTCTATACAGTAGTTCTTCTGGGCAGGTGCCTTAGTTGACCGGTTGGTGGAGCCTCACTGTATCCAGAGCTCTATCTTCGGTCAGGACATTAAGATCTGTGAAGAAGACCTTAGGCGAGTCCCAGACTTGGGGGAAGACATACCGCATACAACTAAGCTGCATCCACTGACTTTGCATGGTTGCTTTCTAAGGATCAAATACATTGGAGATATCAATGCCGGCGTATTGAACAAGAGCAACATGTGCCTGCAATTCAAATACTTGGCACATGTGATCTTAAAGTGTATTGCCTCCAGGCGGGGAGCATTTGATGAAATGTTGGACCAAATTCAGAATGCATATGTTGCACTGGTACTAAAACACCCGTTTTTTTTCTTGCATGCTCTTCTCTTATCTGATCGAGAACGTTGAAGCCAACGACAAGGAAGGCTTCTGTATGTATCCACATTTCTTATTGATGATCATAGATGAGAAGCTTCCTATGCTGCCAAAAGAGATAGATGATGCGGTGGTGCTTGAGGTGATGCATGATACCACCTTAGGCATGATGAAAGTATATCAGGGGAAGCAGGTGAAGCCCCTTGTTAGGAGATTGTTTGGGCATCTGGCCAATGAAGACTACGTGGCGCCTGCTAGCAAGAAATGGCATCATGATGATAGTGATTCCGATGTTGATCCTATTATAGTACCAACTAAAGAAGAGGACGATGATGATGATGACCAGGATGTTGGTCAAGGTGATAGTGGTACTAGTCCCAGTCAATCAAGGGCCACTGACACCTCCACTATGTCTCCACCATCTCCATATGGTACTTCTTCTGCTCTAGGTGGATCTGAGCAGGCGGCTATCCACCATGACTTTCTGCTAGATGAAGAAGAAGAGTCGGATGATAAGCCTCTTGTTAGGAACGTCAGTAGCCGGGTTGTGGCTACCGAGAAAGGTAAAGAGGCGGTTGGCGGACGCCTAGCTACTACTAATATGATGATCCTGATGTCATTGATCCCACATCCACACCTGACTAGCCTATCAGCTCAGGGGGAGCTCCGATTACCAAAGGTTCAAGGAAGAAAAAGGATGGCCAAAACCCTCGGCAAAAAGAGTAAGAGACCAAGGTTCACGTTGATCACATCTTCCACTACCACTACCACAACCACAACCACTACTACCACTGCCATCCCCAACTTGGGTGAAACTTTTAGTAGTGCTACTTTTGATAAACTGAATGAGATGGAGAAAGAAAAGGAGAAAGATGAAAGTCAAGTACAACCTTCTGATGCTAATGTTGATCTTAAGAAAGCTGAATGGGCCGCGTGTTTTGCCAAAATGAAAGCCTAGCGCACACCTCCAAAGCAGAATGCCTACACCAAACTGTACAGAGTCAAGGAACATTAGAAAGTGTCTGGCAAAATCATAGCATGGGCTTATTTTGAAGACTTAAATGTTTATGCGATAAAGAGAGAGAAGGGGATTAAGTACTTTAGATATCCACATGATCTAATGACTCTTCTTGGTTTTGAGCTTAATAGATTCGCTAATTTAGATCTTTTGTATGCCAACTGAGGAAGATGTCGGGAAGGTTTGAGACAACTCTAAAGGAAGAATCCATACCAAATAGGTCAACTTTAAGCCTCAACAACCTAAATGTGTTATTCATAAGATTGATGTTGATCCTATCTCTAGAAGACCGAAGATAGTACTGAAGTGGAGTCCCCCATGCACAATGTCTAAGATTCCTCTAAGGGAGATGCCTTAGGACTTCACTCCGCACTTCAAATGGTGGTATTCTGATTGGAGGACGGGAGAAGGGGTCATAGTTTTGAACAGAGAAGGAAAGATTGATACTATCAGGGTATTTGACCAGATGTGGCTTACCAACTTGTCTACAGAATATGTATACACTCTATACAAGTGGCCTTTGTTCTATGACACACAAGATATTGTACAAGCTCTATAGTTTCAACATATTATAAGACTTTGTTTTGCATTTGAGATACACACAGGAGTCACAAGAGAAGAGAAGTACAATAAGTTTCAAGAACATGTGAAGAATGTTAGACAATAGGGTAAAACTAGGTCAAAGGGGGAGTTTGTAGATACATGATGTTCCTATTTTATGTGCTTAAATGTAAAAGTCTTTCATTTGTTACACATGTGTAATGTAATTATTCAATGAAATATGATATGTGTTTGATGTTTATTTATCTTTGATTATTTCATATTATTATTATTATGTTAAGTATGGGTCATATGTATGAACTTCATATACAGGTTTGAGAGTGTGGTACATAATTCTATGTCAATAATGACTGGGAAAGGTGTTCCACTTAGTCGCATGATTATTCATGCTAATGGACCATACTTATGGACCATACGCATGGAGATATCATGCTTATGGACAAGTCACACGATTGAACCAGGAGACTGGATCAGTCGTATGATTGAGACATATGGTTGACTCAGTCGCACGATTGAACCTTAGTCGTGCGTATGAATCAACCACATGATTCAGTCATACGGCTAATGGTTCAGTCGTACAAATGGAAACTACAAACCTATAAATACCACTTAATTCATGGAAAAACATAATACTTTGAGAGATACTTCAAATATTCATAAACCCTAGCCAATCCAACTTCAAAGTTCGATCTTGATCGATTCCTACTCATTCTTGACGTTTAGTTTATTGCTATATCAATCGGGTTATCGTTCTCACTGATTGGATTGCCACTCAAATAGGATTCGGCACTATTTGATCTAGTTTCAAGCAGAATCCGTTAGTACTCCGTACGTACACGGTCCTAACATGTATTACTATTATACTATATATATATATATACACACACACGCACACACATATGTTATATGCACCGAGTCACAAGTCAAGCCAATGAACCAAGCCACGAGCCGGGCTTCAACCGAGTTAACCTTGGCTTGAGTTCGACTTGTTTAGAATTCGAGCCGAGCCGAGCCTGCTTCTTTAGGTACTAGCTTTTTTAGAGCCAATCATTTTTCGAGATTTTCTCGAGCGAAATTCTAGCTAACTTCGAGCTACGAAATTTTTGTACAACCTAGTCCTCTTACTCAAGGGAGGACTACCAAATGGCTGTTTAGGAATAAAAAATATGATAGAGGACTTGTCCTCCATAACAAGGCTAGACTAGTTGTCCAAGTTTACACAAAAAAAGAAGGAATTGACTACACAAATGTCTTTCCTCCTATGACAAGACTTGAAGCCGTCAAGATTTTTAAGCTTTTTCTACATCCAATGATTTCAATTGTGTTTTTCTTTATGGCGTGTAACACCTTGTTATTTTCAAAAGACCCGAAAGAAAGAATAAGTGAAGAAAAAGAAAGAAACACAATAAAACCTAAGTTGAGGAGTTAATTGTGTCAATAGGACAAAAAGTTTCAAAAGTTGGTGAATAAAGGTGGTATGGCCGCCTATTGTGTCTTACTCGTCACTGTTGTCATTGGGTTTTAGAGAGAGAGAGAGAGAAGAGACGTTGAAAAACTTTCGGGTCTTGAAGAACAAGAAGAAGAAATCCAAATTAGGGTAAGATTTCATTATGTTAAGTTGTTCTTGACCGGCCTATGCCTCGGTTGTATGTTTTTGTGTTCGGATGTCTGTGTTCTTGGTGGGTTTTAGGTGTTGAACTTAAAGCATTCGGGTTTGAAGAATCTCATACCCAAAAGGTTGCTAAGGTGAGTTCTGAAACCCCTTTTTACTTGTTTTAACTGATTTGGGACTGGAAATACATGTATTCATATTTTTAAATAAAATGGGTTTTTCACCCGTATGTTTATGTGTGTGTTCGCGGGTGTTTTGATTTGGGTGTTATTATGGTTATGGTTATGTTATGAATGTGTTTCTATGGCTTAGAATGTAAGATTTAAGCTTAGAACATGTTAGATGATGATTGGGCCTGATTTGGTATGATTTTAGTGTATATAGACTACCCATGCACCTAAATAGTGGCCCATGCGCCCAACAGAATAATTGCCTAAGTGTTCCCATACGCCCAAATCCCATGCACCCAAATAGTGTCCATGCGCCTAGAATTAGGCTGAAATTGACTAAGTGTCTAGATTCCTAGAAAGCCTGTGCGCCAAGACACTCATGCGCCTGCATAGTGCCCATGCACCTAGAATTATTTCCTAGACGCCTAAGTGTAGGCCATGCGCCCCAATAGTGCCCATAAGCCTTGAATTTCCCACGTGCCTAAGTGTTCCCCGTGCGCCTGAAAGGCCATGCGCCTAAGACATAGAATATTTTATAAATTTTCGTGGAAAATGTTAAGTGTAGGCTTTGACTTGGGATGTTCCCGGGGGTGAAGTAAGTTGACTTCTGATGATGTATGGGGTATGTTATGGCATGTATGCTGATTTTTATGTCATGTGTGGTGGTACCTTGTATGGTGATGTTTTGTATGTTGATGTTTATGTTTATGTTCCTTATTATGTATGTTTATTTTCCATGGCTTTACGTTGAATGTTTATGAATAAAATGAGATGTATTATGTAACGTAAAGTGGAAGATAATGAAAAGTGGAATGTAATGAACGAATGCATGCATTAATGAATGAATGAAAGTAAGAAAGTCTTGCAAGCAAAGTAAGGAGGTTCACACTCAATGAAGGGTGTTAGCTTAACGGTGTGTGGGTTAGCTACCCTGGAGGATGCACATTGGGGTCTAATCCTTGTTATTGACCATGTGTATGGGATCCTTGCCGCATGCCCCAGTGACTAGAGTCAGCTTTGTTCGTAATGTTCGAGGTCTTTGATAGACCTTAGGCCCAGTAACCAGCTTCGTGCATAATGTTTAGGTTATAGCATAAGGCATTGGTCCAGAATGAAAGGGAAAAGACATTGATGAGTGTACTTGCCCTAGGTACAAGAGTCAGCTTCGTGCATAATGTTCGAGGTCTTTGGTAGACCTCAGGCCCAGTAACCGGCTTCATGCATGATGTTCGGTGTACTGTACATGTCATCGGAAGTATTGAACATACGAAAGATAAGTAAGATAGATTATGAATGAAAGTGATTGATATTGATGAATGATGAATGATGAATGAATGAAGGTTAACAAAAGAATGATGAAGATAATAATGAATTATCTTTGTGTACGTATGATGCTTCATTGCATAAGAACATAAAGAATGGTTTTGAAAGGAAGTAAAGTATATATTATTTTAAATCTAGAACTCACTCAGCAATACTGACTTTTATGTGTTTCCAGTTACCAGGTAATACTTGCTAAGGATGGCACGGGGCGGCTACTTGGCTTATTTTGGATGGCATCCTTTTTGTATAATATTTTTGTGATGTAATGCCAAAAAGTTATTTTGTAATATATCAGTGATCTATTATTTTTCAAAAGCAATTATAATGAAGTGAAATGGTTGCCTAAATTGTTTACGCTGCAATGTTCTATGAAAGTTAATGAAAATATATATGTTTTATGTTCGATGATTGACCAGCAGTGAGCGTCCCTAGAACGGGGCCTTACATGGGGTAATGATAAAGAGGTGTATGTCACACAAACACCTGGCTTTATAGATCGTGATTATGTTTGTAGGCTTGATAAAGCTCTTTATGGGCTACACCAAACTCCAAGGAAGTGGTATGAGACTCTATCTCAGTATCTTTGTTTGCATTGCTACAAAAAGGGTACTATATATAGAACTCTATTCAACAAAGGCACATGAACAAGTTAATGCTAGTTCAAGTGTATGTAGATGACATTATCTTCGGGTCAACTAATCCAAAGGTCTACAAGGACTTTAAGAAGCTGGTAAAGAATATATTTCAATGAGTGCCATAGGGGAACTTAATTTCTATCTAGGTATTTAAGTGAAGCAAGTTGATAGTGGCATCTTCATAAGCCAGTCAAAGTAGGTACTAGACATACTTACAAGATTCAACATGACTGATTGTATGGTTGTTAAGACACCTATAACCATAAACCACTCCCTTGGACCTAATCTTGAGGTGGAGTGTGTGTATGAACATCTTTACAGGGCTATGATTGGGTCTCTTATGCATCTCACAGCTAGCAGGCTTGATATCATGTTTGGCACATATATTTGTGGAAGATATCAAGCCAACCCCAATATGTCACATTTGGTCACTGTTAAAAGAATTTGAAGATATCTGAAAGGTGCTTCAACACTTGGCCTTTGGTATCCAAACAATTCTAACTTTAATCTGTATGCATATATGAATTTAAAGTCTCCATCAGGGGGTTGTCACTTTCTTGGTGGAAGGATAGTCACTTGGCAACACACGAAACAATCATGTATCTCCGCACCAATTGTTGAAGCTAAATACATTACTGCTTCTAGTTGTTATGCTCAAGTACTTGGGATTCAGAATTAGATACTTGACTATGGATTCAACTTCAAACAGACTCCCATCCACATAGACAACAATAATGTTATCTCCATTACAGAAAATCCTATGCAACACTCAAGGAAAAAACATATCAATATTAGGTATCATTTGATTAGAGATAACTTTGACAATTGATTAATCAAACTAGTCAAAGTTAACACAAATGAAAAATATATTGATCTGTTTACCAAAGATTTTGATGTGCTGAGATTTAAATAACTTGTATGAGCCATTAGGGTGATTAACCTTGTCTAGCTTTTCTTAAAACTAACTCATATTATTTCTAAAACCCATGTGTCCTATGTTGTCTATTTTATCACTTTCACAAGCCTTTGTTTACTTTGGAAGAAAAGATCTTTTAAATGATATTTCTTATATTTTTGAAATTTTTTATCATTTTACTCTTCTGAAGATATGTATTTACCTTCAAAAGAAAATATCCAGTAGCCAAGAATACTACGCAGGTGATGAGAGAGAAGATTTTAGTCCCATTTTCTCGTTCCCTCATATTTCTTCAGATGAATATCAGGGAAAAATGAGTATAAAGATGCAAAAACTTACATAAACTTACAACTATTTAGCCTCAAAGGTCAGTCACATGGAGTTTCAACTAACTACCTTACAAAACAAGGTCAATGATAAGTAACTCGAGATATCATATCTCAAGGAGCAACTAGTTGGAGACCTTTAAGAAGAGCTCATCTAGGAACACAAGAACCAGTGGATATGGTTGACCTAACTCCTAGCTTACCTATGCAAGTGGGTGATGCTACCAAAAAGGGGTTGAAAGTCTCAACAGTCACAGAACCTAGAATTTCTTCACCGAGTATGGATATAGATGATTCACCACCCTTACTTGCAGTTGTTGATACTTAGCAACCTCTTCAAATTCACATTAATATGGACTCACTCGTACAACAGTTGTTTAAGGAGGTTATTCCATGGGCAATGTCAGTCCCACCCTAAAGAACTTCAAACTACATTCTAGGGTGGAGGTATGATATTAATAGAAGAGCCTTCATACTTCAAAGTTATCAAGGGCAGCAAGACGTCTTCAACTTTCAAACCTTGAACTACTATGAAGGCCTTGATCTAGTCAACACGCCACATGGCAACCAAAGTTGATCTAGGCAAGCTAACAGGAGGGCTAAAAGAATTCAACACAA
The DNA here is from genome assembly GCA_025506515.1 of Flaveria trinervia. Classification (NCBI taxonomy): domain Eukaryota; kingdom Viridiplantae; phylum Streptophyta; class Magnoliopsida; order Asterales; family Asteraceae; genus Flaveria; species Flaveria trinervia. Next base: position 53,677,262 of record CM046458.1, read on the forward strand.
GATTGTTAAAAAGTTCAATCAAAGGAGAAGACAAATGCAATCAGGTAATGCCATAGTAAACTGGATGTTCAGGTGGACACTAAGATTAGCGTCAAAAGGAAAACCTTGATTGAAGACCTTATGATAGAGCCTGTGAGCAATGTCACAATAGCAACTACTTCAACATCCCATTCTATCAGTGATGCAACAGCTGCTGAAAATGCTTCACAACTTTCTCTGCCTAAAGTCTAGATGCTACACTAGGCAATAAAGGTGAAAACTCTATCCACCTCGAGTCACAAAGTTTGCTGGTGACAAAGGGAAAAGGATTTTGACTCCTAATGATATCAAGATAAGGAGATAGAGAGGTGAAGAGGAAGCTAAGGGAAGAAAGTTCCACTCCATCCTCAAAATTCTTGGAAGTTGCAATCAGGGCTGCTCCCAGACCAAACACTTGGAATGATGACTTGAGGGTAGTCAGGATTAACTACTTGCACACCAGAAACTATGATATAGATGAAATCATCTCTCTCCATTTAGATGAACTAAATGAACTAGCCGACATGGAAATGTCTAGGGAAAGGGTAAAGGTAGAGGATGCAAAGTTGCTCCTCAAGATCAAGGAAGAAAGAAGGCAAAAAAGGTTGTATAAACATGGTCCTGCCCTCTTGCCTGTTCAAGAATGCCCTGTGCAAGAGGCCGTGGCAACTCCGTAATTTCAAGTAGATAAAGAAGTTGATAGACAAAACACGATCAACTACCAGAGTGCCACATGACTCTATCAAGCAGCTGCATTCCGTTGTCCTTTGAGTACATTGAGTTTGAGTACCTCAAGCAACTTAAAAAACAAGTTTTAAAAAGAAAAAAAGTCTACAAAGAGAAAGATAAGGGAAGACGCTTCAAAGTTAAGAGCTATCATGCTAAAGAGTCAGAATAAGTCTGCACATGGGCAGAGGATGATAAGCTTTTTGAAGTTGTATGTATTCTTCGGAAGGAGGCTTGGTCCAATGTGTATATCCAATCGATGTGCATATCAGGGTGATCAAACAGAAGATCAAGAGAGGAGAGCTTGTTAACTTACACTCCCCACCAAGTCAAATTCCTCCTGAAGTTAAGTTTAAGGTTGAACACTTTAAGACAACCCAACTTGGACCTCATGTTGAACCTCATCAAACATCATCTTTTGATCCATAGTAGGCTCCAACTCCCTCTCCTTCTGAACATATGAAGGAAAAGGACCCAATTGAAAAGAGAAGACGGAACAACCTGGTGTTGAAGTCTAGTTTTCTAAGTTAAAGTTCCTAAAGAGGAGGAAACCGATGGTTACTAAACCAATCTCAAAGAAGAAAGAGAAGTCAAAGTCATCCACCTCCAAACCTCAAGATAATTCAAATCATCCTAAGAAAGTGCAAGAAGAGGCAACAAAACCAATAATTAAAGTGGAGCCTCTTGAAACAGGAAGACCCATCTTGTCTTGGAGTTTGCTACTAATCCAGATAGGTCGTATGTCACTAGTTATCATGGTGGTCAAGTTGTCTACTTCTGGAAAGACATGCTTAAGTTACCTCTTCATGATCTCTTTAACATGAGAAGGTATTTTGAAAGTCTAAGTTATCCTAACCAATCAATGAAGAAAGGAATGGTCATGATCATGACGAGGACTATCAATATCTTAAGACACTTCTCTGTTTTGATAGCATTAGCCTAGGGGGGAGTTTGGAAGGTTTAATTAAAGGCTAATGCACCTAAAAAAACCCAAATCGTTTCTGCATGCATGCACATAGTGCAAGTAGAAGTTGCTTCAGAAGATTTACACCCTGCAACAGAAATATTCCGAGTGTAAAGTTTTCTGAAGGCAAGCTGAATGTCTTCTGAGGCCAAAGTGAAGTCTTCCAAAGTTTTAAAGACAAATTCTTCTGAAGCCAAAGAAGTGAAGATAGATTTCTTCCAAAGATTTTGAAGAACTTGCTTTCTCTGACGTACTTTTCATAAAGCTAACCAACATTCTGTTGCAACTCTGAAAAGTCACCAATTTATACAAGTTGGTGAATGGTCCATGCTTTATGTATGTAAGGCCCCATTCCCGAGACACTTACAACTGGTAAATCATCGCACATAAAACATATACTTTACATTTAATCATTCATAAAAATTGCAGCGAAAACATAAAACTAACTTTTCATATCATTACAAATGCTTTTACAAGTTAATACAAGCGTTCATTTCCAAACATCATTCGTTCGCATTACAATGCAAACACATTAACAAAAGAATGCCATTCAAAATACCAAGTAGTTGCTCCGTGCCATCCTCAGCAATGCTCACCTGCCAACTGGAAATTGCATAAAAATCAGCGTTGATGAGTGAGTTCTAGTTTTATAAATAAAACATACTTTACTTTCGTTAAAACCTTTATTTACTTTCATGCGATCATACATCATACGTATACACAGATAATATCATTAATATATTCATCATCTATACGTTAACTTTCATTCTTTCATACATTCTTTCCTTCATTCATTCATTCATTACTTCCAGTGACATGTACATTACCCCGAACATTGTGCACGAAGCGGGTAACTGGGCCTGAGGTCTTTTATAGACCTCGAACATTGGGCACGGAGCTGACTCCAGTACCTAGGGCAACTACATTCACCATTTATCTTTTCTCTTTCATTCCGGATCAATGCTATATGCTATACCCCAAACATTGTGCACGAAGCAGGTAACTGAGCCTGAGGTCTTTCATAGACCTCGAACATTATGCACGAAGCTGACTCTAGCACCTAGGGCAAGCGGCAAGGATCCCATTCATATGGTCAAGCACAAGGATTAGACCCCAGTGTGCATCCTTCGGGGTAGCTAACCCACACACCATTGAGCTAACACCTTCATTGAGTGTGCACCTCCATGCATTTGCTTGCAAGCCTTCTTACATTCATTCATTTATTAATGCATGCATTCATTCATCATGTTCCTCTTTCATTATCTTTCGCTTTACGTTAGTTAATACTTTCGGTTCTTTCATTAACATAACACGTAAAGCCACGAAAAGATAAACATACGTCATAATAAGGAACATAACATTCAGTCATCATCATCATACAGGGCATCATCATATTCATAACGTACATCACGTATAATCATACAAGATCATACATAACTACATGCCCATCTTAACATCTATGACCTTAAAAGTCAACTTACATGAATCCCCGGGAACATCCCAAGTCAAAGCCTACATTTATCTTTTTTTTAGAAAGTCAGAAAAAGGTCTAAGTGTTCATCTGCATTTCCTATAGTTCATCCGCATTTATTACGGTTCATCCGCATTTACCATAGTTCATTCGCATTTGTTCATTTGCATTGGTCTTACTCATCCGCATTTCCCCTTAGTCAATATTCATCTGCATTCTCAGACTTAGTCAATGTTCATCTGCATTGACTTACTTCATCCGCATGACTTACTCATCCGTATTGACTTATCATCCATATTTCCATACTTAGTCAATGCTCATCCGCATTGACCTCATCCACATTAACTGTTCATTTGCATTTCTTCCCATTAATCATCGGCATTTCCCTTTACTTAGTCAATGTTCATCCGCATTGACTTTTCAACACTTATGCAGATTCTAAAACTTAACATATGAGCCTTAAACATTAGATTTCAATTTCAAATCACCTTCATCATGTTCTAAGCTTAAATCATACATCCTAAGTCTTAGAAACATCATCATACATAATCAAGCATGAACTCACTTTGCAGCTCTTGAGTATGGCTTTTTCCAAACTCGTTTGCAAATTGAATTCAACCACCTAGAAACCCACTAAAAACATCCCCGAACACATAACACACATAAGCATAAACCCGAGGACATAATCGGTTAAGAACACCAAAAAAGTATGAATTCTTACCTTGAATTCACACTTTTCTTATTTTTTCTCTTCAAATCGAGGTTCTCTTCTTCCTACTACCTTCTCTCTCTAAAAATCCAAAAATTTTGTGTGTAGAAAGGGTGATGGGTGGCCATGCTACCTTTATCACCAACTATTCAAACATTTTGTCCTTTTGGACTCTTTTTACCCTTAGACTTGGGTTTTATTTCTTTTCTTTATTTTTTCTTCACTTTATTCTTGTTTCTTGTCTAAAAATAGTCGGGTGTTACAATGTAAGTGTATATTGAGGTCTTGTGTATGCAACTTTCTACTTTACGTACTTTTATACTTTTCTAATATAGTAGGATGTGAGCTATGGCATGTCATACTCACTAGTCAAAAGGCAATTTGCATTTTGACATTACATTGATCTTATGTTGTCTAGATTGATGTGTTCAGGTGGCCTTCTAAATTTGACCGCTTGTAGATGTAGTATAAAGTATCTTCAGTCTTTGTATCTTTCTTTATGCTTCGTAACACTTGTAAAGGAACTTTAGAGCAATATACATGATTCTTGAAAACACATATCTGTGTGTTGTTGTTCTTAGTTTTATTCTGTTTTGCATGTGTTAAAAGTATCATAATATAAGCCTCAGTTTCCCATTTGATCTATGAAGTGTTCTAACACTCTTCTCATTGTGTGAGTGTTACATTGACCATCCCTTAAATGGTTTTGCAATCAGTGTTGTAAAATTCAGACTAGTCGGCAGATTAATCGGCGACTAGTCGGCAATCGGTGGCTTACCGATTGGATTTTCCCTAATTGGAGGGGATAATCGCAAGTTGGTGAAATTGGTCCAAATCAGGAAAAAATTGGCGCTAATCGGACCTATTCGGCACTTAATCGGCCATTATTCTGCATTATTGTAGAATCATGCGAGATTCCAGTGGGATTCCGGCAAAGTTCAAAATTTTCGGCGAAAATTTTGAAATTCCGACTAGATATATATATATATATATATATATATATATTATATATATATATATATATATATTTATGTATATATATATAACTAAACATATTTATAAATATTACATATAAAAATGTGTATTTATATATGTAGAAATGAAAATTATATATAAAAATTCCAAACCGATTAATCCCTACTCCCCACCTCGTTGCCCGACTAAAGCCTAGCGATTTTTACAACAGTGCTTGCAATCCTTACAATTGGTATCAGAGCACTGTTGCTATAAATTGAATAATTCATGAGTTCATTTCATTTGATACTTGATGATTGAGTTGATATCTGTTACATTGAATCAATTTGGATGATTAAGAAGATTCTTTATTCAATCATTTATGAATTGGTTATGGTTTCGGGATTAAACAAGCTTATTTGAATCAATTAGAGACAATTAGGATATATTTCAACTTAAATCACTAACTCATCATTTGATTAAACTAAATCTAATCAATTTGTGTAAAATTGAACTTGAAAATCTTTGAATTGGAAGGATTGAGACATGCGAAAAATGTATGTTTTGTGAGAAAGTTATTATTCACGCGAAAAGGTAAGGTTTCACACGAATCAGTTAAAGATTTTTATAGAAAGATTCCTTTCGCGCGATAACTTGAGCCCTTAGCAATATTCTATTACAGAACTTACCGTGCGATAAGTTAATGTTGTTTTCAACACGTACTTCAAACTTTGAAAAAAACTTCTGATTCTCATGAAAATAAAATGGCAAATTTGAAGCATATCACTGCTACCTTAATCTTGACAATAAGATTGGCACAAGCACAAAACCATCCCATCTACTAAATAAGGAAGATTACCCAGATTGGGCTTATTGTTTTCAAAATCATGTCAAACTCTGGATGATGAGGTATATCAAACAAGGCTCGTACATTCAACTATACATGAATCAGAAAGAAGAATGGGTTACAAAACCATAACATTTATAGGATGAAAATGATATAAAGAGATTGGAACTTGATGATATGGCCTATGCTGCTATCACAATGGCTCTCACCACTGAGATAGGATAAAAGTTTAAAGATTATATCAAAGCTATGGATTTATGTGTTTAACCAAGAGTTTAATATGTTTAATCATATTCTTATTAAGACATTGGAAGGTCAGATGTCTAAGTTTTTAAAGCTGATCACCAAAATGAAAAGTGTTGGGATAACTCTTAAGAATATAACAATTATGTAAAAGCTATTAATTTATCTACCTATAGCTGGAACAACAACTCACTGCTATTAAAAGAACCACGGATTTGTTTACCTTGTCTTAAGTGATCTTATCTCAACTATTAAATTCTATGACATGGATGTTAAGAATAGAACTGCAATATGTATAAATAGTTTGGGAGCTGAAGCATCAACATTGTATGCTAAAATGGCAAGTAACCCGTATTACTATGTTAGCTACTCTTAGCGTTGTCAACTACAACAATCATCATATTCTACTCATCCAAATGTGAAAGATCATTTTGCAAAACAGTGTACTAAAGCCAGAACTAATCAGAGTGATCATGGAGAAGGATGGTAACTATGGAGGTTTAAATAAATATTGATCAAACTAGTTCATCTAAGACCAAAGCCCTTGTGTTTCAAACAAATGAGGATAATGATAGGTCAGATCAAATGGAAGTTTTGGATATCAAGTTGTCGACTACTATGTTGGCTAAGATACAGACTGATGAAGAGAATATAGTAGAAAATCTTTTTTTGCAGAGTTTGCTTATGAAGATATGACTAGTGGAGTTTTTGCGGAAGAACAAGTGATAATGGTTGAAAAGGGTGAAGTTATAGAAAGAGAATGGAAAGAATTGATTGTTGAAGGTGTGTTGAATCTTGAAAAGATCGTTGTTGAGATTACTCTAGCTCAAACGATTATGTTTAATATTGTTGAGTCAACTCTAGTTGTAACTGAAGAAGAGATCAAAGCTGTCAAGACTACTCCAGCTATTGTTTATGATATACTAGACTATGTTGTTGAGATTACTACGGCATATGAAGGTATAAAGACATGTCAAAAGGACTTCATGGTAAATGTTGTCCATGAAGAGACAAAGAAGAAATCTAAAACTAATGAGATATATATTAATCTTTGTTCTAAAGATTGCATTTAAAAGGTACAAAGATACATAGTTCATAGAGAGCGTTAATATTGAAAGTTGAAAAACTTCAATATCAAGCACGTAAATATAAAATTAATGAGAAAGTTTTCAAAGAAAACATAGATGATCTAAGCAAATCAATTTTGTAGTCAAAATTAATCTTTATGATAAGGATTGTAACATACAAGATTTGACAAACCGTAATAATGAACTTTTTTGGAAATTAACAAATTAAATAGTGAACTCTTATCTTCAAAACTAATTGTTAAAAAAATTTAATTATCTTCAAATATGATCGAAGGTATAATCAAGTCTCAAATGACGTAGAAAAGCAGTGGCGGTAAACTAGGAGTTGGTTACTCTAACATCGCACCATTAATTAATGATAATCATACCTCATTGCCTTCATCAAATAACATTTGTGATGAAGAGACACGTAGATTAGGTTTTCAAGCAAAGTCCGACTTAATACCTCTGGGTAGTGTTCCATTGACTATTGATCCTGTCATAAAAACTAAAAATAAATTAATCATGACAATTCTTTTGTAGAAGTATGAAGATTGATGGGTTGGTTGAAAAATGAGAAAGTGATGATGAAATAGATTTTAGAAAAATAAAATTCTAATGAAAACTCTCCATGTAAATCATCATCACTGATTAATGAAAATTCAAATATTTGAGTGTTTCAATGATGGTTCATAGATATCAAATAAAGAAAACAAATTGAAATCCAAAACTAATTTCAAGAGAAATGAAACGAAAAGAAATTCACCATCTTTATCTGACTTGAAAATTGATTTCAAGAACAGATTTGTTTCGAAAGACAACATTGATAAAGAAGAGCATATTTTTTAAGAAACAAATGCAAGCTTTTAAAAAAATATGTCTTCTATTATTGCTAATTATGTGAAACAAGACGTGTAGCTCATTTGTATCGGAAGTGTATCACAATGGAAAAGGAAAACGAGAGACAATCAAAGAATCTACATGCCAAAGAAATACTAAAGTAAGATTCTATGATAACATGGATGTAATCAACAATAGTTAGAGAAACCAACTCGAGCATAAAATATGTATCATAATAAATATTGTTATGTGTGTGGAAAGTCAAATTACATGGCTAAAAATTATTATCATCAACGTTCATTGACAAGTAAACAAAGATTTCACAACTCTATTGCAAATTATAGAAAATAATTCCTTGGAAATGCTAAATTTAAAAGAAATTTAACTCAATCAATCTCATTTACTGATCAAAGAAATGTTCCAAAGAACACAAATTTGCAAAAAGATAATATGATCAAGAAATCTTTACATGTAAATGATGACAATTCATCTTTCGCACAAAATACATTTAAGAAAATAATTAAACCAATTTAAGAATGGAAGGTGAAAATAATTCCATCTGAACCTGATTTTCTTGAAGATTATATCATCAATGAAAAAAGTTATATGATATTGAAATCAATATCCTATTTGGATAAAAATGGTGTACTTAAGTCTACCATGGCTTGGGTTCCTAAAACTGAATAGTCTATTATTCATGCAGGAACATCCTAGACCCAGCATCAATAATGTTTGGCATGTTGGCAGTGGATGTTCAAGCCATATGACTGGTAATATATCACTGTTATATAACATCAAACCATACAATGAAGGATATATTTTATTTGTAAGGGAAAACGATGGTAAGACCATAAAGAGAAGTATAGTGTCAAACGGTGTGTTAAAATTTGAGGATGCCAATTTTGTTGACGAACTCAAACATAGTTTGTTAGGTGTCTCACAATTTGGGCCAAACAATATCAACATACTTAACTGATAAAGAATGCTTAATTTTAAAGCATAGATTTGTAGTTCCTGAAGAATGGGTTTTATTAAAACATTGAGAGATAAAGATACATGTAAGGCTTATTGAAAGGTTGAGGGACCCAAATACAAACCAAGTATTTCCTACAAACATGCACTTAGTGCAAAGCATAAGTTATTTCGGAAATTTTACATCACGCATTAGAAATATTCTAAGTGTCAAATCTTCCAAAGCCACGACTAATATCTACCAAAGCCATAAGTGAAGTCTTCCAAAGCATCAAATACAAACTTTTCCGAAGTGAAAGAAGTGCAGACAGATTTCTACCAAAGATTTTGAAGAACATGCAAACTTTGATGTACTTTTTATAAAGCTGATCAACTTTCCGCTTCAACTATACTCACTAACTTATACAAGTTAGTGAAAAGTCCATGCTTTTTATAACTGTACATTGAGGTCTTGAGTTTGTAACTCTCTACTTTATGTATTTTATCCTTCTGTAATATAGTAGAATGTCAGCTGTGGCATGTCATAGTCACTAGTCAAAAGGCAGATTTGCCTTTTAACTATACATTGATTTTGCTGTCGAGATCAATGTTTCGAATTGGCCTTCTAAGTAAGGCTGGTTGTAGGATGTGTAAAGATTTGTATAAGGCTGATGCAACCCAAAACATCCAAAGTCTCTCCTACATGCATGCACAAGACTACTGAAGTAGAATGCTTCGGACATTTCACACTATACCTTAAAAACCATTCTAAGTGTGAAATCTTCCGAAGCCAAGACCAATATCTTCCGAAGCCAAGACCAATATCTTCCGAAGCAAAACATGAAGTCTTTTGAAGCTTCGAAGACAAAGTCTTCCGAAGCCATCACTTGAAGAAAGATTCTTCTGAAGACTTTTGTGTACATGCTTTATCTCATGTACCTTTTCCATAAAGTCAAACCTCTTTCCGCTGCAACACTGATAAAACACCAACTTTACACAAGTTGGTGAAAAGTCCATGCTTTTGGTAATTGTACATTGAGGTCTAAAGTTTGTTTCTTTCTACTTTATGTACCTTTATCAGTTTTGTATTATATTAGGATGTGAGCTATAGCATGTCATATTCACCGGTCAAAAGGCAATTTGCCTTTTGACTCTAAATTGATTTTGTGTTGTCTAGATCATGTATCCAGCTGGCCTTCTAAGTGTGGCTAGTTGTAGGATGTAATATAAAGTATCTCTGGTCCCTTGTATCTTTCCTTATGCTTTGTAAACACTTGTAAGGAACTAGAGAAAAATATACAACATTCTTGAAAACCAAACACTTGTGTTACTTGTTCTTGTTTTGTCTCTTAATTACTTGTGTTTCTTAGTTTCATTTACAAATTTTTCTAGTTCCCCATTTGATGTGTTAAGTGTTCTAGCAAAGTCTCCTTTTTATGGTGTTGTGTTGTAAGTGATTTCCCTTAAACGGTCTTGCATGATGTAATATAAAGTATCTCAGGTCTTTGTATCTTTCTTTATGTTTTGTAATACTTGTAAAACGAACTTGAGAAGCAATATACTGCAATCATTAAAACCATTACCTTTTTGTTCTATCTCTTGCTTGTATGTGTTCATAATATCATAATATAAGTTATGGTTTGCTATTGGATCTGTTAAGCGTTCTAACACTCTCCACATTATGAGACTAAGTATATTTTTACCATACCTTAAATGTTCCTGCAATTTGTATCAGAGTATTCCAGGCTCTTGATTGTAAGATCTTGCCATCTTAGATCCCTCAGTCTTTCAAAACACTTAACAACTCAAGTGGCAACTCTCACTAAAGCTAATATGGAAACTGGAAGTATGAAAAAGTCCACACTGATCACTCCTGAAGACTTTGATACTTGGTGCCAAAGAATGGAAGGGTTTATCCAATCTCAAGACTCTAGGATGTGGGAATCTATTGTCTGAGGACCTCACACACCAAGCACATCTGCAGCTGCTAGTAGTGGTGGTATGTTTCTAAAGGAAGTGGCTAACTAATCTAAAGAAGGCATGAAGAGAATAGATTTAGATCAGAATGCCATGACCGCCCTCAAAACTACTATTCCAAACTCCATATACAGGGGCTTCAAGAAGTGCAAAAAGCTAAGCAATTATAGGATGCACCAAAGCTCATGTATGAGGGGTTCACTGAAGCAAAAAGAGAACAAGAAGGACTTCTTGAAGCAGCAATTGAAGAAATTCATCTTTAAAACAAGTGAAACCATGACTCAACAATACTTCACGTATGTTAAGATTATGGATACTCTAAGGCATGTTTGAGTATCTCTTCAAAATAGAGACATTGTAAAGAAGTTCATGTCCTCACTTCATAGAAAATGGACACATTATGATGTTGTTATCAAGAGAACCGAGAACCTTAAGAATCTCACTCTTACAGATTTGTATGGTATTCTTAGTGGATATCGGATGGAGATGAATATGCAAAGTCCATATGGTAACTCCAATAATGAGTTGAGTTTAGCCCTTCATGTGATTTAAAAGGATTGCATAGAACCATAACATTATTTTATCTACTACTAACAATTCACTAAAGGGTCCTTTCATCACCTTCCTAGAGACACCAAGGTAAAGATACACTCAAGGAAGCCCGTTCGAAGAGACAAGCTCTTAACAAGCCTTTGTGTCCTCTAATGAAAGCACATGCAAGTTTCTCTTCACTCTTTCATATCTTGACTGCATCCATCCAGATGACCTGGACTACATGGACATAGTTCAATAAATGGCTCTTCTCACTCACAAAGCCATGAAGTTCTACAAAAGGACAAAGAGGAAGTTTTGTAGCACTGCAACCAATGGAAAGTTTGGCCTGGATTTGGAGAAAACCATTTCAACTCCTAAATAGAAGATTTAGAGAAAACCATTTCAACTCTTAAACATGAACATATCAACTACAAGACTTAGATCAAAGACCTCATAACTAAGTTGACTGAATGCCAGGCTAAGTGTGTGATTAGCAAAGCTAGGGTAGAAAAATGTGTTCTTGAAGAACAGACCATTACGAACATAATATCCTCATCCTCACATGCAAAAGTTTGTTATGAAAATAAGCAAGGATGAGGATCTACTGAGATTGCACCTCCACACATAATCTTCTCGGTAAGATCCCTAAGGTGTTAAACTAGTGAAGAAGATCTTCCCCTCATAGACCTTACGAGTGGAGAGGATGAAAGGAGATAGTGAAGGACGTCTTGGGTAAGAGTGAAGAAGAGCATCCTAAGAAGGGTCATTATTCCCTGGAGGAGAGAAAAGGAGTTGGAATGACCAATTCTATAAGGAAGAACTTGAGTAGCAAATCCAAAATCAAATACAAGAAGGCTCAAGATATCAAGACACCCTTAACTCTATGCATAAACAAGTCTTTATCTTTGCAGGTTTTGAAGTGGTTAAGACTGAAGACTCAAACATGAACTCTAATACCAGGAGTTCTAGTTTATGTCCAAATCATCCTAACATCATGAAGAAGACTGATATGTTGTGTATCACTAGCAGACAACATGAGCCATCAAGCTCCAAAGGTAGTTCTCACCCTAAAAGAATTACCACATCATCAACAAAGATGAACATAGAGAAGAAAAGTGATCAAGTTCAGTCTCGTTCCTAGATGAAGACTCTCATAAGGAAAAAATCGATTATGTCATGTGTGGTAGTACTTATTATCTTGTAAAGGACTGCCTCTACAATCTAAAAAGTGTTGTTCACATGACAAGTAAAAAACTTTTAATAGTTTAAAGAAGAAGGAAGCTTTGGAAGAAAACTCTTTTCCTATCAAAAGCTCCAAAATGAAGAAGAAGACAAGTTAAAATTTTCATTCGGAGTTAAATTTGGTCTCGAAACAAAGGAATTCTTCCGAAGTACTGAACCATGATGCAATGATTGGAAGATCTTCCGAAGGTCTAGTCTCCAAAACTTCCTAAGTTGTCAAAACTTCCGAAGTGTTGAAGCTAAAGTCCAAGCTTCCAAAGGTGGTGTGGAAGAAAAAGAAAGACCAAGTGACTGAAAGTTCTTTATCAGCATTAGCAAATGATCCTAGCATTAGCAAATGATTGTTCAAATCTTACCAGAAGATCAATTACTGTTGCATTGCCTTTTTTTAATAAGGCCAAGACCAACAAGGCCTGGTTTTCCAAATGTAATTAACCATCTATTTTGTGTTGGAACAACTCAAGACAAACAGGATTATGGGGATCATTGATAGTGTTGTCCCAAGCACATGACAGGCAATGGGCCATTATTCTAAATTTTTGAGAAAATTGATGAAGGGCCGGTTTCTTTTGGAGAAGATGCTAGAGGTTACATTATCGGAAAGGGCAAGGTCACAATGGTAAGCTCAACACTGAGAAGGTAAACTTTATCAAGGAGCTTGGATACAAACTTTTGAGTGTATCTCAATTTTGTGATTAGATTCATAACATGCTCTTTAATAAGCATGAGTGCATTGTTCTCAGAGGGTTGGTCATTCCTTATAAGGATATCCTGCTTAGAGCCCCTAGGAAATGGAAGATGTACAAGATGGACTCGCAATAAACATCTCCCTCATGAAAAGTTTCATGTTTTCTATCTAAAGCCAATACTGGTGAGTCTTTCCTCTAGCATAGATAATATGCCATGTAAAGTTTAGAAACATGAATAAGTTAATTAAGAATGATGTGGTAACTGGAATTCCTATAAAAGAATTCACTAGTGATGATCATTGTGTTACATGCCTCAAAGGAAAGCAAGACAAGGTATCTCACATGCCAAAGGAAAAAAACTCCTAACTACTCTTGTACACATGTTACATATGGTTCCTTTGGGCCCATCAGTGTAATAAGTCTAGGAAGGACCTTATATTGCCTCGTGATCACAGATTAGTTTACAAGATTAACTAAGGTCTTTTTCCTTAAAACTAAGAATGAGACTCCTGATATCTTGAAAAGTTTCATCTTAAAGATTGAGAATCAATGTGTTGTTAAAATCATAAGATGTGATTAGGGAACTGAATTCATGAACCAAATCATTGATACATTTTATAATGAAAAGGGTATAACAAGACAGTATAGTTTATGTGAGCCCAGGTGTGGATGAGCAAGCTATAGCCTTTTTGGAGGCCCAAGATCGCTTATCAAAATGGACTTCAATTTTGTCTTAATTTTACATGTTGTTGAACTTTACATTTGGCCCAGGTTATGGCCTATTTATGTTTTGGGGCCATTTGACTTTTGTTTTCTTTCTTTATTTGATTGTAAGAGACGGATGGAATAATCATTGAAGTTTACAAAAGAAAACCTTTGTTTTCTCTCTATCACAGTGAGTGTTAATGTGAATTCCTAATTATTAGTATTCTTTGCAAATCAACAATATATAGAAGAATTGTTCCTATTATTCTTGTTGAATCAACATGTTCAATTAATTATCCTTCTATTTTTTACTGCATCAATAGTGCTGACAGGACTCCTTAGCAAAATGGTGTTGCTGAGTGGTGAAATAGAACACTAATTGAATTTGCAAGAACTACGTTATCTGACTTTAAACTGTCCGTCACCTCCGTGGTAGAGGCAGTAAACACTGCTTGCTATGTTAAAAATATATTTTTAGTAGTCAAGACTCATGGTAAGAGTCCTTATGAACTTTGGCATAAGAGGAAACCTTTCATTGATTTTCTCAGGTCATTTGGATGTCCTGGCACTATCTTGAATACCAAGGATCAAATAGCAAAGTTTGATGAGAAATCAGATGATGCCGTATTTTATTGGATAATTTTCTCAAGCTAAGGCTTATAGAGCACACAATCTCAGAACCAGAGTCGTTGAGGAGTTAGCCAATGTGACTTTTAATGAGCACAATCTCAGTGTGAAAGGTTCTAGTCCAAATTAGTTGTTTAATCTTGATTTAATTACCAACTATTTTGACAAATTTTTTGAGCATGTTTCAGGTTCCATAGATATTTTATCAATAGGTGATCCTCATCCAAGATTTGAGTTGAGAAGACCATAAAATCACACTACTTTAGCTCTAGTTGTAACTAACTCTGCAGATGGAGTTCCTATCAGCATAACCATGTCAAATCCAGTTGATATATCTGAGGTGCCATCAACTTCTAGCTCAGATGCACAAAACCCAAATAAAGGAACTTCAAATGTAGGAGGAAATGGTGGTGGTGAAAGTGATCAAGAATTTTTTGATGCTGACTACCACTCCATGGAAGACAACATTAATGATGTCACACACTCATTAGATCAAGTCTCTCTTGATAAGTGTGCTGATGTGATGGTTGAATCTCCATGGCCGGATCTAAATTTTTCTAATTCAGATCTCTTTAAGCAACTTGCTATGATCCCTCAACGAAAGATCCACAATTCTCACCCCACCACAAACAACATTGGAAATGTTGATACAGGGGTAAGGGCAAAAGGACAAACCCAAGATACACATGTTTGTCTCCATTCTTGTTTCCTATCCCAGTTAGAGCCAAAGAAAGTTGATGTGGCTTTAAAGGATGGAAGTTTGGTTTAAGCTATGCAAGAGGAGCTATTTTAATTAAAAAGCCAAAAGGTTTGGAACTTATTTCATCTTCCTCAAGGGAAGACTACCATAACAACCAAATGGGGTAAGACTTGAAGCTATCAGGATATTCCTAGCTTTTGCTGGATCCAAGAATTTCAAGTTCTACCAACTTGATGTTAAGTGTGCTTTTCTCTATGGGGTGATTGATGAAGAAGTGTATGTCATATAAAAACTTAGCTTTACAGATCTTGATCATCCTGATTATGTCTGCAGGCTTGATAAAGCTGTTTATGGGCTGCAACAAGCTCCAAGGAAGTGGTAGGAGACTCTATCTCAATACCTTTGTCAGCGTGGCAACAAAAGGGATACTATAGGTGGAACTCTTTTCATCAAAGTAAATGGGAATTACTTAATGCTAGTTCAAGTCTATGTAGATGACAATATGTTTGGGTCAACCAATCTAAAGCTATGCAAAGACTTTGACAAGCTGATGAAGAATAGATTTGAAACGAGTGGCATGGGGAACTAAATTTTTTTCTAGGAATTCAAGTAAACCAAGTTCACAGTGGCATCTTTATAAGTTAGTCAAAGTATATACAGGACATAATTAAAAGATTCAACATGATTGATTGTAAGGTTGCTAAGACACCCATAGCTAGATGCCACTCTCTAGGACCAGATCTTTAGGCGGAGTGTGTGGATGAACACCTTTATAGTGGTTTGATTTGGCCTCTTATGTACCTCATAGTTAGCAGGTCTCATATCATGCTTCCTATATGCATTTGTGCAAGATATTAAACCAACCTCAAGATGTCACACCTGATCGCTATCAAAAAGAATTTTAAGATACCTTAAAGCTCCTCCCACACTTGGCCTTTGGTATCCAAGAAATTCTGACATCAATCTGTATGCATATATAGATAGTGACTATAGTGGATATAGTATGACTGCAAAGTCCATATAATGGGGTGTTAGTTCCTTGGTGGAAGGATAGTCTCTTGGCAATACAAGAAACAATCTTTTGTGTCTGCATCAACTATTAAAGCTGAATACATTGCTCCTCCTAGTTTTTGCGCTCAAATGCTTTGGATTCAGAATCATGTATTAGACTATGGATTCAACTGCAAAGAGACTCCCATCCACATAGACAACAATAGTGTTATGTCTATTATAGAGAATCATGTGCATCACTAAAGAACAAAACACATTAACATCAGGTTTCATTTAATTAAAGATAACTTTAAATATGGATTAATCAAACTAGACAAAGTTAACACAATTGAACAATATGTTGATATATTTATTAAAGATTTTGATGAACATAGATTTACGTATCTAATATCAGCTATTAAGTTGATTAACTTTGAATTGTATCTTTTTATACTTAATTCATATTATTTCTAAAATCTGTGTGTCCTACGTTGTTTATTTTATTACCTCATAAGCCAATGTTTACTTTGGAAGAAAAGTATTTTAAATGATATTCTTAGACTTTTGAAAATTTTGAGAATTTTATATCTCGGAAGATATGTATTTACCTTCGAAAGAATATTGCGTCTTCAAAACAAATAACTACTTAAGTGAATCTACCTTCAGAAGATCTTTATAATATCTTCTGAAGCTTAAAACAACATCCTTGAGTACTTATAGGTTCTTGATAAAAATTTTCATTCGAAAGCAATTAAGTCACGGAAGTGGTATTCTCCTTAGAATAAAATCATTGAGTCTTGATCTCTTCCGAAGTAAAATTTTTTAAAATTCATTGAAATATCTTCCAAAGTCATTTTGGCTTCAGAAGTTTTTTATCAAAATTTCCGAAGAGAAAATTACCTTTGGAAGATTTTAGATTTCCAAGAAAACTAACTTTTTGGGCACTTTTTTAGAGGTAGGACCAACTTCTGGATTTTAAAATTTACCCTCTTTCATTTAACTTTGTTCTAAAACCATTTCATATATATACCCAACGGTTCCCCCTCTTTCACTTTATTCTTCATCTGAAAGTTTTCTAAACCTAAATACATAAAAAACCAACCTTGTTCTTATCTTCCTTCACAAAAAGGCAAACCTCAACTATAGAAACAACCCTAATTTCTCCAAGCAACTCCACAGGCAACATAATTGTTTTCTTGCTCCGTTCAGCTACTTCACCTCCCTTAGCATTGATCCTCCATTCTATGATTATAATCTTTTGGAATTTGGGATGACCTGTCTATAGGGAAAAGGTGTGACATCCATCACCATTAGGTCCGTCAATTGACTCGGAATCCTTTAATTCTCTTTTCACGCATTTATTATTTTGCAAAATTAATATGTTTTGAAACCGAATCTCATCATATTTCCTTTTCATGCCAACCTAATATTAACTAACGCTAATAATAAAATTTATTTTATTGTTATTATTATTACCGTATATATTATTAATATTATTAATAATATTATTATTATTAAAATAAATAAGTCCGGGGTTTAAATTGTAAATACACTAAACTTAAGGGATTAATTAATTTAAAGTTAAGGGTTCTAAGTGTAAAATGAATATATATATATAAATAAAAATTTGCTCAGGAAACCCTAAACCCCCCCCCCCCCTCGCCGTGAACCTCCCGTCGCCACACCGCCACACAACCTTATTGCCACCGTTCCGCCATCGTTTCACCACCGTTAGCCACCGCCGGTCGCTGTCACCTCGCTGTTTAGTCGTTTCGCAGGTAATCGATCATCATGAATCTCGTTTCGTTTCAGTTCGTCGTTCGGTTCGGTTGTTCGGTTTGATTCGTGTGATCCAATACGTAAACATATATATGTATGTACGTATGCGTATGAACCATGTGTGTGCGCTGGTTGAATATGAATGTATATATGTGGCGGTGTGTGTATGTATGTGATGAAAGTATATATGTATCGAGTGTGTGTGTGTTGTGAAGTGTGTGCGTGTGGTGTGTGTGTGTGCAATGTGTGCGTCAGTGTGTTTGTGTGTGTAGCGTGTTTGTGAAGTGTGTATGTCCTTGTATATTTGTATATATGTGTGTGTGAATCAGTGTGTGTGTATGTGATATGCATGTATGCGATGATGTATATGTGTGTGTATGCTTTGTATATTATATATAGAGTAAATTACCATTTGCATCCCTGACGTTTGTTCATTTTAACCACTTGCATCCCTACGGTTTTAAAACTGCCATCCGGCCCCCGACGTTTCATTTTATCTTCATTTGAGTCAATACGTTTCATTTTTATCTGCATTTGAGATCAAATGAGTAAATGTTTTTGTTAAAATTATTATTAAACTGACGAAACTACCCTTAAAATTAAAACACACATAAAAAACCTTGTGGGTCCCATTCATCAATATCATCTTCTTCAAATCACCACCACCACAACCACCCGATCATCACCATGACAACCCTATCACCACCACCACAAACACCCACAACCAAAAAGATTAAAAAAAATAAGAAAAACTGTATACTGAAGTGTCATATGAAGAAAAATCGAAATAAAAGGAACGACTATGAGTGTTCCGATCTCTTCATCCTCTTCATCAATGGTGTCCATGAGTAACACCTTCACTTCATATCTCTGCAACAAAACCAAAACCACCTTCTTCAACCAATCATCCTTCCATGGCGTTTCGATCTCATCTCCGATCAGGATCCACTCACCCAAATCAAACAAAAACAAGACCATATCACCATGTCTGCAACCCCATACGACCTCGGCTCCTTCACCTTCCAAACCACAAAATAAGCCATTGTCTCACGTGAAATGACCAAAAGATACATGACCGACATGATCACCTACGCCGATACTGACGTCCTCGTCGTTGGTGCTGGCTCCGCCGGCCTCCCAAGCGCCTACGAGCTCAGCAAAAGCTATGTTAAATGATTCAATACTATCTCTTGTGAAACATCCTTTAATCGATCTATGGATCGTGGTGGTGATTAAACGGTTAATTGAGTGCAGGTGGCCATCATCGAGCAATCCGTGAGCCCAGGCGGTAGCACGTGGCTCGGAGGACAACTGTTCTCTACCATGGTTGTACGGAAGCCTGCACACCACTTCCTTGATGAGCTCGAGATCGAGTACGACAAGCAAGATAACTACATGGTGATCAAACACGCTGCTCTGTTCACATCCACCATCATGAGCAAGTTGTTGGCTAGACCAAACATGAAGCTCTGTTGGTGGTGGTTGTGGAGGTTGGTGGCAGTTTGGTGGAGGTGGTGGGGGGTGTGGAGGCTTGCAGGAGGTGTGGAGGTTGTGTGGGTCAAAGGGGAAGAAGATGATGTGGGTGGTCCGATAAAGTATTTATTTATTTTTTTACTCTTAAGGGTAATTTAGTCTTTTCCCTAAAGGGTTAACTGAACAACTTAATGGAGTTAGTTATTTGGATTCAAATGGAAACAAAAATGAAATCATAGGGGGCAAATCAAGACTTTGAAACTGCAGGGATACAAGTGCTTAAAATGAGAAAATGTAAGGGATGCAAATAGTAATTTACTCTTATATATATATATATATGTGTATGTGATATGCATTTATGCGATGGTGTATATGTGTGTGTATGCTTTGTATATATATATATGTGTGTGTATGTACTGTTGTATATATATATATGTGTGTGTGTTATGTGTGTGTATGTGTGTGCAACCATGTATAGGTATATATGTTGTATGAATGAATTTGTTGGCGTATGTTTTTGTACGTTTGTTTATATGTGTTGGTCGAAAGACCCGAAGCTATGCGTGGTTATATGTTTGCATTTAGTGTGTGTGTGGGTGCTAATATATATCTACATATATTGTATGTAGTAATTTGTGTATTGTGTGTGTGAGTTGGAGAAAAACATAGCAGTCACGAGCTGTTGTGCATAACATATACATATATGTGTTGAGTGGATGTGTGTGTTGTGTGCGTTATTATTATTATTAGTGCAGGATCGTTCAAGGGATTGAACACAATTACAACACAACAACACAATGAGGAGATTAACTAAATCTTAATCAAACAGTGAACTAGGTAACCAAAGGTGATGCAGAGAACACAAGTTAAGCAAGAGACAGAACAAGAGAGTATAATTTTTCAAGGTAGCAGTATATTGCTTTCTCAAGTTCTTTTACAAGTGTTACAAAGCATATTGAAAGATACAAGAACTTGAAATACTTATACTACAACCTACAGCCGGCTATACTATGAAAGCCAGCTGGATACAATTGACTAGACACTAACAAAATCAATTGTAGGATCAAAAGGCATATCTGCCTTTTGACCTTGTGACTATGACATGCCATAGCTCACATCCTTATACATTACAAAAAGGATAAAGTACATAAAGTAGAAAGTCTCAGACACAAGACCTCAATGTATAGTTACCAAAAGCATGGACCTTTTTCACCAACTCTTGTAAGTTGGTGACTTATCAGAGACGCAGCGGAAAAGGTGCTTTATGGAACAGTACATCAGATAAAGCATGTGTACTAAAAGTCTTCGGAAGAAATCTGTCTTCATAGGTTGAAGCTTCGGAAGACTTTGTCTCTTCAAGCTTCGGAAGACTTCATGTTAGGCTTCGGAAGATATTGGTCTTGGCTTCGGAAGAAATTACACTTAGAGTATTTTCTAATGCTTTGTGTAATTCTTCCGAAGCATTCTTCACTTCAGTACTTAGTGCATGTTGCTGAAACACTTGGGCAGTTTTGGGTTGCATCAGACTTCAGGAATCCTTACAAACTCCCCCTAGGCTGATGCTACCAAAACACCTAGAAGATCTTTAAATGTTTGTAGTCTTCAGAATAATCAATACCATCCCTTTCTTCATTTGATGGTCA
The DNA here is from genome assembly GCA_025506515.1 of Flaveria trinervia. NCBI lineage: Eukaryota > Viridiplantae > Streptophyta > Magnoliopsida > Asterales > Asteraceae > Flaveria > Flaveria trinervia. The sequence continues at coordinate 53,698,411 of CM046458.1, forward strand.
GGATCATCAAGACTCTCATAGTATCTTCTCATTTCAAAGAGATCATGCAGAGGTAAGTTGATTATGTCTTGCCATGAGTAGACATTTTCAACACCTTGATCTCTGATAACATTCCATCTTTCTGGATTGGTAGAGTAAGTCCAGGATAAGATGGGTGTCTCGGTTGCTAGAGGAGCCACTTGCATAGGAGTTGATTGGACTGCCTCATCATGCACTTCCTCAGGTTGATCTGATTCAGCCTGGGGTGTAGAGGTAGATGACTTTGGCATCATTGATGTTATCAACACCTTGATCTCTGATCCAATGAGTGTGTGACATCATTGATGTTATCATCTATGGTATAGTTATTAGCATCAAGAGATTCTTGATCACTTTCACCATCACCATTGTTATCTTCTGCAATTGAGATGTCTTTATCTGGTTGAGAGGCCTCTGAACTGGAATTTGAAGGCATGCCAGATGTGTCAGCTGGATTTATCATTGTTGTGCTGATAGAAACCTCATTTGCCGAAGTAGTTCCAACTGGAGCTGAAGGTCTTCCAAGCTCAAATCTTGGATCAGGATCACCTGTATTTAAATTTTCTGCAGATCCTGAAACATGCTCACAAGATTTATTAAAACAGTTGGTAACTAAATCAAGATCAAATAGCCAATCCGGACCAGAACCAGCCACACTGGGAGTGTGCTCATTGAAAGTCACATTGGCTGACTCCTCAATGATTCTAGTTCTGAGATTGTATACTCTATAAGCTTTAGCTTGAGAAGAGTATCCAATGAAGTGTCCATCGTCTGATTTCTCAGCAAACTTGGCAACTTGATCTTTGGTATTCAAGATGGTGCAGGGACATCCAAATGACCTGAGAAAACCAATGAAAGGTTTCCTCTTGTGCCAAAGTTCATAAGGAGTTTTACCATGTGTCTTAACTACTAAGACTCTGTTTTGCACATAGCAGGCAGTATTAACTGCCTCTGCCCAGAAGGTGATAGGCAGTTTAGAGTCAGACAACATAGTTCTTGCAGCTTCAATAAGTGTCCTGTTTCTCCTCTCAGCAACTCCGTTTTGCTGAGGAGTCCTGGGAGCACTGTATTGTCTTGTAATACCTTTGTCATCACAAAATGTATCAAGGATTTGGTTCTTGAATTCAGTTCCTTGATCACATCTTATGGTTTTGACCTTGTGATCACATTGATTCTCAATCTTTAAGATGAAATTCTTTAGAATCTCAGGAGTCTCATCTTTAGTTCTAAGAAAGAAAACCCAAGTGAATCTTGTAAAATCATCTGTGATCACTAGACAGTATAAGGTCCTTCCTAAACTCATTACACTGGTGGGGCCAAAGAGATCCATATGTAATAAGTGTAGGGGAGTAGTGATGGAGTTCTTTTCCTTAGGCTTGTGAGATACCTTGTGTTGCTTCCCTTTCAGGCATGCAACACAATGATCATCACTTGTAAACTCTTTCTTTGGCATTCCAGTTACCAGATCATGTTTATTAATTTATTCATATTCTTAAAGTTTACATGGCACATTCTTTTATGCCATAGGAAAGACTCATCACTATTTGCTTTAGATAGAAAGCATGAAACTTCTCCAGAGGGATGTTTCTTGCAAATCCATCTTGTACATGTTCCCTTTCCTGGGGGCTCTGAGCAGAATATGCTCATGAGGAATGACCACTCCAGGTTTGAGAACAATGCACTCATGCTCAGTGAAGAGCATGTTATGACTCTGATCACAAAATTGAGATACACTCAGAAGATTGTACCCAAGCTCCTTAACAAAATTTACCTTCTCAATGCTGAGCTTACCATTTGTGACCTTGCCCCTTCCATAAATGTAACCACCTTCATTTCCTCCAAAAGCAACTGGTCCTCCATCAATTCTCTCAAAATTATGAAGTAAGACCTATCGCCTGTCATGTGCCTGGAACAGCCACTGTCAATTATCCAGACATTCTTGTTTGTCTTGAGCTGTTCCTGCACAAAGAAAATGATTAGTTACATTTGGAAACCCAAGCCTTACTTGTCTTGGGTTCAGTAAGTGTAATAGAAGATAATGCAACAGTAATAGATCCTATGGTTGTACAGAGGGGATCTTCGGCTGTTGTTGATGGAGAAACCTCAGTCACTTGGTCTTTCTTAGACTTCCACACCACCTTGGAGTCTTGGACTTGACCTTCAAAACCTTAGAAGCTTTTGGAGCTTCACAAGTTTTAATGACTGATACTTCGGAAGAATCTACAGTCACTGCAGTAGATTTTAGTACTTCGGAAGAACTCCTTTCTTCCGAGACCAACTTTGCTTCCGAAGGTAATTTTCCATTTACCTTCTTCTTTGATTTGGAGCTTCCGAAGGAAACAGACTTTCCTTCCGAAGCTTGAGACCTCTTGAGATTCTTTGAAGTCTTTGTATTGGTCATGTGGATAGTACTTTTAGGATTGTATGGACAATCCTTGGCAATATGAGAAGTACTTTCACACATACACACAGCATTTTCTTCTTCTTCAAGAAATCTCCTTTTGAGAGCAAGACTGGCCTTGGTCACATTCCTTTTTCACCTTCATCTTGGTAGATTCAGATACAGTTTCCTTGGGCTGTGAACTGTTTTTGGAATTTGATGGTCCAGGCTGTGCAGCAGTGGTACACAGCAGCTCAGTCTTCTTCTTTGTACTGAGATGATTTGAACATGAACCAGAACTCTTAGATAAGAGGCTTTGGTGGATATCTTCAGTCCTTATTGCTTTGAAGCCTGCAGAGATAAACACTTGTTTCTGCTTAGCATCAAAGGTAGCCTTGATTTCTTGAGCTTTCTTTGCTTTCCTTTTGCTCTTCCTGATCAGGTTCTTTCTCTTGGACTTGGTCATCACAGTTAATTTCTTCTCCTCAGAAGGATAGTGGCCCTTGGAGGAATCCTCTTCTTCACTCTTCTAAGAGGGATTCCTCACTATCACTTCTTCATCATCCTCACTTACTGGATCTATGAGAGGAAGCTCATCTTCACAAGTTCCACACCTAGGAGATCTTACAGACAAGATTGTGTGTGGAGGAGCTATCTCATTTGATCCCAGTCCCTGTCTATTTTGATAACAAACCTTATTGTGTAGGGATGAGGATATCATGTTCTTGAAGGTCTCTTCTTCAAGAACACTTTTCTCTGCCAGGGCTTTGCTGATCACAAGCTCAGCCTGGCACTTAGTCAACTTAGTGATGAGATCTGGATCTGAGTTCTAAAATCTGTTTGTTCATGTTTTAGTACTGAAATAGTTTTCTCCAAGTCTTCTATCTTTAACTTGTAATCATTTTCAGTTTTTCTAAAGTCAGATTTCAAGATGTTTAATGACTCAAGATCAGATCTCATTTCTAGGTTGTAGGACCTGTATCTATTTACTTTAGCAATGCATTCAGGGGAGCAAAGATGTTCTAATACCTTGGCTTCATCATGATCAGCCATCAATGCTTGGTTTGGAGAAGCATCCTCCACCTGAAAACTCCAGTCAAATCCTCCCTCTTCAACAGCAACCGCAGCATGTTGCTTTGTCTTCTCAGCCTGAGGGGTATTGTTGGTGAAGTTTGGTCTGAGTTGTGTTTGACCCCCATTTGCTCTGGGTGCCTTACACTCCCTGGCGAAGTGACCCATAAGGTTACAATTGTAACACTTAACTTTGCTTTTATCCAGGCCAAACTTTCCGCTGGTAGCATTGCTTGGAAATTTTCTTCCTGTCCTCTTGTAGAACTTCTTGGCTCTGTGAGTGAGAAGAGCCATCTGCTGAACTATCTCCATGTATTCCAGGTCATCTGGATGGATACAGTCTAGATCTTCAAGAGTGAAGAGATAATTTCCACAGCTTTCATCTGCAGACACAAAGGCTTGCGAAGAACTTGTCTCTTGGAATGGACTCCCTTGAGTAAAGTTCTCCCTTGGTGTCTCCGGGAAGGTGATGAAAGGACCCTTTTGTGAGTTGTCAGGGTAGCATAGGAGATGATGTTGGGGTTCTATGCTGTCCCTTTCAGCCACATGAAGGGCTGAACCCATTTGATTGTTAGAGTTGCCAGATGAACCTTGTAAGTTCATCTCCATCTGGTATCCACTGAGAATCCCATATAACTCTGTCAGAGTAAGAGTTTTAAGGTTCTCAGTCCTCTTGATTACCACACAATAGTGTGTCCATTGCCTAGGAAGTGAGGACATGAACTTCCTTACAATATCTCTGTTCTCAAGAGGAACTCCTCCATCCACAAGGGTATCCACAATCTCAACATACCTGAAGTATTGTTGGGTCATGGTTTCACCTGTTTTAAAGGTGAAATTTTCAAACTGCTGCTTCAGAATATCTTTCTTGTTCTCCTTGGCTTCAGAGGAGCCTTCATACATCAGCTTCAGTGCATCCCACAGCTGTTTAGCTGTCTTGCACTTCTTAAAACCTCTGTACACAGAGTTTGGAATAGCAGTCTGAAGAGCAGTCATGGCCTTCCTGTCAATCTCTACTCTTTTCCTATCTTCATCTGAGTAGTTGGCCACATCTTTAGGAATCATACCAGCACCGGTAGCAGAGGGGGTGCTGGGTATGAAAGGTCCATATTCAACAGATTCCCACATTCTTGAGTCAAGAGACCTGATGAAGCCTTCCATCCTCATGCACCAGGTGTCGAAGTCATCAAGAGTGATCAATGGGGATTTGTTCATGGTTCCAGTCTCCATATCAGTCTTTGAGATGGAAGCCATTGAGAAAAGTTTAGTTTTTGTGTGTGTGAGGGATCTTAAGATGGTTAGATCTTATATCACGAGCCTGAGAGCTCTGATACCAATTGCAGGATCGTTCAAGGGCTTGAACACAATTACAACACAACAACACAATGAGGAGATTAACTAAATCTTAATCAAACAGTGAACTAGGTAACCAAAGGTGATGCAGAGAACACAAGTTAAGCAAGAGACAGAACAAGAGAGTATAGTTTTCAAGGTAGCAGTATATTGCTTTCTCAAGTTCTTTTACAAGTGTTACAAAGCATATTGAAAGATACAAGAACTTGAAATACTTATACTACAACCTACAGCGGCTATACTATGAAAGCCAGCTGGATACAATTGACTAGACACTAACAAAATCAATTGTAGGATCAAAAGGCATATCTGCCTTTTGACCTTGTGACTATGACATGCCATAGCTCACATCCTTATACATTACAAAAAGGATAAAGTACATAAAGTAGAAAGTCTCAGACACAAGACCTCAATGTATGTTACCAAAAGCATGGACCTTTTTCACCAACTCTTGTAAGTTGGTGACTTATCAGAGACGCAGCGGAAAAGGTGCTTTATGGAACAGTACATCAGATAAAGCATGTGTACTAAAAGTCTTCGGAAGAAATCTGTCTTCATAGGTGAAGCTTCGGAAGACTTTGTCTCTTCAAGCTTCGGAAGACTTCATGTTAGGCTTCGGAAGATATTGGTCTTGGCTTCGGAAGAAATTACACTTAGAGTATTTTCTAATGCTTTGTGTAATTCTTCCGAAGCATTCTTCACTTCAGTACTTAGTGCATGTTGCTGAAACACTTGGGCAGTTTTGGGTTGCATCAGACTTCAGGAATCCTTACAATTAGTATTACTATTATTATTATTATTCTCATTATTATTATTATTATTATTATTACTAATATAGTATGTTGTGTGTTGTGAATTATATATTATATGCGTGTGAGTTGCATCTCAAACCCAAATCGACTCGAACCGAACCAATACCGACCGGATTTACCTATTCTCATTGAACATGACTAAAATTCTTTGTGTACGTCGTAGGCTTAGGTGTGATGCTCATGATTATGTGTGATATTAATTGCTTATAACTGTATGCACTCATGTCCTACCAAACCTTTATACAACATCAATTTTTGTTTATTATTTAAACCTACGAAATCACAAACATTATATTGACCATTTTGAGCATATCTTTTCAGGTAATAATCATTGAGGATCGCTAGGGAATCTGGCCTTAGCATTGACCTTAGATATACATTACTTTGGACATTGGATGTTTATGGTGTTTACTTTGACATATACTTGTTGTTTACATTTTTGTCTACTTGTTCCCGGGGTGTGGAATTTACATTTCTTTTGACTTTTAGCTATGTTTGTCATTGAATTGACTAACTACGACACAAGTCTCCATTTGTGTCTGGTGACATCATGACACGTTGACTATTCATCATATAATGCATCTGTAATAACTAACAATGTGTTATGATGATCCCGTTCGTTACATCCTCATGTTTCCACTATAAGCGGGGGTGTGACAGATTGTTATCAGAGCACTTGGTCATAGAGAATTAGGTAGATCACTCGACCTAGACTATAACCTAGGAACCTTCATGTAGAATGCATACTAGGGTTTTGTGTGCATCCGATATTGCATGTATGTTCCTCCTATTCTATCTATCTATTCTTTATCTTTTGATTTGCTTCATCAAAGGAAAAGTACATTTTCCTTATAGGATGTCTTCAACTAGACCTTCCGTTCCCGCAGTTCCCCGAGTTCATTTGTCCGATTCTGAGTCGGAACCAGAGGAGGTTCTCTCGGACCATATGCTGCCTATGTATCTGACACAGAGTCCAATCCTGAGGAGGCAGCAAGGGAGTCATCTAATGAAGAAGAAGCGGGTGATCATGTCGTTTTAGGTTTGCCTGTCGTTCGTGTTGCACCACCTGGTCCTACAGCATCTAGCCCCAGTTGCACGTAGTGCACCTCCTATTCCCGCTGCACCAGACGCCCCTACCATCCCAGTTGCTCCCATGATGCCTTCTAGGCCGCCTATTGCAAGGTACGCCCCTGTGGCGGGACCTTAGGTGCCCGGCTACCCCAGAGGACCTTATCATGAGAACGGCGTTGGACGGGTGTTGCTGAGGACAGCTAGGAAGAGAGTTTTTTCGTCCACTTGCATGAGGTTTCATATGCCAGTAGATGAGGCTAGCTTGTGGGGCGATCACTCTGACCTGCCCCCAAGTCCTTCTAGCTCATCTAGTAGTGATGAAGAGTAGGAATGAAGGTGCGTGAGCATCTATGAGGACTTGAAGGAGTAGAAGATTTATCTTTCTTGCTATTTTGTATTTCATTTTCAGACTTTGTTAAACTATGAGTTTTCACACACTTTGGGATATTATGCTACCTATTATCATGTTGAGACATTATTATTATGAGAATGGGATTTTGTATTATTATTATGTTTTGGGGTTGTGGTATTGCACTATGGAACTATGTGTGTAACGATATGCCTTATGAGATTGACTGAGTTATGATGACATCTGATATTATTGAAACTTATATATTGTTTATGTTGACTAGAAAGATGCCGCCCAGAAGAATTACTCGCAGTGCTAGTTGTGGTGGTGCTGTTCAAAGAGGTAGAGGTAGGGGTAGTGGAAGAGGTGCAGGAGGTAGGGGTGAAGCACCTATAGGTGGAAATGAAGGTGGGCAGGGTGATAATAACCAGGGAGCGAGAAACCTTGATATAGCCGGCATGATTGCTCAACAACTGGCAGCACTCATCCCGACCATAGGGGCACAGGTGAGTGACAATATCATCAATCATAACAATGGATGTGGTAATGAGGGTACTGGGCATGATGATGAAAATGATGGTTCTAAAGAGAATAATGAAAATGAAAATGGAAATGGTGGTGGAAATGACAATGGAGAAGGAGAGGGAATGGGTGATGGAAATGGGAATGGAAACGTGAATGGGAATGGCAATGGAGGACGAGTTCGTTGTACTTTCAAGGAGTTCATGACTTGTAAGCCAAAGGAGTTTGATGGAAAAGATGGAGCCATTGCCTTGACCCGATGGATTGAGAAGATAGAATCTGTGATGGACATCAGCAACTGTGCTTAAAATCAAAAGGTGAAGTATGCTGCATGTTCGCTGGTGGGAAAAGCGTTAACATGGTGGAATACTCAAGTGCAGGCTCGTGAAAGAGAGGTAGGAATGGCCATGACCTGGGCAGAATTTAAAGCATTGGCAACGGAAGAATATTGTCCAATGAACGAAATGCAGAAGTTGGAGCATGAATTCTGGAATCATGCGATGCTAGGGTCGGATCATGTTTCTTACACCGACCGGTTTCATGAGTTGGCAAGACTTGTGCCACACCTGGTGACACCTGAATCAAAATGGATTGAGCATTACATTTGGGGTTTAGTACCTCAAATACGTGGTCTAGTCAATGCTGCGACACCTCCAACAATACAGAGTGCAATTTTAAAGGCTGGCATACTAACTGATGAGATGGTAAGAAATGGGGTGCTAGGGAAAGGTAGTGAGAAAAGAAGAGATGTAGGGGAATCGAGCAGGCAGCCAGGGAAAGATTTGATAAAAAGGCAAAGGTGACTAGAGGTTTTGTGGTAGTGAATAAATGGAGAAAGGACTATGTTGGGCCACATCCTAAGTGTGGGAAATGTCATTATCATCATCCTGCTGCGGCGCCATGTCGAGTTTGTGCGAATTGTAGGCGCCCGGGGCATTTTGCAAAGGACTGTAGAGTGGCACCCAACTTAGTTGCACCAATAAATGCAATCAATCCAACTGGAAAGGTTAGAATTTGCTACGAGTGTGGGAGCCCCGACCATTATCAGAATGTGTGCCCCAGGTTGAATCGAGCATCGGGTCAACAAGGGAATAACCAAAATCAAGTGATGGCGATCACTGGTAATCAAGGGCAAGGTAATCAAGGTAATGCTGCCAAGGGACGTGCGTTTGTGATCGGTGCAAACGATGCGCGCAGGACCCGAATGTTGTTACGGGTACGTACCTTCTCAATAATCACTTTGCATCTTTATTATTTGATACCGGGGCAGACAATAGCTTCGTGTCTGCCGAATTTGTACCCTTACTTGGCTTGAACCCTAGTTGTTTAGAGACTAGCTTCTTAGTAGAAATGGCGAACAATAAATTTGTAAGAGCTAGTGAAATAAATAGTGGGTGCACGATTACATTGGACGATCATGCCTTTGACACAAACTTAATACCTTTTGAATTGGGAAGTTTCGATGTGGTAGTGGAAATGGATTGGTTGTCGAAGCGTGGAGCTGAAATTATTTGCCAAGAGAAGGCAGTGCGAATCCCTATGCCTAATGGTGATGTGCTCAAGATTCAAGGAGAACGAGCAGGAAGGAGTCTAAAGATCATCTCATGTATGAAAGGTCGTCGTTATCTGCTGAAGCAATGTCATGCATTTCTAGCACATGTAGAGGAGAAGAAACCTGAGGAAGGGTAGTGCGAGACTTCCTGGAAGTATTCCGTGACGATTTGTCTCGTTTACCCCTTCCTCGACAAGTGGAATTCCACATAGACTTGGTACCTGGAGCGACACCAGTAGCAAAGATGCCATATTGGTTAGCTCCGTCGGAAATGCCAGAGCTATCAAGTCAATTACAAAAGTTGCTACATAAGGGTTTCATACGACCAATTCACTCGCCATAGGGAGCACCAATACTATTTGTAAAGAAGAAGGATGGAACGTTTCGAATGTGCATAGACTATCGTGAGTTGAATAAGCTAACCGTGAAAAATTGATATCGACTTCCCAGGGTCGATGCTCGACTGTAGAGTGGCACCCAACTTAGTTGCACCAATAAATGCAATCAATCCAACTGGAAAGGTTAGAATTTGCTACGAGTGTGGGAGCCCCGACCATTATCAGAATGTGTGCCCCAGGTTGAATCGAGCATCGGTCAACAAGGGAATAACCAAAATCAAGTGATGGCGATCACTGGTAATCAAGGGCAAGGTAATCAAGGTAATGCTACCAAGGGACGTGCGTTTGTGATCGGTGCAAACGATGCGCGCAGGACCCGAATGTTGTTACGGGTACGTACCTTCTCAATAATCACTTTGCATCTTTATTATTTGATACCGAGGCAGACAATAGCTTCGTGTCTACCGAATTTGTACCCTTACTTGGCTTGAACCCTAGTTGTTTAGAGACTAGCTTCTTAGTAGAAATGGCGAACGATAATTTGTAAGAGCTAGTGAAATAATAGTGGGTGCACGATTACATTGGACGATCATGCCTTTGACACAAACTTAATACCTTTTGAATTGGGAAGTTTCGATGTGGTAGTGGAAATGGATTGGTTGTCGAAGCGTGGAGCTGAAATTATTTGCCAAGAGAAGGCAGTGGGAATCCCTATGCCTAATGGTGATGTGCTCAAGATTCAAGGAGAACGAGCAGGAAGGAGTCTAAAGATCATCTCATGTATGAAAGGTCGTCGTTATCTGCTGAAGCAATGTCATGCATTTCTAGCACATGTAGAGGAGAAGAAATCTGAGGAAGGGTAGTGCGAGACTTCCTGGAAGTATTCCGTGACGATTTGCCTCGTTTACCCCTTCCTCGACAAGTGGAATTCCGCATAGACTTGGTACCTGGAGCGACACTAGTAGCAAAGATGCCATATGGTTAGCTCCGTCGGAAATGCCAGAGCTATCAAGTCAATTACAAAAGTTGCTACATAAGGGTTTCATACGACCAATTCACTCGCCATAGGGAGCACCAATACTATTTGTAAAGAAGAAGGATGGAATGTTTTGAATGTGCATAGACTATCGTGAGTTGAATAAGCTAACCGTGAAAAATTGATATCGACTTCCCAGTGTCAATGATCTATTTGATCAATTGCAAGGAGCGTCATATTTCTCTAAGATTGGTCTCTGATCAGGTTATCAGCACTTACGGGTCCATGAGGCGGACATACCAAAGACAACATTCAGGACCCGATATGGCATTACGAGTTCTTAGTCATGCCGTTTGGGCAGACCAAAGCTCCAGCAGTGTCCATGGATCTTATGAACCGAGTGTGTAAACCCTATCTGGACAAGCTTGTGATCATGTTTATAGATGATATAATCATCTATTCTAGATCAAAAGAAGACCACGAACAATACCTTCGAGCAATACTTAAATTGTTAATGGAAGAGAAACTTTACGCCAACTTCTCGTAGTGTAAATTTTGGTTGCAGGAGGTGAGGTTTTTACGACACGTGGCTAATGAAAGGGGAATCCACGTTGATCCTGGAAAGATCGAAACAGTTAAAAAGTGGGACAATCCTAAGACACCCTCAGAGATACGATAGTTTTTGGGTTTGGCTGGGTATTACCGACGATTCATTGCAAACTTCTCTAAGATCGCCCAGCCATTGACAATGTTAACACAAAAGGATAAGAAGTTTGATTGGGGACGCAAGCAAGAGGAGGCATTTCAGACGTTGAAGGAAAGACTATGCAACGCACTGATATTAACCCTTCCTGACGGGTCGAATGATTTCGTGGTGTTTTGCAATGCATCACACCATGGCCAAGGTTGTGTGCTTATGCATTGGATAAGGTGATTGCTTATGCCTCACGTCAACTTAAGGTTCACGAAAAGAACTATACATCACATGATGTGGAACAAGGTGTAGTGGTGTTCGCCCTAAAGATATGGAGGCATTATCTATATCGGACTAAGTGTGTCGTCTACCCGATCACAAAATCTTTCAACATATCTTTGATCAAAAGGAACTGAATATGCGCCAAAGGAGATGGGTGGGACTCTTAAGTGATTATGACTGTGAGATTCGGTATCATTTAGGGAAGGCGAACATAGTAGCTGATGCCTTGAGTAGAAAGGAGCATGTTAAACCCCTACGTGCGTGAGCATTAGGGATTACTATTCAATCGAACTTGAAAGAGCAAATACTATTGGCGCAGGGTGAAGCACTAAAGGAAAAAATGTTGCACGTGAAGAGTTCCAAGGGTTAGACAAACAGATGAACTATAAAGAAAATGGAGTGCAGTGTTTTGTGATCATATATGGGTACTTAAGTGGGGTGATATTCGAACCCTAGTTATGAATGAAGCACACAAGTCCAAGTATTCTGTTCATCTTGGTGCAGACAAGATTTATCAAGATTTTAAGGAGTTGTATTGGTGGTCAGGCCTGAAAAAGGGTATTGCAAAGTATGTGAGTGAATGCTTGACTTGTTCCAAAGTCAAAGCTGAACATCCAAAACCGTCAGGTCTGTTGCAACAACCGGAAATTCCCGAATGGAAGTGGGAAAATATAACATGGATTTCATCACTAAGTTGCCTAGACCAAGTGGTGGGCATGATTCAATTTGGGTCATAGTGGATCGAATGACGAAATCTGCTCATTTCTTGCCTATTCGCGAGGACTATAAAATGGAGAAGTTAGCAAGATTATATGTGAATGAGATAGTCACTAGGCATGGAGTTCCTGTGTCTATTATATCCGATCGGGACAGTAGATTTACATCTCGGTTTTGGCAGACTCTTCAGAAGGCGATGGTTACTCACTTAGACTTAAGTACCGCTTATCATCCACAAACCGACGGGCAAAGTGAACGAACGATACAAAACATAGAGGACATGCTTAGGGCATGTGTGATTGATTTTGGTGGGAGTTGGGATACCCACTTACCATTGATCGAATTCTCCTACAACAACAGTTACCACACGAGCATCAGATGTGCTCCGTTTGAGGCGTTGTATGGAAGGAAATGTAGATCTCCGGTGTGTTGGGCGGAAGTAGGTCAAAGCCAATTGACAGGCCCGAAGATTATCCAAGAGACAACCGACAAAATATTTCAAATCAAGGATAGGCTTAAGGCAGCTCCAGACCGTCAGAAAAGCTATGTTGATAACCGTCGCAAACCCTTAGAGTTCAAAGTTGGTGACAATGTCTTATTGAAAGTTTCTCCATGGAAGGGAATCTTGTGCTTTGGGAAAAAAAGGAAATTGGCTCCGAGATATGTTGGACCATTCGAGATAACTGAAAGAATTGCTCTCGTAGCATATGGTTGAAGTTACCTCAAAACTTAGTGGTGTACATGATACATTTCATGTATCGAACATTAAGAAGTGCCTAGCCGACGGATCCCTTCATGTACCGATTGAGGAAATCAAGATTGATGAGAATCTACATTTTGTGGAAGAACCAATAGAAATCATGGACCGAGAGGTGAAACAATTGAAGCGTAGCAAGCTTCCAATTGTCAGAGTGAGATGGAACTCCAAGTGAGGGCCTAAGTTTACGTGGGAACGGGAAGACCAGATGAAATCCAAGTATCTGCATTTATTCGTGGATACAATCTCAGGACCTAACTCCAGCTGAATTTTAGGACGAAATTCTCTCAACTGGGGAGGATATTGTGACATCCGTCACCATTATGATCCGTCAATTGACTCGGAATCCATTAATTCTCTTTTCCGCATTTATTATTTTGCAAAATTAATATGTTTTCAAACCGAATCTTGTCTTATTTCCTTTTCGTGCCAACCTTAATATTAACTAACGCTAATAATAAAATTTATTTTATTGTATTATTATTACCGTAAATATTATTAATATTATTATTATTATTAAATAATAAGTCCGGCGTTTAAATTGTAAATTCACTATACTTAAGGATTAATTAACTTAAACTTAAGGGTCCTAAGTGTCAAATGAATATTATATATATAAATAAAAATTTGCTCGGGAAACCCTATCCCCCCCCCCCCGCCATGAACCTCTCCTCACCACACTACCATATTGCCACCGTTCCGGCATCGTTTCATGTTGATACATATGATCCTAGAGTTGGATCTTAATGCAATATGTCTTGAACGTCTTACACTTATGTTATGTTTGGGTACTTAATGAAATGAGAATGTTTGATTGTGATTTGTAATGTTTTATATTTCATTAATGAGTTGTGTAGCGCATATTGACTAGATTATATAGGTTCGTGATTGTTTGAATTGATATGCATAATGTTATAATAATGAATGCATTCAAACTTGGTTAAGTGAAGTTCTTATGCGTCCGACTGGACCATGCGCCCCAACAGTGGTCATGCGTCCGAATGGCCATGCGATTGAGTGTCCATGCGCCTAAATAGTCGATACGCCTGAACAACTTCATGAGACTGACTTAGTCGCACGACTGAACACTCAGTCATGCGAATGGATCAACCGCATGGCTCAATCGCACGAATGAACCGTGCGAATGGTTCAGTCGGCCGAATGAGCAACCCTAACCTATAAATACCACCTAATTCGTGGAAAATAAAAAAAAACTACACACTACGACTCTAACGTACCCTAGCCGTCCAGAGACCTCTAAGATCATACTCCAAGTTCATAGATCGCATTAGATTGATTCTTAATCGATTCTTGACGTTAGATTCATTGCATTATTATTTCTACGTGCGTTCTCACTGATTGGATCACCAATCAAATAGGAATCCGCACTATTTGGTTTGGTTTACACGTTAATCAGTAGGTATTTTGTTCAAATGCCAGATCCTAATAAGTGGTATGAGAACTTTGTCTCTTGATTACATGTTGATTCAATCGTTTTTGATACAAAAGTTGTGTTTTTCACTAAAAATGCAATCTTTTTGTGTCAAACAGAGTTTTAGACGTTTCCCGACCATAAAGTTTAGTTTTTCCGATATACGACGATTAGGGTTTGTGAAAATTCGAATTTTTACGGCCAAAATACATTTAACCTATGAATTATCAACTTCAGCAGGTTCAGTCGCACGATTGGCTCAATCGCACCACTGAGTTCATTCGCATTCTCCAACCGCATGATTGGAGTCATTCGTACACTCATTCGTACGATTGAGAACCCTATTCGGACAGTTCAACTGCATTAGTTCATTCAGCTGACCGACTCATCCGCATTTGTTCAGTCGCACCATTGAACCATTCGCCTAGTTCAATCGCCCGAATAAGTCCAATCGCATGCCTTCATTCACACACATAAGCAGTTTGTTAAAAATTAAAGTTAAGTGAAATGGAGGACCCGTTTTCAGCATACATAGAAAGTAGAGATACTCGTATTCAGAATCTACTGCTATTGGAGAACGAAGTGGGAATTCATAATAAAACCCTAAGCTTATCACGTTAGATGACTACCCACAATGGAAGCAACGTTTCGAAATCTACTTAAATGGAGTTGATACAAATGTGTGGGAGGCAATAGAGTTGGGGTACAGCATGCCAGTAGGAGCTAACGGAGTCAAACTTACACTAACTAGCATGTCTGATGCACAAAAGGTAAAACACAATGTTGAGAAGAAAGTCTACGCTTTGCTCACTCAGTCTATTCCGAAGGATATCTTCCATCAGTATTCGGAATACACGTAAGCAAAGAAACTATGGGATGCGTTAGAGAAGAGGTATGCCAGAAATGCCTCACTCAAGGCCATTAAGGCCAAAGCTTTGAAGAAGGAGTTTCACAACTTCTCTTCAATGGATGATCTGATCGACAGATTCTACCACTTGATGAGTGAGATGCATACTCATGGAGTAACTACGTCGATGGAGGATAAGGTATCCAATTTTGTTGATGAATTACTGGAGAAATGGGCTTCATTCATTTCAAATCTCAGACAGAATGGGATGCTCTCCAAGTTATATATAAATGACTTTATTCTGAAACTCAAAGAAGAGGAGCTTAGGATGAAGTACAAAGCACAAAAGGCCAACTGTGACCAGAATCCTGCACACTACAATGCGACTCCTCAGGTCAAGACATCTGGAGCATCATTGCAGACTGTCTTCGTCTCAAGCTCAGTAGTTCCGCACAAACTTCTACTTCAGGGTCCGAAACATCAGGGTCGTCTAGCACCCAGTATATCATACTTGAAGCTAATGAAGCAAAATTGAAAACCGACAACTTCGGTAATGTGACTGTTGAGGTGGCCAAGAACACATGGACCTCTTAGCTGTTGTAGTCCACTCCTATGATGGACTAGTTGCTGGAACAATAGGAAAATGTCACCAGGCAAATGAGGATTATGAACAGGTGGACGAGATGGAGTTGGAACAAATGGACATAATATGGGCTTTGGCAAGTGCTGTCCGACGAGCTAAGGTTTTTCAAAAAAGACCGAACAGAACTTGGTTGCAACCAAGGACACGACCTTTGGCTTTGATAAGTCAAAGGAAACTTGTTTCAACTGCGGTGAGAAGGGGCACTTCAAGCAGGAGTGTGTGAAGCCAAAGAAGACTGGTAATGGCAATCCCTTCTCGTCCTTTAATCGTCAGGGCAAGGCCACATCTAGCAGTTCTACTTCATCAATAAGGACCCCAAAGCCTTGACCGCTAATGAGGATGAAGGACAGGACTGGAGCTTTCGGTTCGTCTCACCGGGAGAGTCCAACATAGCTAGTGTGAAGGACATAGATGACGATTCCGCTAGTGAGGGAGATATAGCAGTAGAGATCGCGATGTGAAATTCTGAAGACACTGCACATGTGGTAAACCACCTAGCTGGAGAAGAAAAATATACATCAACGTCAGAATCACCGGAACCAGAGACAACAACACCTGCGCTCATGGCTGATTCTTCTTCAACATCTCAGGTAAGTACTACTGACCTGCTGTTTAATAATCATGCTTGTTTAGACTGAAATAAATTTAGAGAAAGTATAGATTTGAAATTTGCTAGGTTATTAGATCATAATAATAGCTTAGTAAAGGATCTAGAACTATGCACTAAGGCAAATAGAGTATTAAAACAAAATGAGCACAGTTACAAAGAAAAGATAGACCTATTGAACAAACAGCTTAGGGAAACAGAAGTAGTTGCCTTTACCCAAGCAAATGACATTAGGTATTATCTTAACTCCCCAGATGACACTAAGAAGCAGAAAGCAGTTCTAGAAGTAGAAGTCAACTCCTTAAAACAAAAACTGCATAGTTGGACAAGTTCATCTCACATTGTCCAACATTTAGTGAAAGAGAGAAACAATGGGGGAGGGATTGGGATACAAAGTGGTTCCACCACCAACTGAGACCTTGATGAACACCAAAGGTAAACCGATTAACAATAACCCCATCAAGGATCATGTGGTGTCCACTTCTCTTGTTAGTGACCCAGATTCTGTAAGCAAATCCAATGAATCTGACACTAAACAAAAGGAGGCCACTTCAAAGGCAAAAGGAAAGATGTGTTGTGTTAACCTGGAAATAGAGTTTAAAAAGTTTAATTTAAAGTCAGTTTCAAACAAAGTCAAATCAGAACCCAAAAAAGCTTTTAAACCAAATCAATCATGAGTATCATGTCAAAGTCCAGGTAAACAAGAAATAAAAGATGTAAAACCAGGTAAAACAATTAAGTTTGTAAAACCCGACCATACATCTAACAAAGAAGTGTCTCAATCTAAACAAAATACGGTCATCCATATGACACCTACATCTCCACAAAAACAAATAAACTGTAAAGTTGAAAGCAGATCTTGCTACAATTGTGGAGAGTACGGTCACATTACATCTAATTGTCCTTATTATCAGACACCGAGCAGGAAAGTTGAACTTCCTGCATCTAAAAGTAGATCTTTTAAGAGGAAGTCAATGACGCCTCCTAAAAGAGATAGTGAACCCAAAGTTCAACCCATCAGCCAGTCGTCTGTTTATCACAAACAGGCCCTACATAAAGCTAGCCTATGGAAACAAAAATATCCCTTAGTGTCTGAAAGTGAGAACAAACAGAAATCTGGGCTTCCCTCAACCTCGAATGGTCAATGGGTTGAGTTTATGATGTGTGATGCCTCGGAGAAACCCAAGCTAGTGAAGGCTTGGGTTCCTAACGTAAACTAATATTTTCATTGCATGTGCAGGGTATTCGCTATAGTGCTGAAAGTAATACGTGGATTGTATATAGCGGAGCATCTAGGCACATGATAGGGAACAAAGCTCTCTTATCAAACGTCAGACGAATCAAAGGAGGGCATGTTTCATTTGCAGGAAACAAAGGCGGGTACATCACAGCCCAAGGGGAAGTGGGAAATGAGAAAGTTAAGTTTGATAAGGTAAACTATGTCCAACTATGTGATAAAGGCTTCAAAGTAGTCTTTAACAACAAGAAGTGCTATGTTCTGAAGAAGGACTACGTGATCCCGGAGGACCAAATCCTAATGTCAGCTTCAAGATATAATGATCTTTATGTTTTGGATCTCTCAAAGGCCTCAACAACTGATTGTAAACTTTAATGCTTCTTGTCCAAAGCTACTGAGAAGGACTCCATCTCCTGGCATAGGAGAATGGGACACAAATCCGAGGAAAATGAATAACTTGATCCAGAATGATCTAGTGAGAGGAGTAAATGTCAAAAACTTCCAACTCCCAGATTTATGTGTTGCATGCAAGAAGGGAAAACAGACGAAGAACGCTCATAAGGGAAAGAAGGTACATTCTATAGAACTTCCTCTTGAGCTCCTTCACTTGGACTTGTTTGGTCCCGTCAGTACAAGAAGCATCACAAGCGACTTGTATTGCTATGTAGTTACTGATGACTACTCAATATTCTCTTGGGTAATGTTTCTGTAATCAAAATCAGAAACACTTGAATCCTTCAAAGAATTGGTAACTACACTAGAATCCCTATAGAAGCTGAAGGTACGACAAGTGCGCTCAGACAACGGAACCGAGTTCAAGAATCAATGGATGGAGGCCTACTGCAAGGAAAAGGGAATTGTGCATCAATGTACCTCTGCCTACACTTCTCAGATGAACGGGGTTGTTGAATGAACGAATCGCAACTTGATAGAGACAGGACAGACAAAGTTGGCAAACTCGAAACGTCCTATTCAATTCTGGAATGAAGCCGTGGCAAATGCATGTTATACACTTAATCAAGTTCTGGTAGTTAAACGCCATGGAAAAGCGTGCTACGAGTTACTACAACGACGTAAACCTTACTTAGAGTATCTCAAGCCGTTTGGCGCTCTATGCACCCTGCTGAAGAAAACTCATGAGGGAAAATGCAGTGTGAAGGTTGATGAAGGAATCTTTCTAGTATACACCATACCGAACAAGAAAGTTTACAACAACTCAACACGTCAAGTAGAGGTGTGGTGTAACGTTGATGTTCTAAGATACACCACTCCACCTGCTGGAAAAGGGCCTGCTCACTTCTTCTACTATGATGGATTCTTCAAGTCCTTCAACATACCTCTAACTGCTTTAGAAGACGAGTTGGCAAACAAGATGATGTATGATGTCTTGAACACACTGTCTCAAGATTCAAAACCAACCAATTCACAAAGTCAATCACCTACTAGCTTAGGGGGAGCACTTGATGTAAGTGACTCTTCCTCTGATGAAGAAAATATAGACAATAATTAGAACAACCAGGATGTAGCGGTTCCGCCTACCACAAGTCCACAAGCATCTAATAGTGATGCTTCTGAGCCTTCGGAACCTCAGACTCCTATTGCCTCAGATCCAGAACCACATGTTCACAATCTTGATTCAGAGGTAGTTGTTCCAATCACTCTCGGCTCACGTCAAATGTCTGTCATCCTTTGAATAATGTTATAGGAGAGGTGAGATTAGGGGTCCAAATCAGAAATCAGTTGTACTCAGCTGATTATGCCTCTGTGATGGAAAAGGGATACCTTCACGACGGTGCCTATCGTTGCTTTGTGTCTCAGTTTGAGCTAAAGTATGTTAGTGAAGCACTGAATGATGAGGCTTGGGTGAGTGCCAGGCAAGAAGAATTTCTTCAGTTTAAGAAGTTGGGTGTATGGACTCTAGTGGATAGACCTAATGGTGCTAAGGTCATTGGCACCAAATGGCTCTTGAAATGCAAGAAAGATGATCAAGGAGTGATCATCAGAAACAAGGCTCGGCTTGTTGTTTAGGGTTTTTGACAAGTTGAGGGCATTGACTACAATGAAGTGTTTGCACCCATGGCAAGGATGGAAGCAATCCGCATCTTCGTTGCCTATGAATCTTATATGAAAATCAAAGTTTATGAACTAGATGTGAAGATTGCGTTCCTTCATGGTGAGATTCGAGAGACAGTATATGTCAGTCAACCCAAGGGATTTGAGGATCCTTATCATCGGGATGGAGTTTACAAACTTGACAAGGTACTATACGGGCTTCATCAAGCTCCGAGGGCCTAGTATGAGAAAATTTCGACTCATCTTCTGAAACACGGTTTTCACAGGGGAGTCATTGACTATACATTGTTTATCAAACAAAAAGATGGAGATTTACTGCTGGTACAAATCTAAGTTATGGCATAATCTTCGGTTCCAAGAACAAAGAATTATGTAAAGAGTTTGAAGCAGTAATGAAGGGAAAGTTTGAGATGAGTGCGATGGGAGAGATGACGTTCTTTCTCGGGTTACATGTGGATATGACACCAAATGGGATTTTCTTACATGAGACCAAGTATGTAGGTGATAATCTCAGTCGTTTTGACATGAAGAATGCTTCTACAGCTGGAACTCCACTTTCTACAAACCATGGTGTAGCACCCGACAAGAATGGTGATCTGATAGATGCCACTATGTATCAAGGGGTGATCGGATCTCTCATGTATCTCACTGCCTCATGACCTGATATCATGTATGCTACAAGTTTATGGTCACGATATCAGGCAAAGCCTAAGGTGAACCATCTTATTGGGGTCAAAAGGATTTTTCTTTATCTGAAGGCCACACCCACACTTGGGTTGTGGTAACCTCATGATGATGACTTTGAGCTTCAGCATATAGCCACTCGGATTATGGCGGCTGCAAGATGAAGTACAAGTCTACATCAGTAGGGTGTCAGTTCTTTAGAAGAAGATTAGTAACCTGGCAGTGTAAAAAGCAGACCTCAGTTGCATTGTCAACCTGTGAAGCCGAATACGTTGTTGCTGCAAGTTGCTGTTCTCAAATCATATGGATATAGCAAATGCGAGATTACGGTTTGAAATTCTCTTCTACTCCTATCTTTGTTGTTAACTCTGCTGTAATTATAGTCACTAAAAACCCGGTCCAACATCCTAAGACCAAACACATCAGGATTAAATATCACTTTATACGTGATTGCTTTGAAAAGAACTTAATCGATGTGGTAAAAATAAACGCAGATATTCAACGCGCTGACCTCTATACAAAGGCTTTTGACAAACCATGTTTCCTATATCTGTTAGAGGTCAACAGCGTTATAAAGAAATATGAGGTCATTCCTGAAGATGACCATGTGTAGTCCGATGTGTCGTGTCAATCTACTTTTCTTTTTAATTTTTTTTATTTTTCAATTTTAATTTAGTCGCTTAATTTTATGTTGGTTAATTAGAATTGGTCTTATTGTCTTGCCTATGAAAATCCTAAAATGCTAATCCATTACGGTTTTAAAATTTTAGGTGGGAGGACATGTTAGACAGTATAAAAAACGAGGGAGAAGGAGAGGTAGCTGATAAAAATAAGATCGTGTGTGTGATACCGATTCAATCTTTGGAAAGTGAGAGTACACAGGAGCAACCTAGGGGAAGTTTGTAAGGCATATTCAAAGGCTCATGCACCTAAAAACACACCAAGTCTTTCCTGCATACATGCAAAGCAGAACTTACTTCGGAAGTTTCATATCCTGCATTAGAAATATTCTAAATGTCAAATTTTTTAAGCCAAGACCAATATCTTTTGAAGCCAAAAGTGAAGTCTTCCAAATCCTTAAAGACAAAGTCTTTCAAAGCCAAAGAAGTAAAGACAAATTGATTCTGAAGACTTTGAAGAATATGCTTTCTCTTATGTACTTTTCATAAAGCTGGCCAACTTTCCGCTGAAACTATGAAAACTCACCAACTTATAGAAGTAACTATATACTTTATGTACTTTTATTTTTTGTAACATATTAGGTTGTGAGCTATGGCATGTCATTGTCGCTAGTCAAAAGGTAGATCTGCCTTTAGACTCTAGATTGATTTTGTTGTTTAGATCAATGTTTTCAGCTGGTTTTCTAAGTATGACGGATTGTAGGATGTAGTATAAAGTATCTCAGGTTTTTGTATCTTTATTTATGCTTTGTAGCACTTGTATAAAGAACTTGAGAAACAATATATACTACAATCTTAAAAACCATTACCATGTTGTTCTGTCTCTAGCTTGCTTGTGTTGATAGTATCATAATATATTGTGGTTCCCCATTTGATCTATTAAGTATTCTAACACTCTTTTCATTGTGAGACTAAGTGTATTGACCATCCCTTAAACAATCTTGTAATATGTATTTACTTGATATGAATGGTTCTCAATCATTTGTGACTATGTTGTGTTTATTATCTAAAGCCTTAGAAAATGACAGATTATTATGGCATCGTTGTCTTGGTCATGACAACATTAAAAACATGATCAAATTGGTTAGAGAAAATCATGTTGTAGGTCTTCCATTAAAAGAATTTCAATTAACTAGACATTTTGTCATGCTCAAAGGGCAAACAAAATAAGCTTCCTCATAAAGCAGTTGCTCATACAAAAATTGACTCTATACTTCAATTGTTACACATGGATCTATTTGGTCTGGTTAGTGTTTTGAGTTTAGGATGCCGTGCTTATTGTTTGGTCATTACTTATGATTTCTCTAGATTTACATGGGTTTTCTTCTTAGCTACCAAAGATAAGACACTTCATTTCCTGCTAAAATTCATGATGCTGATAGAGAATCAAACTAGCAAAGCAATTAAGTACATCCAAAGTGACAATGTAAACCAAATTCTACAATCATACAATGAATGAATTTTGTGAATCAAAGGGGATAGCTAGACAATTTAGTTCTCCAGGAACTCCACAACAAAATGGAGTTGCTGAAAGACAAAACAGAACTCTAATTGAAGCTTCCAGAACAATGTTATCAATAGGTAAATTACCATCATTTTTCTGGGCAGAAGCTGCTAACACTGCCTGTTATGTTTAGAATCATGTATCAATAAACATACAACAAAATATGACTCCTTTTGAAATCTTTTTCAAACATAAAACCAAAGTGAAATATTTCAAAACTTTTGGATGTTGTTGTAACTTGTTAAACACATCTGATTCAAAGTCTAAATTTGATGAAAAAGCTGATAAATGTTATTTTGTTAATTATTCAGCCAACAAAGTCGCATACATTATTTATAATAAAAAATCTAAACGAATAAATGAGTCATTTAATCAATTGTCTGATGTTTCCGTAGCTAATCTTCCTTTGACTTCATTGATTCATGATATTTTAGCTGATGATGTCGGAATTATATCTTCATAAGCAAAAGGAATATCTTCAGACAAACCTTCTTCTTTAAACAGTTTAGATGTTCCATACGTTTCTGAATCTACTGTGACACATTCTGAATCTATTGTTGAACAAGCTCCATAAGATTTTGATGCAAGTTCCTCTTCTACTCATGTTGATCTATTTAATACTATTCAAGTTTCACTTTGTGATTTATTTTTGATAATGATAATCATGAAAAGGAAGATATAGTTTATCAACCAGAGGGAGGAAATATTATTGAGAACCAGTTGGCCATATGTCTAATCTAGATGAGGCTACCTGAACATCTTATTCCTCAGTTGAAAATTCATAAACCTCATTCAACTAAAGCATTCTTTGATTCATTATCATAAGGAGTTCAAACTTGAAGCAAATCTGGCGTAATTAATACATGTTTGTATCCATGTTTCATTGCTCAAATAGTGCCTGAGAATGTTAAGATGGCATTGAATGAGAACTGTTGGGTAGAGGCCATGCAAGATGAGCTGATGGAATTCAAAAACCTAAATGGTAGGTATCTGTGTGAACTACAAAAAGGAAAGTTACCAATTAGAAAAAAATGGATATTCAAGAACAATACGGATGAAAAGAATGTTATTCTATGCAAAAAGATCATACTTGTTGTTCAAGGATTTCTATCAAATAGAAAGGTTTGATTATGAAGAGGTATATACTCTGGTTGCAATACTAGAAGCTAAACGTATTTTTCTGGCTTATGCTTCATACAAGAAGTTTACAGTTTATCAAATGGATGTCAAAACTGCTTTCTTGTACAAAAAAATGAAAGAAGAAACCTATGTTTGTCAACCACCAGATTTTGAAGATTCGGATCATCCTGAATATGTGTACTCGTTAGACAAAGCACTTTATGGCTTACATCAAGCACCTCGCGCTTAGTATACTACTCTTAGTGAACATTTTCTTGCAAATGGTTATTCTAGAGGTGCTATTGGTCAAACATTATTCTTAATGAAGACCGGTGATGATCTCATTCTTGTTCAATTTATGTCGATGATATTATTTTCGTATCTACAAATGATGAGTTGTACAAGGAATTTGTAGTAGTAATAAACAAGCAAGTTGAGATGATCTCATTCTTGTTCAATTTGAAGTATCTACAAATGTCATTTTTCTCGGGATCCATGTTAAATAGGATGATAAACGAATAATAATACATCAAGAAAAGCATATTCATAGTACTCTCGAAAATACAAGTTTCAAGTTTCCAAGATAGCTCGAACTCCTATATTTCTCGTCCTAATTTGACTTCCAGATCTCATGAGAGAGATGTTGATCAACACATGTATTGATTCATGATCATATTTCTCATGTATCTTAATGCTAGTAGGTTGGACATCATGTTTCATATTTTCAATGTGCATGTTATCAAAGTAATCCAAAGGAATCTCACATGAAAGTTGTCAAGTATGTTTGTGCGTATCTCAAGGGCCAACCAACACTTGGTCTTTGGTATGCAAAAAGTTCTATTTTCAATTATTTTCTTACACTAATAGTGATTATGCAGGATCTAACTTGGACAGGAAGTCAACCACTAGTGGATGTCAATTTTTGGGTATTTGGTTAATTTCATGGCAGTGAAAAAGCAGCAAACAATGTCCACTTCAACTGTAGAAGCTTAATATGTGGATGCGTCAAGTTGTTATTCACAAATTGTTTGGATCCAACAACAAATTTTTAACTATGGCTTTAATATTTTTGATACTAAGATTTTGTGTTATAACACTGTAGTTCTTAGCATTGTAAAGAATCCAATTCAACATTCAAAGACAAAACACATCTACATCTGAATGCATTTTATTCGTAACTGTTTTAAACAAAACTTGTTCATTTCGAATATGTTTCTTCGGATGACAACATCGCCGATTTATTTACTAAGGCATTTGATCATTTCAGATTTGAGTTTTTAGTCCAATCTTTGGGGATAATTAACTTTGGTTAACTCTTATTCTTACACCTTTTACAAATATATTTTTCTTTATATTTAGTTTAAAATTGTTATCTTCTGTCTAGATAACTACAATTTTAGGGGGAGAAAATTTGAAAATATTTGAAAAAATATTTTGTTCATGACAGGATCAGTGATCTCAAGTTTGATGGATTAGAGTGTATCGTAGTGGAATAAGATCGAGAATTAGACAAATTATAGCAAGAATTTGATATTCGTATGCATTAAGAACAAATACGGTTGTAACGAGAGAATATATTCTGTGAAAAGGAATGTTTCAATTATATCAAATGTTTCTGCTCAATCATTCACCGATTACAATTAGGTTGACACTCCTATATAGAGTGCAATCACTGCTGATATCACGAGATAGTGACATCTGGCAGATCTATTACAAAAATAATTAACACTTAACAAACTACTGAAATGTTCACAACTACTGAGAACATATCAGAGTGCTAAGCACAAAATATAAAACTACTGATGCTAAACTACTGAAACTACAACGACTAAAGAACAAGCTCTTCAGTCGTTTTACAAAACTACTGAAAATAAAAACATAAAACTACTGATAAACACAACTACTGAAGAAGTACTCTTCAGCTGTTGTGACAAACTACTGAAAAGGGAAAATATAAAACTACTGAAAGAAAACCGTCACAACTACTGAAGAAGACCTCTTCAGCTGTTGTGACAACGTCTGATACTTGGTCTTCAGTACTTCTCTTCTCTTCAGATACTTGGTCCTCAGTACTTCTCTTCAGTACTTGTCTTTAGACCTTGTCTTCAACACTTGTGTCTTCAGACTTTGTCTTCAGCACTTGTCTTCAGACTTTGTCTTCAGCACTTGTGTCTTCAGACTTTGTCTTAAGCACTTGTCTTCAGACTTTGTCTTCAGCACTTGTGTCTTCAAACATTGTCTTCAGCACTTGTGTCTTCAGATTGTCTTTAGCACTTGTGTCTTCAGACTTTGTCTTCAGCACTTGTGTCTTCAGACTGTCTTCAGCAGTTGTTGTGACGTCTGTGGGAGTTAAAGGTTTTTCTGATCTGGCTCATTGGTTCTTTTGGTCCAACAAACTCCCCCTGAACCAATGCAGCCAAAACCTTTACTTTATTGAGGTCCCACTTATTGTTGGCAAAGACTTCTCCTGATCAGCTTCAGAGAATCGGATCAGCACAGGCCAGGAAGAGGTTTCTAATCATGTGTTGGCTAAGTATGGAGGGGAACTCTGTTTTGGGGAATCTGGACATAGAGTTGTGATCCCAACCATGAAACCTACTTCCCATTTACGAGTCTGTAAGACTCACGAACATAGGCCTCAAGGAGAAAAACCTGTTCCTCCTTGGAGTGTTCTTCTACTCCTCCTTCAAAGAAGAACTCTGGACCATAGTACTCACATAGGTACTTTACAGTCCTGCCATTCTTCAACTCCACAGTAGTTATCTCCCTATAGACAAATTGATCAGGATGGGTGCCCTCAAGGAGTAACTGGAGCTCATTCTTCTTAATGTCTCCAAGCTTCTTATATAATAACCCCTTTTTGATCATCTTGTTTTCCAGTAAGGTTTGAGGGGTCATTTTTGATTGATGAGCCTTCTTGAATTCATCGAGTATTTCCCAGGGTGAGACTACAATGGCTAATATGATTGTAGAGTCTATTGTTTTTCTAACCTGGCCATTGTATCTATGTGGAATGGATCTTTTGTGGATTCTAGAGCTCACCTTGGGCTCTAGCCATACTCTCACTCTCTCCTTTGGATACTGAAATGTGTGTCTGAGAGTGTACAGCCTCTGAGCATGCCCTTTCATGGCTTGTATAGATGATGACTGGGGAAATTCCTTGTCAACCGTCTTCAGTAGTTGCTCATCGTGCTGCTTCTGCTGTTCTTCATCTTCTATTTTGACTCTAACCATTTCCCTTTGTGAGTCAGGTGTGATCATGAGTTGACTCCTAGGTTCTGGTAGCCTTAGAACAGCAGAGAGTGGCAGACTATCATCTTCATCTTCTTCTTCTTCATCTTCTTCTATCCTCAGCACCCTTCTCCTCCTTCTAGGTGCATCACTGGATGATGGTTGGGTTGGTTTTTGTGGTAAAGGAATTGGTTTTGAGGGTGAGGATGTTTGGATTTGAGTTTTGAGATTGGTTTGGAGATTTGAGGGGTATGCTGTTTTTGAGTGGGTGATTGGGAAGGTTGTTCAAGCATTTTGGTTGTATGTTTGGCTTTGTGAGTTTTGCCATTTCAAGCCTTTTCCAGCTCCAGCCTCATCAAGTGCTTCAATAATTATCCCTTTATAAAATTGCTCAGACAAACAGATTCTGGTGGCTATAGCCAGAATGCTGTCTCGGTCCATGAACGAATCTCCATTAGTTATCTTCCTAAATATTGGCTATGAATCGAATCATGATCTCCAATCTCTCTTTCTCCAGCACACTGTACCCAGCCCATCTGTTTTGGATTTCATTTACTTCCAACCTCCTGATCTCACTGTCTAGTTTGGCTGTATCAAAGCCTTGCTTGAAGAGTTGCTCAATGATTTTGTCCATGGATTGGCTATGTGCTTCATCTGCATCTTTTATCAGCTCCTCCAAGGATTTTTCTACAGCATTCTTTTGATCACCAGCACTTTTCTTTCTTTTGTAAGTGATCAGTTGTTGTTCCTTTTCCTTCTCTAACTCCTTGGTTTTCTCTTGTGCATTCTCATCCTCAGTTCTTTTCTTTTCTTTTCTTTCACTGCTGTACTCTCCCCCTTTTTGGATGCATTGGTTGCAAGGGTTTGTACCGCAGAAAGTTTCTTGTGCACAACATCATCAATGAGTGGTTGTAGACTTGAGGAGATCCTCTCATCAATGGCTTTATAAACAATGTCATTGATGATGGGAGTGATGAGAGGTAAGGATTGTTGGAATGCAGCAACCATCTGGTCAGGGGGGTTTTGTCCCTGAGAGATAGTGCCAAAGGCAGAGGCTGGAGGCTCAGTGAAGTGAGAGGGTGAAGTGTTTGGGGGACCTTCAAATGAAGGTGCCATCTGTGGGTTAGTGGGGGCAGATAGACTTACATCCTGAGACTTCTTGGCAAGCAGTTCTTGTAGTCTGCTTACCTAAGCCTCCAGGATGGTGTTGTGGGCTAGAACATCATAGAAAAAGCCTAGGTCATCATCAGCAGATGTTGAATCACCTGACCTCCTGCTTGTAGCAGGATGTACATGCACCGGGTGTAGACCAGTTTTAGTATGTGCCCCTTTTTCTTGGAACTGGGGACTTCCAGCCTCAGGACGATGTCCTTCATCAGCTGTTGCCTCTGGTGAGGTCTTAGCTATGTTACCAACCTCAGTCTGATCATATGCTGATTTAGAAGAGGTGGCAGCCTCACTAGATGTTCTGATCTCCATATCCACACCAGGAGATAGAACATTTAAACCCTGGCGTTGTGGGTTGTCAGAAGCATGTTGATCCTCTTCCTCAATTGCTGTGGTTCTCCCCTTTGTTGGTGTTTGTTGGGGAGGAGGAGAGGCATGCAGCTGAGTCAGCACGTTTGCAATTATAATGGTTGGACTTTGGGGGGCATTTGCATGTGGAGAGGGGATAGAAGCTGATTGCATCCGGGGAGAGGGATGCTCTTCAATGAGAACCTCCTCAAGTGAGACAGGTCTCAGTAATGTGGTTTCCCTTGAAGTGGTTGCAATAGGATCCTTTTGAGAGGATACATGTGTGGCTGTTGCTCGTTGAGTCTTTAACACTACTAGAGGGTTTGAACCAGTAGGTTTATCCTGTTTGGGTGGTACAGGAGCATCATCAGGGGACTCATCTCCTTGATTAGCTTGTTTGGGTTTGGATTTTGGCTTGGTGGGGACTTTGGATCTGGCAGTTGAAGCTGTGGGTTCCTTTTGCTGGGTTTGAGCAAACGGGCAGCTTCTTTGAGTGATTGGTCGGAGTTATGCCTGGAGTATACCTCAGCTAGAACAGTTGGTGCAGGGACTCCAAGGCCAACAAGGCCATCAGATTGTAATGCATTTAAAATTATGGCCATGAGAAACCTGGGATATAATAGCCATCTGTTTCCCACAGGTTTCTGTGCCAGATCTTTGATTTCTAGAAACACAATTTGTGAAAAATTTAAAGGTTGGTGTTCTAGAATTGAATATATACCTGTTGCCACCGGGAAGACATTTGATCCCATGAGGATGTCTTCGAGGCTAAGCAAACATTCACATATGAAATATCAGTCTTTCAGCATCAGGGAAGTTCTTCTTCAGTATGGTAGCAGCTCGAAGATTTCCTTCGTACCCGTTGTTGATGAAGAACATAGCAGTTGTGCCCTTCGGGTACTCAGTCACAGCAGTAGCATCTTGTAAATTAGCACTCGACGATGCTATCAGGTGTAACCTCTACTTGTTTTTGGTTGACCAATGACCGAACAGAAATTGGCCGAAAGGCACATCAGTGTGAACGTAGGCATTGGACCAAAACTGAATTAGTGACTCTGGGTAGATGGTCGGGTTTAGGAGCAGAGCAGTACTATACTGAGAATCAGCCATTAGGTCTATGGCGTGATCAAACTTTGTCCAGAAGGCCGATTTCGTGAGGTAGGCGACGCAATTGTGTCTGGGTTTTAGACTCATGGTTGCCATTTTTGAAAGTATGAAGGTCAGAAGAACGGCTAATGGAATGTTTGAGAAGAAGACAAGTATTTATAAGGTTGGGATAGGAAAGGGCTGAAAGAAAAGTACTGAAGGTTTTGGTGTGGTCATCAGCTGTTTGAAACTACTGATGACGTGGTATTAACCTTCAGAGGTTAAAACGACTAACAGTGGTGGTGTTGTCATCAGTTGTTATAAAACAACTGAAGACTTGGTTTTGACCATCAGACGTTGAAACAGCTAATGTCTTGGTGTTAACCATGAGTATTTATGAAACTACTGAAGGTCGTGGTTTTGACTTCATATGAGTAAACAACTGAGGACTTGGTGTTTGTCATCAGTAGTTGTGAAACTACTAAAGACAATCGTTTTGTCATCAGTTGTTGTAAACAGCTGAAGACTTGGTGTTAGTCTTCAGTAGTTGTAAACTAATGAAGATATAGTTGGCTTCAGTTGTTTTAATAAAACAGTAGTTGTAGAAACGACTGAAGAGAAATTTCTCATCAGCTGTTTTCGTCAATTCATAGCTTTTCAGGTGTTTC
Organism: Flaveria trinervia; assembly: GCA_025506515.1. NCBI lineage: Eukaryota > Viridiplantae > Streptophyta > Magnoliopsida > Asterales > Asteraceae > Flaveria > Flaveria trinervia. The sequence continues at coordinate 53,728,629 of CM046458.1, forward strand.
AGTCTGACCTCCACACTTACTCATCAGACTTAGATCTGAGTTTCAGACGTTTCATTGGTCATCAGTACTTATCTGCATTTCTGACATCAGTAGTTGTAGCTACATCAGCTGTCGTGATTACATCAGCTGTTGTAACTACATCAGCTGTTTTAACAAATAAAGTACTTGAGTACTGAGAAGTTACTTAAGCTCCAGTAGTTTTAAAAACTTCTAAAGGGAGGATAACTTCAGTACTTATATATGACAATAATAAACTAATGATCATCAGTACTTGTGAGCTGAGATCATCAGTAGTTGTCACTTATTCTAGCTGCAACATACCAAGCCTTAGCACTAGGTTTTGGAAAGTTTTGCTATCCAAGGGTTAGTGAAAATATCTGCAAGCTCATCAGCACTAGGAACAAATTTTGGATTAATCAGACCTTTTTCAAAACAATCTCTAATAAAATGGTGTCTGATTTCAATATGTTTAGTCCTAGACTGCTGGACAGGATTCTTGACAATACAAAGAGCTGAAGAGCTATCCTTTAACAATGGGGTCTCAGTCTTTGTTATGCCATAATCCAATAATTGGTTTTGAAGCCAGAGTACCTGAGATGTACAGCTTGCAGCAACAATGTACTCTACTTCAGCAGTTGATGTAGCAACTGAGGTCTGCTTCCTACTCTGCCAAGAAATCAAGCAGTTGCCTAAGAATTGGCATCCTCCAGAAGTGGACTTTCTTGTCAACTTACACCCTGCATAGTCACTGTCAGAAAAAGCAACTAATTTACCAGAATGTCTAGTGGAATACCATAAACCTAGAGATGGAGTGCCTTGCAGATATCTAAAGATCTTCTTGACTGCAATCAAATGAGACTCCTTAGGTGCAGCCTGAAATCTAGCACAAACACATGTAGCAAACATAATATCTGGTCTAGAAGCTGTTAAGTACATCAAGGACCCAATCATACATCTGTAAAGTGTTTCATCAACCACTTTACCTTTCTGATCTATATCCGTTGTGTGGTGTTGCACATGGGAGTAGAACAGGGCTTACAGTTTTGTAAATCAAACTTTTCCAAAATCTTTTTGTGTATTTGGACTGATGAATGAAATTCCATCATCTTTTGTTTGATTTGCAAACCCAGAAAGAACTGTAATTCTCCCATGGCACTCATTTCAAACTTCTGTTGCTTCAACTTTGTAAAGCATCACATAACTGTGGATCAGAGGATGCAAAAATAATATCATCTACATAAATTGAACAAGTAGATTACGCTGCCCAACTTTCTTAATGAATAAAGTCTTATCATGGAGCCTCTAGTGAAATTATTTTCTAGAAGAAAGTTTGATAATGTCTCATACCAGGCTCTAGGAGCTTGTTTCAACCCATAAAGAGCCTTATCAAGCTATACACCCAATTAGGGTGTTTATTGTCCTCAAAACCTGGTGGTTGACATACATAAACCTCTTCTTTAATTTTCCCATACAAAAATGCACTTTTGACATCCATTTGAAAAACTTTAAGTTGTGATAAGCAGCACAAGCTAAAAACAATCGAATTGCTTCCAGTCTGGCTACAGGGGCAAAGGTTTCATTTAATCATACCTTCCTCTTGTGAAAACCCCTGGACACCAGTCTGGCCTTGTTCTTAACAATAAGCCCATTTTCATCAGTTTTGTTCCTAAACACCCATCTAGTGCCTATTGCACACTTACCTGGAGGTAGAGGCACCAGTTCCCACACTTGCTGTTTCTTGAACTGAAGAAGCTCAAGCTGCATGGCTTCAACCCATCCATTGTCCCTTAAAGCATGTGATAGCTCTTTGGCTCTTGCTGACTAATGAGAGAGCATAGAAGCAGAAATTTGACAATTGACTTCTTTTTGATACGCCAGCATTGATATCACCAATGATTAAGACATGGGTGATTCTTCAGATCTTGGTACACAATAGGATCTGTGCAAGTGTTTGTAGCAGGCTCAGCAGCAACAGATGGTGATGGTGAAGCATTCCTTGAAACCAATCAGTAGATGGTAATTCAAAGGAAGTTGAAGTGTAGAAATCTCATCAGCATTTGTTGTGGATTGTGCTACTGGAGCTATAGGAACATCAGGTCTAGCTGAATCAGGCAGTTGATCAGTAAACTTGAAAAGGTGATTACTGATATCATCATCATCATCAGTAACACCAGATGGATGACTAGCTACAGAGATGATGGATTCATATGATCTGCAACAGCAGGCGGTTGATAAGGAACATATTGCAGAATGTCCGGATCAAACAACTCCATAGGGTTTTGTGGAATTGTATCCTTAGGGGATTCATTGAACTTCACATGCAAGGTTTCTTCAACTATCTTTGTCTGACAGTTGAATACTCTGTAAGCCTTGCAGTGGATGAATACCCAACAAAATACCCTGCATCCACCTTAGAATCAAACTTTTGGAGTTGATCCTTGTGTGAGAATGTAACAGGGACACCCAAATGCTCTAAAGAATGAAATCAAAGGGGCTAAATGATGTAAAACTTCATAAGGAGTTTTCATCAACCTCTGATTTACTAAGGCTCTATTCTGTACATAGCAGGTTGTATTGACAGCTTCAGCCCAAAAGGTCAGTGGCAGACCAGAATCAGCCAACATGGACCTTGCAGCTTCAATGAGGGTCCTGTTCTTTCTCTCCACTACTCCATTTTGCTCTGGAGTCCTTGATATGCTATACTGCCTCTTGATTCCTTTGACAAGTAAACTCATCAAGAGTGTGGTTTCTGAATTCAGTACCATTGTCACTTCTCACACACTTAATGGTAGGGATATTGCTTCTCAACTTGTAACACAAAGTTCATAATGGACTGAGCAGCCTCATCCTTTGAATGCAAGATAAAAGTCCATACATATCTAGAGTAATCATCCACAATTACCAAACAGTATTTCTTCTTTCCATACTCATTACCTTCACAGGACCAAAAAGATCCATGTGCAGTAGTTGTAAGCAGGCATTAGACTTGGATTCTTCTATGGGTGGAAATGAAACTTTATGTTGTTTCACTTTTAAGCATGCAGTGCAGATTTCATCACAATTGAACTCCTTTATTGGAAGACCTCTCACTAAACTCTTGTGGATCAGCTGATTCATGTTTTTGAGATTAACATGACCCAGCCTTCTATGCCATAGTTTAGATTCTTGGAGAGAGGGCTTGGAGAACAAGCATGGATGGCATTTTAACTCAATTTTCTTTGACAAATACAAGGCATATACTCTTCCTATCCTGTTTGCCTTCAGGAGAGTATTATCATCCAGTACTTTGTCAATCAGGCTCAGAACCTTGGAAGACAGAATCCTACAGTTCTGGCTTGTGAAAAGAGCAACATGTCTTTGTCACACATCTGACTGACACTCAACAGATTGTATTTGAGATTCTCCACATGGTTGACATCATCAAATCTAATATCTCCATTAGACACAAATCCCTTTCCAATGATGTAACCTTTAGCATCATTTCCAAATGAGACAAATCCCTTCTTTCCTTGAGAATAATCATGAAGAAGAGAGCTGCTCCCAGTCATGTGCATGGATCCTCCACTGTCCACATACCAGATGCTTCTTTGGCATGCTGAAGAACCCTACAAAATCATAAGAAACTAGTTAGCTTTGGAGACCAAACCTTTTTGGTTTTGGGACTGACTTTATCAACAGATTTAACCATAGCTGGTTTCTCATGATTAATAGCTGATGAAGATGGAGATGGTGCTGAAATAGATTTGGACCTGCAATTCCTTTTCAGTGGTTTGATCACAGAGGCTTCAAGTTGGTTAACTCTCCCCAACAGATGTTGAACCATCATAACAAGCTGTGTCTGATTTAACACTCCAGAGCTTGTTTTTGATGAGTTCCTGTTACCCACCATTTCCTCCTTCTTAGATTTCACAGACTTAGTCTTATGTTTATCATGAGGAACAATATCAGCTATCTTCTGATAAACCGCATCCTTCTTAGTGGATTGGGTAAGGCCTTGGGTTTATCAGGTTGAGATGATTGTGGTACAACTTGGTCTCAAACTCAGTTTTCATTTTATTTATTTCTCGGTTAATGAGCTCATCCCTTGGAGTTTTAAACCCTTTTTGTAACAACATTCATCAGATAGATGATTGAATTTACCACAAATTTCACATGGTTTATTCTTCATCTTGGACATCTCTACTGCTGAAGTGGAAACTACTGAAGGTGTGATCTTCAGTACTTTCCTCCTATCAGTACTAGGTACTAAAGGATTTGTAACAGCTGAAGACTGGTAATTCAACTGTTTTCCATCCGTCCTAATAGACCGTTTGATGGATTCCTCAGCAGTTGTTAGTCCTTGTATTTCAACTGATTTGAAATGCTTTTCAGATGTTGGGTCTCTTTCAGTACTTGGGGTACATTGAGGAACAACATCTGAAGTACTCAGCTTCATATGAGTCTCAGTAGTTAGACCATCAGTCAATTTATTTGCTGAGATCTTAACACTGGATTCATTCTCTGATCTTAGATTATCATTGGAGAATGATTCACACGATATGTGGTTTGGAGATTGCTTTCACTTTCAGACTTAACTATGGAGTTAGGAGTAAAGTCTGTTGGTGGAGCAGTATGGTTGTAACCATACCAAACTTCACATTTGAAGAAGTTTGCTTGCTAAGAAGCATTTCAAATCCGTTACATGATGAGACCCAACGGTCACACTTAACTTGGGTCACTGCAAGTTTTTCTTTGAGACTCCTGTGGTCTTCCAGAATAACCTCTAGCTTGGCCTTTTCATCATTTAATTGGCATTTAAGCTTGTAAATCTCATCACTTTTGTTGTTAAGAGCAGACTCATACTTAGCTTTTCTTTTGGAAATGGTTTTCTCAAACTCAAGTTTTTGATTTATTAATGTCACATTTGCCTCTCTAATAGAGACAAAGGCAGCTATGCATGATTCAGAACATAACTTGGCTTTATCCTCTGAAGATACCTGAGTTACCTGTGAAGATGATGCATTTGAGCAGAACCCTCAGTAGACTCCAGGGCCATGAGAGCAAGATTTCCAAAAGGGTGTTCACCACCATGTTGACTAGCACCAGCATAGTATTGCTCAGTGTGACGAGACAAGTTATCAGGTAAGCTACTCCAGTCAACGACTCCAGGTTGAAGAAGCTGTGATGAGGTTGTGATTGAGATGGAGATGGTTGAGGTTCTGGTAGTGCATGAGGTTGTGGTACTATAGGAGCTTGAACTTGATTTGACTGTGGCATATAATAGCAGGGATAAGAATATGGCATTTGACCCTGAGGAACAAAATATGCAAGAGATTGAGGTGTGATGAATGACTAGAACCTGCAGAATGTTGCCCTTTGGATTGTGAATTGTTATTTGGAAAAGTCAAAAAGGGTGCAGAGGTGTTAGATCCAGTTGATCTACACTCTCTTGCAAAGTGTCCAAGCCTGTGGCATTTGTGACACTTCAACTTGCTCTTGTCAAAACCGACTTTGGTTTTGTCAGAGAGTCCAGGAAATTTCCTGCCAGTTCTCTTGTAGAATTTTTGAGATCTGATATTGATCAAGGCCATTTGGCTCAAAATATCCATCTCTTCTAAATTATCATCAGCAATGCCCTTCAATCATCCATGATAAAGCATAGATTGTCACTATTATTACCAGAATGACAATCAACACTCACAAAGGCATGATTAGAATTGTTTGAGGTGAAATCAATATTCTCATCATAGTGGCATTCTGATCCTGCATACTCTGACTCATGACTTACCAAGGCAGTGTTTCCTGGTACAAAGTCATCAGTGAGCTTTCTAGATGATGACAGTTTTCGTTTCTGTTCTATCTCTCTCTCAAATGTGAGCATTTCCCATGGAGTTGGGTGAGAGATAGTTTATCCAAATTTGCACTGGAGCGTAGGACAATAGTATGTGTCCCATCTCTCAGGCAGTGATCTGAGAAATCTGTTATTCATCTGGCTATTGGTGTACTCATGTTTGACCATTTTAATTCAGAGATCAAACAAGAGAACCGCTCAAACTGTTGAGTCAGTGTCTCACCCTTCCTATAGATATGTCTCATATTGTTGGGCAAGGATTTCTCTATTATTTGCCAAGACCTCATCTGTTCCTCCAAATTGTCCTTTCAAGGCATTCCAGAGGTCATGGGCAGTTTCATAATGCATTAGTCCAGAATAGATTTCATTGGGCAGTGCCATGGCCAGAATTCCATGGGCTTTTGCATCAATCTCAAACAATTCTTATCCTTATATGAGTATTGATCCCTCCTCTTCGGAACCATTTGATTGGTTTCCGGGTTATTCACCATAGGCTTGTGTGGACCATGTACCACTGATGTCCAACAACTGAGCTGTTAACAGACAGGTGATGGAGCATTTGTCGTTGCCATATGTATACTCACTCCTAACCAGCATTGGAGGCTTGGTGAGGAACCAGTATTGTGAGGATCATTGGAAGGAGTAGTCATTTTAGGTCCAAATACAATTTAATTCAAGCTTTTAAAAGATTTATACACACCACAACAAACTCAATGAAAACCAAGAATAAATCTCAGGATGAATGGCCAAAAACATAGAAAATTCAATCTCTAAAACCGTTTCTTGCAAAAATGCTAATTCAATCAAACTTGGATCTTGGATAGCAGTTTCAATGATCAATTATTAGATCGATCAATGATTAACCTGCTCTGATACCATTTGACAAGATCAGTGATCTCAAGTTTGATGGATTAGAGTGTAACGCAACGGAATAAGATCGAGATTTAGACAAATTATAGCAAGAATTTGATATTCGTATGCATTAAGAACAAATACGGTTGTAACGAGAGAATATATTTCTGTGAAAAGGAATGTTTCAATTATATCAAATGTTTCTGCTCAATCATTCACCGATTACAATTAGGTTGACACTCCTTATATAGAGTGCAATCACTGCTGATACCACGGGATAGTACATCTGGCAGATTTATTACAAAAATAACTAACACTGAAAACTACTGATGCTAAACTACTGAAACTACAACGACTGAAAAACAAGCTCTTCAGTCGTTTTACAAAACTACTGAAAATAAAAACATAAAACTACTCATAAACACAACTACTGAAGAAGAACTCTTCAGCTGTTGTGACAAACTACTGAAAAGGGAAAATATAAAACTACTGAAAGAAAACCATCACAACTACTGAAGAAGACCTCTTCAACTGTTGTGACAACGTCTGATACTTGGTCTTCAGTACTTGTCTTCAGCTCTTGTGTCTTCAGACTTTGTATTCAGTACTTCTCTTCAGACTTTGTCTTCAGCACTTGTGTCTTCAGACTTTGTCTTCAGCACTTGTCTTCAGACTTTGTCTTCAGCACTTGTGTCTTCAGACTTTGTCTTCAGCACTTGTGTCTTCAGACTTTGTCTTTAGCACTTGTGTCTTCAGACTGTCTTCAGCACTTGTGTCTTCAGACTGTCTTCAGCACTTGTGTCTTCAGACTTTGTCTTCAGACTGTCTTCAGCAGTTGTTGTGACGTCTGTGGGACTTAAAGGTTTTTCTGATCCGGCTCATTGGTTCTTTTGGTCCAACAGTTCATATGTGGAGCAATTAGTGTTAGGACCGTTTTCATATGGAGTTGTTGCACCCTGAAAGGATCATACATGCCAACTGATGGGTGACTTGATGATTGCTCAACTGGAATCCCACAAGTCCAAGATGAAATACGGATGAAGATCTGCAAGAAAAATAACAAGTGTTATCTTCAGCATTAGTTAATGGGAAGACAAAACTTATGCTGAAGAACAAGTTACTTTTCCGCATTGACGAATGCGGAAGAACAAAAGAAGATGCGGATAAGACTTTGATCATCCGCATTGACAAATGCGGATGACCAACCAATGCGCACAAGTATTTGTTCATCCGCATTAACCAATGCGGATGACCAACTTACTAATGCTGATGATCAAGTGGAAATGCTGATCAAGATTATCTCATCCGCATTTGTCAATGCGGATGAACAAACAGAGATGTGGATTAAGACTTAGACTAGTTTATGATGTAATAGGTCAGGGGTTTTTTAGTCATTTTGTAAAGGCATCTTGTCGTGTCTATAAATAGAATAGTTAACCTCGTACTGAGGTGACAGCTGATAGATAGAGAATTTTTGTTGTAATTATTCTTTGTAACTTATCAACTTTCATATATCAATACAAACAGCATTTATGAGTAATTTTCTTGCTTGAATATTCTTTGATTGTTTGTTTCCGCCACTCAATCATTGACTTGATTATCATATTCGATTCTCAGTAAGAATATCACTCTTACTCAAACCCAGTCAATTGGTATCAGAGCTTTGGCTCCAATTCTCTTTCAGATCTACGCACAGACTGAATAGAACTCGATTGATCTGATAATCAAGTTGCTAGTAGTAGATATTATCATCTCTACTTAGCAAACAACAAAAATACTCCTGTCAAACAGGAAGAACACTCATTCTAAACCTCAACAGAACTGCTTGAACAAGTTGGACTCATCAAACATAATCAATCTTAAAATCAACTAAATCTATACTTACACAAATCAACATGGATTCTAACAGTTACTCTAAAGTAGGTCATACACCTAAACTCCCATGCTTAAACACAAATCATAGTTTAAACAACGGAGAATACGGTTTAGAAATTATATCACAGGTGTACATCCTGACCTTTGGATCTCAATATGTAAGGATGCACATATTCCTGTTACTCTATCAACAGCTCAAGCTGCACTGTACAAGACTGCTACAATACCAATTGAAGACTTAACTCTGGATGAAGATGACTATAAGAAAATCAAAATTGATCTTAAAGCATACTCTATTTTGACTCAAGCACTCAAAATGAATGTGCTAAAAAGATTGGAAAAATATGGAACTGCCAAAGCTGTTTGGGATCCTCTCAAAATTATGTGTGAAGGTAGCAGTGAAGTTGCTGAAATTAACAAAGACAAGCTGGTCAATCAGTATGAAACTTTTCATCACACCAAAGGAGAATCCATATCAAAACAAATGCACAGATTTGAACAGTTGGTCAATGACTTGGAAATTATGGGTGTTTCATACAACATTAAAGAACTCTACCTGAAAGCTAGAAGCAAAAATGTCACAATGCTGAAAAATACTCTTGATCTTGAGAGTACCACTCTAGACATTATGATAGCCAAGATTGAAGCTTGGAACTTGATGAACGAAGCAGAAATCTGAGTGGGCCAAGAGTGATTGAAGCCTACAAATTCCCTTTAGAATCACATTTTGTTGAAAATTCTTTCATCACAAAGTAAGATGACTTCATCTCATCAAGAGATCAAATGAACAATACTGGTTCATTGAATTTCCACCATTCAATCACCATTCAACTTCAGCTCAAGCACCAAAAGTCTCCAATGCACCTCCAATCTCTCCGGAAGACTAAAAATCAAAAGAGCAAAACGCAACTTACAATGCCTTTGTTGCAAGTTTTGAAGCATATCTTGGGGGAAGACTCACTTCTGCCTATCTAATACAGGAAGATTTAGAAGAATTAGATCCTGATGATGTTGAGGAGATGGATCTAAAGTGGCAAATGGCAATGATTGCCATGAGAGCAAAGAAATTATTCAGAAAAGGAAGAAAGTTGAGTCTGAATGAGAACACAAAACTTGGATATGACAAATCCAAGGTAAAATGCATCAATTGTGGCATGACTGGCCATTTCTCAAGAAAGTGCAATGCTCCTAAAAGAAACAACCATTCAAGGAACTCTCCTGGTCAATCATCATCACAGCCCAATTCAAGCTATCACTCAAACAATCAACAACAGCAGTACCATCATTCTCATCATCAACAAACATACCAGAATCAACACAACTGACAAATCAGCCCATGCAAGCAGTTAGCCTTCTGCCAGTGCCCTTGTGATCAAACAAGATGGGATATGTGACTGGAGTGTGTATGCTGAGGAAGTCAAGCCTCAATTACAGAATCATGCTCTATGGCTCACATCAATGATGGATCATCTACAATGCCTACTGAGGTAAAAACTAACCTTTGTAGTGAGAAATGCATAAATGAATTACAAGAGTATAGAAAACACAATCATAAACGGCAAATAAAATTAAAGAAGAAAAGGTTAAGTCAAAAATGATGAAGAGAGAACTAAAAAGTTTTGAAATCAAAATCAAATCTCTCATTTCTGACATAGAAAAATTACATGGTGAGAAATACAATCTTGCAGCTGAAAATGAGCTACTTACTGGAAAGTTAGCTCAAGCTAAAGCTCAACAATCTATGACGGAAGTGAAACTTGAAAAGTTTCAAATGTCTTCAGTCAAGCTGCAAGAAATGTTGGATTCACAAAAGGATACAAAGGACATGTTAGGGATTGGGTACAATTCATGTCCTCCACAATAAAATGACAATTACACTGTCATGTCTGACTCTGTATCACTCTCTGAATCAATCGAACCTAAAACTGTGGAACCTAAATCAGTAGTGAAACAAGTGACAAATCCTCAAAACAAACCTGATGTTTATTTTGAAACCAATGAGGATAAAATCAAGTTAGGACACCCAATCAAAATCAAAGAGTGCTCAGACACGATAGTGAATGTCATGAAACCATCAAGCCCTGTAAAAGCAATTGTACCTTTTATAAAATTCATACCATCTGTTTTACAAGGCAAAAAGAAATATGTCAAACAAATGAAACCCACTACCGAAAGTAGTTTTGATAATGAGATTGTATCTCCACAAAATTCAAGCAAATTAGAAAAGGTTTCACTAAAAAAGAAACCAACTGTAAAACTGAGTTTAACACATAAAACTTCATCAGACCCTCAGTCATCAAAATTAAGGCAGGGAGTGGGTTTGATATCTGTAACAAAGAACATGTTGACCAGTTCAGAAAGAGGTGAGAAGTAGGTTGAAGAAATAGAAATAGCCCAGACAACTGAACAAAAGTAGTATTGTGAAACAATCTACTAAAAGAGCTGGTTCTGATTCATCACCTAAAGAAAAGAAAGTGACTCATCAAAAGAAAGTATCAGTTGAGTCAATCAAAGAAAAATCTAATTCGAGAAACAAACAAATGTATTGTGATATTTGTGACATGTTCAATCACAAGACAGATAAATGCTTCTTCAACAATATTGTTCTATCTGTGATATGAACAATCACTCCACCAAAAATTGCTATTTCAGCAAGTATTGTTCAATGTGTGACATGAACAATCACAATACATCTGATTGTTACTTCAATCAGAAGGGGTTGAGAATTCCACAACACAAGTCCATCTCAAAAAAATCTACTGTGACGCATTATGTCAAACCTCGTCTTCATAATACTCAATCTAGGACACCTAGATCAACAAATGATAGAAATAACTCAAAGGATTTAAGGAAGGGTCAAAGAAATCATCTCACGATGAAACACAAACTTGACCTTCCTAAGCAAAAACCAACTTTGATAATGAAACTCAGGCTAAACTTGTATAAAGACATAGAGACCAACGATTTCATTATTCATCTGAACCCTCAGTAGATGTTGATGAGATGACTCAACAATTCATTACCAAAAATCTCCCAAATCACCTCCATCTAAATCACTACTTAGAGGGAAATACCAGGAGGTGACTATCATGAATAGGAACGGGAATCCCAAGACCATCATCGCTTGAGTTCCTTATTCTGACTAGTTCTTTTTGTTTGTAGGTTCATCCACATAGGTATAATAGCCTATGGTATGTAGACAGTGGATGCTCCCGACACATGACAGGAGATCGTTCCCTCCTTCATGATTTCAAGTACATACAAGGAACTACTATGGCATTCGGTGGAGATTCAGAAGGTGGTAGGATTACAGGAGAAGGATCTATGACAAATGGGATGCTGAGGTTTGACAGAGTGAATTACTGTGAACAAATGAATTTGAATCTGCTAAGCGTGTCTCAAATCTACGACAAAAAATATTCCACTTACTTTACAGACACTCACTGCTACATTCTGAAACCTGGATTTTAGATTCCTGAAGAATGGGTTGTCTGAAAGACTCCGAAGAAGAATAATACATATGTCTTAAACCTGTGTTCTGCATCACCTAAGGAAGAAACATGTCTTTTGTCTAAAGCATCATTTGATGAGTCACAAATTTGGCATAGACGTTTGGGGCACACTAACTTTAAAAATATGAACAAGTTAGTAAAAGGAAACCATGTAATTGGTCTTCCGAAAAAAGAATTCAATTTTATTAATCAATGCTCAGCGTGCCTCAAAGGAAAACAACACAAATCGTCTCATAAAACCAAGCTGGTGAACACTAACAATACTCTATTGAAGTTACTTCACATGGATCTGTTTGGACCAACTCATGTAATGAGTATGGGAAAGAAAAAATATTTTTTGGTGATCATTGATGACTTTTCTCGATTCACATGGGTGTTCTTCCTACTTCATAAAAACGAAGCATCAGAAATCATTCAAGAATTTATCACTAAAATTGAAAATCAACTTGATCTCAAAGTCAAAATAATAAGAAGTGATAATGGTACATAGTTCAAAAATGAAAATATGAGTTCCTTTTGTGCAACCAAAGGCATTGCCATCAATTCAGTGCAGCTAGAACTCGTCAACAAAATGGGGTAGCTGAAAGGCGAAATAGAACACTGATTGAAGCAGCAAGAACGATGCTAGCCGATGCTAAACTACCAATCACCTTCAGGGCAGAAGCAGTTAACACATCGTGCTTTGTGCAATCGAACTCTGATTGTTAAAGAAAGTAACATGACACCTTATGAACTGATTTTTCATAGGAAACCATTTATTGGATTACTCAAATCATTTGGTTGTCCAGTCTCAATATTAAACACCCGTGATTATTTCGGAAAATTTTCATCTAAGTCTCATGAAGGATTTTTTGTAGGTTATTCTTCCATCTCAAAGTCTTATAGAGTGTTCAATCCTAGATTGAACATTATCGATGAATCCACAAATGTTCAATCAAGGAACATTCGTTTCCCAAATCTACAAATGGTCCTGATTGGTTGTTTGATATGGACACTTTTACTAAATCATTTGACCAATTTCACTTGTCTGATGCAGGAAATATACATTCAGGTGATACTTCAAATACTGTAGAAAGAAGAGAAAATATCTATTGATTCCACCTACATCTCATGAACATATGAATGAAGATGTTCCTCTTCAAGCTGATCCCATCAAACACTTGTCACAAAACCTTAGTGTTTCTTTTGAAGAAGGTCCCAGCCTGGTACCATCTCACTCAAATGACTTGTCACGCGAGATCAAAAATCAAAAACAGGCTTCTCATCCAGAAGAAACTCAAGGTACTTCAAATGATGCAAGCAACCTCAGTGATGCTGAAGATGTAGCAGTTACTGAAACAGAAGTTGACAATCTTCATAATTCAACAACAATACAAGATGATTGTGCATCTGACCATAATGAACTGAATGTGTCTAATCTTGATGTAACTATTGCTGGTGACACCATTCCAACCACAAGAATACACAGAATCAACCAGTTGAAACTATTATTGGTGATCTTAATGAGTGGGTGATAAGAAGCAAGTCCAGTATTGCAAACATCTGTTTGTTCTCAGGCTTTCTATGTCAAACAGTACCTAAAAACATCAAAGAGGCGCTTCAAGACAATAGTTGGATTGAAGCAATGTTGGATGAAATGCTCTAATTCAAGAAACAAGAAGTATGGCAGCTGGTAGATCTTCCCAAAGGACAATACCCTATCGGTACTAGATGGTTGTATAGGAAGAAGACTGATGATAGAGGAATAGTCATCAGAATTAAAGCAAGACTAGTGGCACAGGGATACACTCAGGAAAAAGGAATTGACTATGACAAAGTGTTTGCACCTGTTGCCAGACTAGAAGCAATCAGAATCTTTCCTGCATATTATGTATCTATGAAATTTACTATTTATCAAATGGATGTAAAGTGTGCCTTCTTGTATGGAAAGATTGCTGAAGAAGTCTATGTAAGTCAACCACCTGGCTTTGAAGATCCAGATTTCCCTCATAGAGTGTACAAGCTTGACAAAGCTCTGTATGGTCATCATCAAGCTCCAAAAAAGTGGTATGAGACTCTATCATCCTTTCTTCTTGAATATGGGTATGAAAGAAGAAAGATTGATCAGACTCTCTTCAGAAGAATAAGAGGAAAAGACATGCTTTTAGTCCAGATCTACGTGGATGACATTATACTTGGCTCAACAAACAAGCAACTCTGTAAAGAATTTAAAGATCTTATGCATTCAAAGTTCCAAATAAGTGCTATGGAGGAATTCACATTCTTTCTAGGGGTGCAAGTCCAGCAAATAGCAGATGGAATCTTTATCAATCAATCAAAATATGTAGAAACCATGCTGAAGAAATTCCACTTTGCTGACTGTCAATCTATTAGAACTCCTATAGATACTAAAATGAAGATTGGACCTGACCCTGAAGGCAAATCAATGGATCAAACTCACTATCGATCATAGGTTCACTTATGTATCTAACAGCCAGTAGGCCTGACATTATGTTTGGTGTTTGTGGGTGTGCTAGATATCAAGCTGATTTAAAAGAATCACATGTGAATGCGGTCAAGAGGATATTCAGATATCTGAAGGGCAAACCAGCTCTCGGATTATGGTATCCAAAGGAAGGTGAATTTAATCTCTATGACACAGACAGTGATTATGGAGGATGCAACTTCAACAGAAAATCCACTTCTAGCGGTTGTCAATTTCTTGGTCCCAGACTAGTATCCTGGCAATACAAGAAGCAAAAAAATGTGTATGTATCCACAGCAGAAGCTGAGTATATTGATGCTTCAGCATGTTGCTCTCAAGTTCTCTGGATTCAAAACCAGATGCTTGATTATAGTTTTAACTTTTTGCATACACCAATTTCCAGTTCAACACTCAAAAACAAAGCATATTGAAATTAGATATCATTTTTGAGAGACTGTGCTAAAAAAGGTTTAATGAAATTGATTCAAGTACCAACAGAAAATCAATTAGCTGATTTGTTTACCAAGGCATTTAAACCTAGTAGGTTTGAATTTCTGGATCAGTCAATTGGCATGATTAACCTTGAGTAAAAACTATGAAAAACATCAAAAATAATTTTAAACATCAGAAAAACCACAAATAGAAATCAAGTCTTATGAAGAAAAGAATTCAGGGAAATGATATAATTACAGTCGTTATATCATTCACTGTGCTTAATTTGAAAATGTAAAAGACTGAAATGACTTACCAGATATGTTGGCAGGCTCAACTTGGAAGAAAAGATACATGCAGTGATGAATTAAAGACATTCAATTGTGAAACACTCATCACAAAGTACAGGTATGTATTGGCTTATCTGAATGCATGTGTGTAGTAGCCTAAACACACCAAGTAATGATACTTTGTGAATCACTTTCACCACATCATGTTTCATCTTTGTTTTGTTGAGCAAATACCTGATGAAACTTGCACATAGTGCAGATGTCATGATCCAAAAGATTCCCAATGTGGAACACATCCAAAAATTGGATGAATCAACAAAGTAATACATTCCAAGTGAATGAACAAAAGAATCCTATCATGGATCACCTTCCAAAGTGAAGTGAAAAGAATCCAATGTGGATCAACATGAAAAAGGATCAAATTAAAAGAATCCCAATAAGGATCAGTGAAAATGAGATTTCATAACTTAAGTAACCTAGTAAGAAAAGTTATGACAAAGTTCTACCATGCATTGTATAAGGAGGGTTGATCATTTCATGCTTATGTGTGTGAGGTAAACATTGAATAAGAAATCAACCAAAACTTGATAAAAGTCAATTGCATCAAAATATCAACCAGGTACGAGCTTAAGAGGACAAACATACCTTCAATCTTCAAGTTCATAATCATGTCCATTTAATCATAAAGGATGCACAAGTGTAATGTAAGACCGATAAGATCCCAACAAAGAGATTTTTCTCTTCATTAGTAATATTAATCAAAATAATATTCAAAACATTTAAATCTTTAAAGTTTCTCTCCAAATATGGATATAAACTTTAGGGGGAGTAATTTAAAATTTTTGAGTAAGTTCAAATTTTTGTTTATCAACTCAATTTTGAAAAACAAAACAAAAAGAATTTTAGTTCGTGTTATTGCAATAAGTCATACCATTATATCTCAGCTTATGCAGATTCTTAGAATCATGATAAGTCCAAGATCTGTCAAAATCGGGAAACTTGTATTAATTGTGACATACAAGTCAATCCAAGCAAGAATTGACAACTTCAACAGCCAACTTCATAAGAAAAATCAATCAAGGACACCTCTTCACAAGATGAATAATCAATTCAATCACATTAACTTTTGATTAAGTTCAAAAGGTAATGCAGGTAAGTGCATTAGTTAATGCGGGTGAAGGTAACCCATGCATGTAACTAATTCAGGTTACAATAATTTTTGAAGTGCAACTAAGGCGGACAATGATTTTACTCTACCGCATTAGTGTGTAAAGTGAATGTGAAGTTTACTCTACCGCATTTGATACAGTTAACAAATGCGTATGAACAGGTCTCTATCACATTTGCTATAGTGTTGTGTTTATTGTCAATCGCATTTGTAGTTGCACAAATGGACTTTGTTCTATAGCATTTGTTACTGTACATATTCGGATATGGTAAAACAAGCAATTCAACCGCATTTGTTACAATGTTCTTCCGCATTTACTACAACTCAAATGCGGACAACCAAAATTTCAAGTTTAACTTCCGCATTTGCAACAGTACACAAATGCGGATAGAAACAAAACATCCGCATTTGTAACAGTAGAGTAATGTGGATAGTCAGTCAGAAATTAACCCTTCCGCATTAGCTACACCCACAAATACGGATGATCAAAAGTAGTCAAATGCAGACTGTCAATGTCAAAGGTTTGTCTTCTGCATTTGCTATAGTCAACAAATGCGGATGATCAAAAATTAAACAAATTAACCTTGAGCATTTGCTATATTTTCTTGTAAACTTGTAAAATTTCTCAAATTGTATTATTTGACTATTTAAAGGAATTCAAACAGGTTATTTAATACTTTTCAAATTTGAGAGAACTTATAGTGAGACGAGCGCAAAACTACAGTTCACCACCATCAATCATCATCATCATCACAAACATTCAAAGATTTTGTTGTGTTTCATCTTTAAACATTCTTGTCATCGATTCAGAACCACAGTCGTTTCAAAGATAAGGTATAACTTCAACGGATTTTGAAACCAAAACCTAAGTCTCGGACTATTACCCTATATCGAACAATGAACGGGAAAATTATTGAAGAACACCAAAATCAAACACATTAATGTGATGTAATACACATATTCGATCTCAATGAACATATAAATTGATAGGAAACTGATATTGAAAACCATGATAATCATGTTTACTGCAAAAAATGGAGCAAAGTGAAAAAGAACTTTGTGTAACAAATCAAAGTCACATTAACAAATCAAAGCCAAGCTAAAGTCAAAATTATTAACTAACACATATGTCTCTTGTGCAGATTACATGGCAAACCTTACATGGAGCAAGCTCCATAACGTTAGCGGTTATCTAAACCCTAATGTGCCTGAAGCCGAAGGTCTCAGAGATATAATAACATTCTTATCTACCACAAGGGTAGCATATGCCATGACAGTAAGACCAACAATCTACGAGAATCCCATTACGTCATTCTGGGAATCAGCTGAAGTGGTTGAAGAGGATGGAGTTAAAATTCTAACTGGGAATCAATAATGAACTCACTCTGAGGATTACAGAAGAATCAGTTAGAAGATGTCTGCAATTCAATGATAATGCAGATGATCCTCTTGAATTGGATGATGAGGAAATAACCACATTTCCTCTGAAATTGGTTATGAAAGGAGTTATGAAGCAAAACAGATAGTCAAAGGATTAGTCGATCTGTCATGGAGATTCCTAATTCATATGTTCCAACATTGTTTGTCTAAAAGGAAAACAGGATGGAGTGACATTCCAGTCCTCACATCTTCTGCAATCTGTGCTCTCTACACCAACAGACGGTTTAACATGTCTACATATGTATTCAATGGCTTAATCTCCAACATTCAAGAAGGGTTGAGATACAATTTTCTAATGTACCCTAGATTCATTCAATGTCTAATCAATGAATCATTTCATGACATTGTTAATGAAGGACCTGAACTTAACATTGATTATTATGATGCAAGATCCTATAAGTACATCAACAAGAAGGACCCAAGGAACTTTTACAGTGGTTCCTCTTCACCCCTTCTTTCTTGAGATTTCTTGTACTTCTCCTATCTTGTGACTCCTGTGTGTAACTCGAATGCAAAGCAAAGTCATATAACATGTTGGAACTGTAGAGATTGTACAATATCTTGCTTGTCATAGAAAAGTAGCCACTTGTATAAAGTGAATACATCTTCAGCAGACAAGTTAGTAAGCCACATTGGGTCAAATACCCTCATAGTCTCAATCTTTCCTTGTTTGTTCAAAACTATGACCGCTTCGCCATCCTCCAATTATAATACAACCATTAGAAGTATGGAGTGAAGTCCTGAGGCATCTCCCGTAAGGGAATCTTGGACATTATGTGTGGGGGACTCCACTTCAACAGTACTTTAGGCCTTCCAGATATAGGATCAACTTCAGTCTTATGAATGAACCGCTTATGTTGTTAAGGCCTGAAGTTGACCCATATGGTGTGGTACTCTTTCTTTAGTGCTGTCTCAAACCATCCCGACATCTTCCTCGGGTTGGCATACAAAAGGTCTAAACATGCCAATCTGTTTAGCTCAAAACTGGGAAGAGTCTTCAAATCATGTGGATATCTAAAGTACTCCATCCCCTTCTCTCTTTTCATAACATATACATCCATGTCTTCAAAATACGCCCACGTGATGATCTTGCCTGGCACTTTCTAATGTCTCTTCAACAAATACATCAAGTTTGGTGTAGGCATTTTGCTTTGGAGGGGCGCGTTGGGCTTTCATTTTTGCAACACTAGCTGCCCATTCATCCTTTTTAATATCAACATTAGTATCTAAAGCTTGGGCTTTACTTTCATCCTTTTCTTTTTCTTTCTCCATCTTCTCTAACTTCTCAAAAGTATCACTGCCAAAATTTTCATCCAAGTTAGGGATAATGTTGCCCTGAGGGTCAGTGTATTGTGGATAGTAATCAGATGTGACATCTTCAATCTTAATCTCATCCACTCCTTATAGCTCTTCATCACTTAAAACATCAACTTCTAGAGCATCGTTAACTAGCTAATCTGGATTCAGTCTAAACATCTCATCGAGCTGCTCGTCAGTCAGGTCAAGAATGATTTCTCCTTCTTTAGGAGTGTAGCTTACTGACATTCTAACAATCCATTACAAGTCAAGAATCATAGTTAGTTGAGTCTTAACTTGCTGAAGGAGGAGAACATCATAATCATCAGCTTGTGAAGCTTTGCCTTTGCCCTGATCATGTGACTCCTCAGTTGGAGTTGCAGAGGACGTGGCTCTTTTGGAGGGCCTCTCCTGCGCTGCTTGAGTTGACGCAGATGCAGATGTGTGGATCAAAAAAACCAATGAGCCTGATCAGAAAAACCTTTAAGTCCCACAGACGTCACAACAACTGCTGAAGTCCACAACAACTGAAGACAACAACTGATTACAAAGTCTGAAGACACAAGTGCTGAAGACAAGTGCTGAAGACAAAGTCTGAAGACACAAGTGCTGAAGACAAAGTCTGAAGACACAAGTGCTGAAGACAAAGTCTGAAGACACAAGTGCTGAAGACAAAGTCTGAAGACACAAGTGCTGAAGACAGTCTGAAGACAAGTGCTGAAGACAAGTAGTGAAGACCAAGTATCAGACGTTGTCACAACAGCTGAAGAGGTCTTCTTCAGTAGTTGTGACGGTTTTCTTTCAGTAGTTTTAAATTTTCCCTTTTCTGTAGTTTGTCACAACAGCTGAAGAGTACTTCTTCAGTAGTTGTGTTTATCAGTAGTTTTATGTTTTCACTTTCAGTAGTTTTGTAAAACGACTGAAGAGCTTGTTCTTCAGTCGTTGTAGTTTCAGTAGTTTAGCATTAGTAGTTTATATTTTGTGCTTAGCACTCTGATATGTTCTCAGTAGTTGTGAACATTTCAGTAGTTTGTTAAGTGTTAGTTATTTTTGTAATAAATCTGCCAGATGTCACTATCCTGTGATTTCAGCAGTGATTGCACTCTAAATGAGGCAGGTGCTAGGAACAGAAAGGAACTAGCAAAACACTCAAAAGCCTCACTCACTACAAGAATGCTAGAACAACCTGCAAAACCTCCCACTTCAAAATCACCACTACCACAACCCACTAAACCAACTCCTTTACCCTCAAAACCAACAGCCGATGATGCACCCAAGAAGAAGAAGAGAAGGGTGTTGAGGCTAGAACAAGAAGAGAAGAGGATGATGAGGAAGAAGAGGATGATGAGGAAGAAGATAGGCTGCCTCTTTCCGCAGTCCTAACTTTGCCTAAAGCCAACCTATGCTCATCACTCCCACCTCACAGATGGATGCTGTGAGAGTAAAGATAGAAGAAGAACAGCAGCAAAAGCTTCATGATGATGAGATGCTGAAAAGCATAGACAAAACTTATGCTGCTTCAGTATAAAGAAAGAAGCTCTGAGATTGTACACCCTTGCTAAAACATTTCAATATCAAAAGGAAAAGGTGACAATATGGCCTGATCCTGGGGTGGCTCACAGAATTGTGAAGAAACACATTCCTTCAAGATACAAGGGTCAAGTGAAAAGGATCTTAGATGAAGAGATCACAGTGGTCCTTGTAGTATCACCCTGGGAAATTGTAGAAGATTTCAAGAAGGCCTATGAGACTAAACAGCCACCCCAAAAGATGTTAGAGAAGAGAGTAATTAAAAAGGGGTTAGTCTATAAGAGGCTTGAGAACTTAAAACAAAATGAGCTCAGTCTGTTACTTGAAGGTACTCACCCAGATGAGTTTACATACAAACAGATTACAACAGTTGAGCTCAAAAATGGCAAACAGGCTAAGTACATTTCAGAGCTGTATGGGCGTGAAGGACTGTTTGATGGTGGAGCTGAAAATCTTACCATGGAAGAACAAATTATGTTTCTCAAAGCATACACCAGAGAATCCTACAGGCTTATACATGGGAAGTGAGTCTCATGGATGGGGGAACAGCTCAGTGTCCAATTCCCCAATACAGAGCTCCAATCCATACATTGCCAACCAAATCATCAGAGACTCATTTCCAGGCCAGTGCTTATATGGGTCATCTTCTCAACTCATCAAGAAGGAAAAAGACCAACCATTCTGCCAACAATAAGTGGGACCTCAATAAAGTTAAAGGTTTTGGCTGCATTGGTTCAGGGGCAGTTTGTTGGACCAAAAGAACCAATGAGCCTGATCAGAAAAAACCTTTAAGTCCCACAGACGTCACAACAACTACTGAAGTCCACAACAGCTGAAGACAACAACTGATTACAAAGTTTGAAGACACAAGTGCTGAAGACAAAGTCTGAATACACAAGTGCTGAAGACAAAGTCTGAAGACACAAGTGCTGAAGACAAAGTCTGAAGACATAAGTGCTGAAGACAAAGTCTGAAGACACAAGTGCTGAAGACAGTCTGAAGACAAGTGCTGAAGACAAGTAGTGAAGACCAAGTATCAGACGTTGTCACAACAGCTGAAGAGGTCTTCTTCAGTAGTTGTGACGGTTTTCTTTCAGTAGTTTTAAATTTTCCCTTTTCTGTAGTTTGTCACAACAGCTGAAGAGTACTTCTTCAGTAGTTGTGTTATCAGTAGTTTTATGTTTTCACTTTCAGTAGTTTTGTAAAACGAATGAAGAGCTTGTTCTTCAGTCGTTGTAGTTTCAGTAGTTTAGCATCAGTAGTTTTATATTTTGTGCTTAGCACTCTGATATATTCTCAGTAGTTGTGAACATTTCAATAGTTTGTTAAGTGTTAGTTATTTTTGTAATAAATCTGCCAGATGTCACTATCCCGTGATTTCAGCAGTGATTGCACTCTATATAAGGAGTGTCAACCTAATTGTAATCGGTGGAATGATTGAGCAGAAACATTTCATATAATTGAAACATTCCTTTTCACAGAAATATATTTTCTCGTTATAACCATATTTGTTCTTAATGCATACGAATATCATATTCTTGCTATAATTTGTCTAATTCTTGATCTTATTCCGCTGCGTTACACTCTAATCCATCAAACTTGAGATCACGGATCCTGTCAAATGGTATCAGAGTAGGTTAATCATTGATCGATCTAACAATTGATCATTGAAACTGCTATCCAAGATCCAAGTTTGATTGAATTAGCATTTTTGCAAGAAACGGTTATAGAGATTGAATTTTCTGTGTTTTTGGCCATTCATCCTGAGATTTATTCTTGGTTTTCATTGAGTCTGTTGTGGTCTGTGTAAAATATTTTAAAAGCTTGAATTAAATTGTATTTGGACCTAAAATGACTACTCACTCCAATGATCCTCACAATACTGGTTCCTCAACCAAGCCTCCAATGCTGGTTAGGAGTGAGTATAACATATGGCAACGACGAATGCTCCATCACCTGTCTTTTAACAGCTCAGGTTGTTGGACATCAGTGGTACATGGTCCACACAAGCCTATGGTGAATAACTCAGAAACCAATCAAATGGTTCCGAAGAGGAGAGAGCAATACTCAGATGAGGATAAGAAATTGTTTGAGATTGATGCAAAAACACATGGAATTCTGGCCATGGCACTGCCCAATGAAATCTAGTCTGGGCTAATGCATTATGAAACTGCCCATGACCTCTTGAATGCCTTGATAGAACAATTTGGAGGAACAGATGAGGTCTTGGCAAATAATAGAGAAATCCTTGCCCAACAATATGAGACATTCTCTCATAGGAAGGGTGAGACACTGACTCAACAGTTTGAGCGGTTCTCTTGTTTGATCTCTGAATTAAAAATGGTCAAACATCAGTACACCAATAGCCAGATGAATAACAGATTTCTTAGATCACTGCCTGAGAGATGGGACACATATACTATTGTCCTACGCTCCAGTGCAAATTTGGACAAACTATCTCTCACCCAACTCCATGGGAAATTGCTCACATTTGAGAGAGAGATAGAACAGAAACAAAAATGTCTTCATCTGGTAAGCTCACTGAAGACTTTGTACCAGGCAACACTGCCTTGGTTGGTCATGAGTCAGAATATGCTTCATCTGAATGCCAGTATGATGAGCATATTGATTTCTCTTCAAACACTTCTGATTCTGCATTTGTGAGTGTTGATAGTCAGTTTACTGGGTGTAATAATGACAATCTATGCTTCATCATGCATGATCTCAAGGGGATTGCTGATGATGACTTAGAAGAGATGGATATTTTGAGCCAAATGGCCTTGATAAATATCAGATCTCAGAAGTTCTACAAAAAAACTAGAAGAAAGTTCCCAGGACTCTCTGGCAAAACCAAAGTTGGTTTTGACAAGAGTAAGTTGAGGTGTCACAAATGCCACAGGCTTGGACACTTTGCTAGAGAATGTAGATCATCTGGATCTAATTCCTCTGCACCTTTTGTGACTTTCCCTGGCAATAGTCAACAACACAGAGGGCAACATCCTGTCAATTCTAGTCATCATTCTCAACCACAATCTCCTGCATATTTTGTTCCTTAGGGTCAAATGCCATATCCTTACCCTTGTTATTACATGCCACAGTCAAAACAAGTTCAAGCTCCCATGGTACCACAACCTCATGCACTACCAGAACCTCAACCATCTCAATCTCATCAACCTCCTCGACCTCAACAACACAGCTTCTTCACCCCTGGAGTTGTTGACTGGAGCAGTTTACCAGATGACATGTCTAGTCATGAACAACTGTTCATAGGTGCTGTTCAACATGGTGGTGACAGTCCTTTTGGGAATCTGGCACTTATGGCTCTGGAGTCTGCAGATGGATCATCCTCAAATGCCTCTTCATCATAGGTATCACAGGTATCCTCTGAGGCTAAGGCCAAATTATGTTCTGAAACATGCATAGCAGCATTTGCCTCTATTAGAGAAGCAAATGTTGCTTTAATTAATAAGAACATAGAGCTAGAAAAGATCATTTCCAAAAGAAAAGCTGAGTTTGAGTCTATGTTTAAAGAGAAAAATGATGAGATCTATAAACTTAAATGCCAAATCACTGATGATAAGGCTAGGGAAGAGGTACTTTTAGAAAAATACAAAGACCTCAAAGAAACCCTTGCAGTCACCCAAGTAGAGTGTGATCGATGGGTACAATCATGCAAAGGTTTTGAAATGCTTCTTAGTAAGCAATCAGCTTCCAATGTGAAGTTTGGCATTGGGTATAATCACACTGCTCCTCCTACAGATTTGCTTCAAGAGCAAAAGTGAAATCTGATGGAGAAAGCAATAACCAATCCACCTCATCATGTGATTCACTTTCTGATAGAGCACCATCAAAAGTTGAAGTTAGTATTATTCCCTCGTTGAACCTATCAGCTGCTCTTGATGGTTCAAATACTGACATTCATATGATCAAAGAGTTGATCAACTCAAGAGTTATTTCTGGAAGTCCTGAAAGGACTGGAGAGCAAGATTTAACACCTGAAGTTCAAACTCCAACTACTGTCAGCACTGAAGAGAAGAAAACTGTCAGTAGAAAGGGTTTGAAGACTACTAAAGAGGAAGTCAAGAAAGCAAATAATGCTTCCAAAGTGCTGAAGAACAAGTCTTCAGTAGTTTCATTCTCTTTAGTTGATGATCAACATAAAATGAAGAAGAAACCATGTGAAATATGTGGTTTGTTCAATCATCTTACAGATGATTGTTGGTACAAAAGAGGATCCAAACTCAAACATAAAGAGGAAATTAAAGAGAAAATGGTTAAAATGAAAACTGAGTTTGAAGCCACATTTGTACCGGCAACATCAAATCCTGTAACCCTTAAATCCAAAAAGATATCCAAAAAGGAAGGGGTAAAACAGGTAACAGCTGAGATTGCTCAAAAGAAGAAGGTGCAACATAGGAACTTATCAAACTCCAATGCCAATGTGTCTGGAGAGCTGAAAGCTTTATCACAAAATCAGACACAGCTGGTTATAATGGTTCAACATCTATTGGGAATAGTTAACCAATTAGATGTTCCTATGTTGAAACCACAGAAAAGGAGGTCCAAGCCAAAGGATTCCTCTTCTTCACCATCTTCTTCCTCTCAGGCTGTTGTTTCCAACAAACCTGTTAGTTTACCATCTGTTGATGAGAACAGGCCCAAAACCAAAAAGGTTTGGGTCTCAAAATCTAACTAATTTGTTGTGTTTTGCAGGGTTCTTCAACATGCCAAAGAGGCATCTGGTATGTAGACAGTGGAGGATCCATGCATATGACAGGAAACAGATCACTTCTTAGTGACTACTCTCAAGGAAGGAAGGGGTTTGTGTCATTTGGCAATGATGCAAAGGGTTACATCATCGGCAACGGCTTTGTTTCCAATGGGGAAATAAAGTTTGATGATGTTAACCATGTGGAAAATCTCAAGTACAACCTCTTGAGTGTCAGTCAAATGTGTGACAAAGGCCATGTTGCTCTTTTCACAAGTCAGAACTGTCGGATTCTGTCATCCAAAGTTCTAAGTTTGATTGATAAGGTGTTGGATGAATACACTCTCCTGAAGGCCAACAGGACAGGAAGAGTGTATCCTTAGATCTTTCCAAGAAAATAGATCTCAAAGGCCATCCTTGCCTATTTTCCAAGGCTTCCCCTCAAGAATCTACTCTATGGCATAGAAGGCTGGGTCATGTTAATCTCAAAAACATAAATCAGCTGATAAACCATGGTTTAGTAAGGGGACTGCCTATGAAGGAGTTCAAATGTGAAGATAACTGCACTGCTTGTTTAAAAGGAAAATAACACAAAGCTTCATTTCCCTCCATAGAAGAACCTAAGTCCACTGCCTGCTTACAGCTTCTTCACATGGATCTCTTTGGTCCTGTGAGAGTGTTGAGTATGGCTAAGAAGAAATACTGTCTGGTAATTGTGGATGATTACTCCAGATTTGTATGGTCTTTCTTCTTGCATTCAAAGGATGAGGCAGCTCAGAAGATTATCAACTTTGTGTTGTATGTTGAGAAACAGTATTCCCTCTTAGTCAAGTGTATTAGAAGTGATAATGGAACAGAATTCAGAAACATACACTTGATGAGTTCTACCTCTCAAAGGGAATCAAGAGGCAGTTTAGCATTCCAAGAACTCCTGAACAAAATGGAGTAGTGGAGAGAAAGAACAGGACCCTTATTGAAGCTGCAAGGTCCATGTTGGCTGATTCTGGACTGCCAATGACCTTTTGGGCTGAAGCTGTCAATACAGCCTGCTATGTACAGAATAGAGCATTAGTAAATCAGAGGTCGATGAAAACTCCTTCTGAAGTTTTACATCATTTAGCCCCTTTGATTTCATTCTTTAGAGCATTGGGTGTCCCTGTTACATTCTCAACACAAAGGATCAACTCCAAAAGTTTGATTCTAAGGTGGATGCAGGGTATTTTGTTGGGTATTCATCCACTTGCAAGGCTTACAGAGTATTCAACTGTCGGACAAAGATAGTTGAAGAAACCTTGCATGTGAAGTTCAATGAATCCCCTAAGGATACAATTCCACAAAACCCTGTGGAGTTTTTTGATCTGGACATTCTGCAATATGTTCCTTATCAACCGCCTGCTGTTGCAGATCATATGAATCCATCTTCTTCTGTAGCTAATCATCCATCTGGTGTTACTGATGATGATGATGATATCAGTAATCACCTTTTCAAGTTTAGTGATCAACTGCCAGATTCAGCTAGACCTGATGTTCCTGTAGCTCCAGTAGCACAATCCACAACAAATGCTGATGAGATTTCTACAACTTCAACTTCCTTTGAATTACCATCTACTGATTGGTTTCAAGGAAATGCTTCACCATCATCATCTGTTGCTGCTGAGCCTGCTACAAACTCTTGCACAGATCTTATTGTGTACCAAGATCTGAAGAATCACCCTATGTCTCAAATCATTGGTGATATCAATGCGGGCGTGTCAACAAGAAGTCAATTGTCAAATTTCTGCTTCTATGCTCTCTTCATCAGTCAGCAAGAGCCAAAGAATTATCACATTGCTTTAAGGGACAATGGATGGGTTGAAGCCATGCAGCTTGAGCTTCTTCAGTTCAAGAAACAACAAGTGTGGGAACTGGTTCCTCTACCTCTAGGTAAGTGTGCAATAGGCACTAAATGGGTGCTTAGGAACAAAACTGATGAAAATGGGCTTATTGTTAAGAACAAGGCCAGACTAGTTGTTCAGGGGTTTGCACAAGAAGAATGTATTGATTATGATGAAACCTTTGCCCCTGTAGCCAGACTGGAGGCAATTCGATTGTTTTTAGCTTATGCTGCTTATCACAACCTTAAAGTTTTTCAAATGGATGTCAAAAGTGCATTTTTGTATAGGAAAATTAAAGAAGAGGTTTATGTATGTCAACCACCAGGTTTTGAGGACAATAAACATCCTAATTGGGTGTATAAGCTTGACAAGGCTCTTTATGGGTTGAACTAAGCTCCTAGAGCCCGGTATGAGACATTATCAAACTTTCTTCTGGAAAATAATTTCACTAGAGGCTCCATAGATAAGACTTTATTCATTAAGAAAGCTGGGCAACATAATCTACTTGTTCAAATTTATGTAGATGATATTATTTTTGCATCCTCTGATCCACAATTGTGTGATGCCTTTACAAAGTTGATGCAATAGAAGTTTGAAATGAGTGCCATGGGAGAATTACAGTTCTTTCTGGGTTTGCAAATCAAACAAAAGGCTGATGGAATTTTCATTCATCAGCCCAAATGCACAAAAGATCTTTTGGAAAAGTTTGATTTACAAAACTGTAAGCCCTGTTCTACTCCCATGTGCAACACCACACAACTGGATACAGATCAGAAAGGTAAAGTGGTTGATGAAACACTTTAGAGATGTATGATTGGGTCCTTGATGTACTTAACAGCTTCTAGACCAGATATTATGTTTGCTACATGTGTTTGTGCTAGATTTCAGGCTGCACCTAAAGAGTCTCATCTGATTGCAGTCAAGAGGATCTTTAGATATCTGCAAGGCACTCCATCTCTAGGTTTATGGTATTCTACTAGACATTCTGGTAAATTAGTTGCTTTTTCTGACAGTGACTATGCAGGGTGTAAGTTGACAAGAAAGTCCACTTCTGGAGGATGCCAATTCTTAGGCAACTGCTTGATTTCTTGGCAGAGTAAGAAACAGACCTCAGTTGCTACATCAACTGCTGAAGTAGAGTACATTGCTGCTGCAAGCTGTACATCTCAGGTACTCTGGCTTCAAAACCAATTAGTGGATTATGGCATAACAGAGACTAAGACCCCATTGTTAATGGACAGCTCTTCAGCTCTTTGTATTGTCAAGAATCCTGTCCAGCACTCTAGGACTAAACATATTGAAATCAGACACCATTTTATTAGAGATTGTTTTGAAAAAGGTCTGATTGATCCAAAATTTGTTCCTAGTGCTGATGAGCTTGCAGACATTTTTACTAAGCCTTGGGATAGTTCAACTTTCCACAACCTGGTGTTAAGGCTTGGTATGTTGCAGCTAGAATAAGTGACAACTACTGATGATCTCAGTAATAAGTACTGATGATCATTGGTAACCATGTCACATATAACACTGATGAGTTCTTTTACCCTTAGTAGTTTTTATAACTACTGAAGGCTACATGCCTCACAAGTAATGAAGTACTTTATTTGTTAAAACAGCTGATGTAGTTACAACAGCTGATGTAATCACAACAGCTGATGAAGCTACAACTACTGATGTCAGAAATACAATAAGTACCGATGACCAATGACACATCTGAAACTCAGATCTAAGTCTGATGAGTAAGTGTGGAGGTCAGACTGAAACAGCTGAAAAGCTATGAATTGACGAAAACAGCTGATGAGTAATTTATGTTCAGTCGTTCTACTACTACCGTTTCATTAAAACAACTGAAGGAACAACTATGTCTTCAGTAGTTTACAACTACTGAAGACTAACACCAAGTGTTCAGCTATTTACAACAACTGATGACAAAACCACTGTCTTCAGTAGTTTCACAACTACTGATGACTAATACCAAGTCCTCAGTTGTTTCACCACCTGAAGTCAAAACTGTCTTCAGTAGTTTTATAACTACTGATGACTAAAGCAGAGACCTCAGCTGTTTCAACGTCTGACGGTTAAAACCAAGTCTTCAGTTGTTTTATAACAACTGCTGATCACACCAATACGGTCAATCATTTCAAACCTCTGAAAGTTAATACCACGTCATCAGTAGTTTCAACAACTGATGACTAACACCAAAACCTTCAGTCATTTTCTAACCCTACCCTTTAAATACCTTATCCCACCTTCAGAGTTTTTCTTTCTTCTCTTCTCAAACCTAATGTTCAAAAACTCTGTAACCTCTCTTCATCAATGGCGACCATGCAACTAAAACCACGACACAACTGTGTCGCACATCTCACAAAATCGCCCTACTAGACCAAGTTTCACAACGCCATTGATTTAATGGTTCAGTCACCTTACAAAACGGCTTATCTGTTAAATCCCACCATATATGCCGAATCTCTTAACCAATTCTGGACAAACGTCACTCTTGTATCTGAGGAGAATGACACAGAGTCTCTTCAATCGTTTGTCCATCGTCAAAAAGTGGTCATTACTCCAGACACTCTTCGCCAAACCCTCAATCTGGATGATGCCACTTTCCCAACTGGTTATCCAAAGGGCACAACAGATCAATCATTTGCCCACCATGGATACCAGGGTAACCTGAGTGCATCTACCATATTGAAGAAACATTTCCAGGATGCCGAACGTCTCATCTTTCACATGGTAAATGTCTGCCTTGCCCCCAAGACTTCATCATGGGATCAAATGTCCACAAGGTGGCAACAGGTAATTTACTCCATCCTTGAGAAACAACCTTTAAATTTTTCTGAAATACTATTTTTAGAGCTCAAGGATATGGCCCAAAAACAACTTGCTAACCGTTGGATATAATATCCTCGGTTCATAATGGCCATAATTGAAAACCAGCTTCAAGCTGAGGGACTTGTTGGCCTGGGAGTCCCTGCTACGGCTGTATTGCCTGAAGTATACTCCCGGCACAACTCTGACCAATCACTAAAAATGGCTGCCAAGCTGCGCAAACCCACGCAGCTGGAACCCACAGCCACCACCTCCAAATCCAAAGTCCCCACCAAACCCACTAAAAAGATGTCAAAAAAGGCTACTCAGGGAAATGAGTCCCCTGAGGATGCCCCTGCAACACAAACGCAAGCTATATCCACTGGTTATAACCCCCTAGTGGAGTAACACATAATTGGATGTTAGGTTGATGGTTATTCTTTTTAGATTACCTTGTGATTTGCTTCATTTTCTACATGATACAGGTCAGAAAATGTGCTCAAGATTGTGTTGTGAAGCTCTTCAAGACTTTTAAATCTCATATTGTTCCAATAAAGGCAAGCAAGGTGGTGTTAACCTCATTGAAAACTTATATGTTGATGGCAACCTGCAGCAACCAAAGAAGGGGTACCCACTAATCTGGGATGTTCCTCATTTGAGGAGATTGCCATTGAAGAGCACCATTCTCCCTAGGTGCATACTGCTTTTACCCCATCTCCCACTGTAACCGCCCCACAAAGTCCTACTCTCATTGTTGCAAACGTGCTGACTCAGCTGCATGCCTCTCCTCCTCCCCAACAAACACCAACAAAGGGGAAAACCACAGCAATTGAGGAAGAGGATCAACATGCTTCTAACAGCCCACATCACCAGGGTTTAACTGTTCTATCTCTTGGTGTGGATATGCAGATACGAACATCTGGTGAGGCTGCCACCTCTTCAGAATCAGCACATGATCAGACTGAGGCTGGTAACATAGCTAAGACCTCACCAGAGGCAACAGCTGATGAAGGACATCGTCCTGAGGCTGGAAGTCCCCAGTTCAAAGAAAAAGGGGCACATGCTACATTTGGTCTACACCCAGTGCATGTACATCCTGCTACAAGCAGGAGGTCAGGTGATTCAGCATCTGCTGATGATGACCTGGGCTTCTTTTATGATGTTCTGGCCCAGAACACAATTCTTGAGGAAGAAGTCAGTAGACTACAAAGGCTACTTGACCAATTCTCTCAAGAAGCAAGTCCATCTGCCACCAACATAAACCCACAGATGGCACCTTCACCTGAAGGTCTCCCACACACTCAGCCACTCAAAACTTCCGAGCCACCAGCTTCTATTTCTGGCACTGCTTCTCAGGGACAAAACCCCTCTGAGCAAACAGTTGCTATCTTTCAGCAATCCCTACCTCTCATCACCCCAATGATCACAGACATTGTGATCAAAACCATGGATGAGAGGCTTCCTTCAATCATACAATCCCTGGTGGAGGAGATTGTGACCACAAGGCTTTTTGCTACTCAAACCCTTGCAACCAATGCACCCAAAAAGGGGGAGAGTCAGTCAGTGAAAGCAAAGAGGAAGAGCATAGAGGGGAAGAAAGAAAAGGAGACTGAGAAGGAAGAGGATTTTGTGAAGGGAGCTGACATTGATCAAGTGGGTGAAAGTCACAAAGACTTTCATGTCACATATAAGAAGAGGAAGGTTGAAGGAAAAGAAAAAGAACTCGAACTCGATGAGATGATCAAAATGGCGGATGCTACACACAGTAAATCAATGGACTCCATTATTGATCAACTGTATAGACAGGGGTTCGATACTACATAGCTTGACTCAGAGATTAGGAGACTTCAAGTTGAAGAAATTAACTCAAGATGGGCAAGTTATGATGCATTAGAAAGAGAAAGACTAGAGATCATGATCAGATTCATTGCAAAGTACCTTGGGAGATCATTGATCGAGATTAAGTCATGGACCAGGGACAGTATGTTGGCAATAACCACCAAGATCTGTTCTTCTGAAGCATACACTAAGGGATTGGTGAATGAAGCACTAAATAAGGCAGGTGCTGGGAACACAAAGGAACTAGCAAAACACTCAAAAGCCTTACTCACTACAAGAATGCTAGAACAACCTGCAAAACCTCCCACTTCCAAATCACCACTACCACAACCCACTAAACCAACTCCTTTACCCTCAAAACCAACAGTCGATGATGCACCCAAGAAGAAGAAGAGAAGGGTGTTGAGGCTAGAACAAGGAGAAGAAGAGGATGATGAGGAAGAAGATAGGCCGCCTCTTTCCGCAGTCCTAACTTTGCCTAAAGCCAAACCTATGCCCATCACTCCCACCTCACAGATGGAAGCTGTGAGAGTAAAGATAGAAGAAGAACAACATCAAAAGCTTCATGATGATGAGATGCTGAAAAGCATAGACAAAACCTATGTTGCTTCCTCATCAATAATCAGTATGAAGAAAGAAGCTTTGAGATTGTACACCCTTGCTAACACATTTTAATATCAAAAGAAAAAGGTTAGAATATGGCCTGATCCTAGGGTGGCTCACATAATTGTGAAGAAAGACATTCCTTCGAGATACAAGGGCCAAGTAAAAAGGATCGTAGATGAAGAGATCACAGTGGTCCTTGTAGTATCACCCTGGGAAATTGTAGAAGATTTCAAGAAGGCCTATGAGACTAAACAGCCACCCCAAAAGATGTTAGAGAAAAGAGTAATTAAAAAAGGATTAGTCTACAAGAGGCTTGAGAACTTCAAACAAAATGAGCTCAGTCTGTTACTTGAAGGTACTCACCCAGATGAGTTTGCATACAGACATATTACAACAGTTGAGCTCAAAAATGGCAAACAGGCTAAGTACATTTCAGAGTTGTATGGGCATGAAGGACTGTTTGATGGTGGAGCTGAAAATCTTACCATGGAAGAACAAATTATGTTTCTCAGAGCATACACCAGAGAATCCTACAGGCTTATACATGGGAAGTGAGTCTCATGGATGGCGGAACAGCTCAGTGTCCAATTCCCTAATACAGAGCTCCCATCCATACATTGCCAACCAAATCATCAGAGACTCATTCCCAGGCCAGTGCTTATATGGGTCATCTTCTCAACTGATCAAGAAGGAAAAAGACCAACCATTCTGCCAACAATAAGTGGGACCTCAATAAAGGTAAAGGTTTTGGCTGCATTAGTTCAGGGGGAGTTTGTTGGACCAAAAGAACCAATGAGCCTGATCAGAAAAACCTTTAAGTCCCACACACGTCACAACAACTACTGAAGTCCACAACAGCTGAAGACAACAACTGATTTCAAAGTCTGAAGACACAAGTGCTGAAGACAACTGCTGAAGACAAAGTCTGAAGACACAAGTGCTAAAGACAAAGTCTGAGGACACAAGTGCTGAAGACAAAGTCTGAAGACACAAGTACTGAAGACAAAGTCTGAAGACACAAGTGCTGAAGACAAAGTCTGAAGACACAAGTGCTGAAGACAAAGTCTGAAGACACAAGTGCTCAAGACAAAGTCTGAAGACACAAGTGCTGAAGACAGTCTGAAGACAAGTGCTGAAGACAAGTAGTGAAGACCAAGTATCAGACGTTGTCACAACAGCTGAAGAGGTCTTCTTCAGTAGTTGTGACGGTTTTCTTTCAGTAGTTTTAAATTTTCCCTTTTCAGTAGTTTGTCACAACAGCTGAAGAGTACTTCTTCAGTAGTTGTGTTTATCAGTAATTTTATGTTTTCACTTTCAGTAGTTTTGTAAAATGACTGAAGAGCTTGTTCTTCAGTCGTTGTAGTTTCAGTAGTTTAGCATCAGTAGTTTTATATTTTGTGCTTAGCACTCTGATATGTTCTTAGTAGTTGTGAACATTTCAGTAGTTTGTTAAGTGTTAGTTATTTTTGTAATAAATCTGCCAGATGTCACTATCCCGTGATTTCAGCAGTGATTGCACTCTATATAAGGAGTGTCAACCTAATTGTAATCGGTGGAATGATTGAGCACAAACATTTCATATAATTGAAACATTCCTTTTCACAGAAATATATTCTCTCGTTATAACCGTATTTGTTCTTAATGCATACGAATATCATATTCTTGCTATAATTTGTCTAATTCTTGATCTTATTCCGCTGCGTTACACTCTAATCCATCAAACTTGAGATCACTGATCCTGTCAAGATGCATCACCTTTTTGTTCTTCTTCTCCAACACCTCAATCCTCTTGACAGAGTCCATCACATGCTCATTTTGAGTTGGTAGTGCATGGTTAGCTCGACCTAACACTCTCTCATGAGTAGTGTTCTTTTCGGTTAGTTGAGCAATCTGCTTTCCTTAGGCGGTATTGATCGCTACCACTTGGTTTATCTGATTGCCTCTCAGCTCATCCGTGGCTAGCCTCTTTAGCACCAATCTATTAAGGTTCGCCAGTTGTTCCTCTAACCCGACAGTGGGTAGAGTATAGCCAGGTTTAAGTTGGAATTGGGTGGATGTTCGAGCTTGGTTAGTAGTTGGTGTAGTGGTGGATGTGGTGAAGATGGGAGTAGGAATGGAAGTGGATTGTGGTGGAGTTCTGTTGGGTATTAAGGGTTGATGGAGGTGAATGTATGAGTGGTGGTGGGAGTATTGGTGGTAGTGGGTGTGGTAGTGGTGGTGGTTATGGTGATGGTGGTGGCTGTGGTGGTGGAAGAAGGGATCAAGGGGATCCTCTATCTCTTACTCTTTTTGTCATACGGATGGGTCATCCTCTTCTTCCATAACCCCTTGGCAATAGGGGCCCCCCTGATCTGGTCGGCTGGTCGAGTGTGTATGTTGGATTAGTGACATCAGTATCACCACCCTTATATCCAGCTTGGCATTCACCAACCGCCACTTTCCCTTTCTCGGTAGCCATGACCCGGCTACCGACTTGCCTGACGAGAGGCTTATCATCAAACCCTTCTTCATCATTAAACTAGAAGTCCTGGTGGAAAGCAGCATGCTCAGATCCATCAGGTGCATCAGAAGTACCATTTGGAGATGGTAGAGATATAACAGACCTATCGGTGGCCCTTGATTGACTGGGACCAGCATCTCCACCACCTTGACCGTCATCAAGGTCATCATTATCATCGTCGTATTCTTAATCTACATGAATAAATATGGGCTCAACATCAGAATCATTATCATCATGATGCCACTTCTTACGAGAGGGCACCACACAATCCTTATTTCCCAAATGGCCGAACAGTCTCGTGAACAGGGGTTTCACCTCCTTCCCCCGGTACACCTTCATCCTCCCCAAAGTGGTGTCATCAATCACATCCAATATAACAACATCATCCTTCTCCTTCGGCAGCAAATGAAGCTTCTAGTCTATAATTATCCGCAAGAAACGTGGATACATGTAGAAGCCTTCCTTGCCTTAGGCCTCAATGTTCTCTATCAACTAGGAGAGCAGCATGCGGGAGAAACTAAACGCGTGGTTCAGTACCAGTGCAACGTATGCATTCTTGATTTGGCCAGACATCTCTACAAATCCTCCACGCCTAGAGGCTATGCATTTAAGGTTCACATGTGCCAAGTACTTGAACTGGGGGCACATGTCGCTCTTGTTCAGCATGCTGGCATTGATGTCCCCAACGTACTTGATCCTCAGAAAGCATCCCGAACAATAAGGGGATGTAATTTGGTTGGGTAGGCACCATCCTCAGCCAGATCCAAGACCCTCCTCTGGTCATCTTTAGTGATCTCAATCTCCTGTCCGAATATGGAGCTCCGGATATAGTGCGGCTCAATGAACCGATCAACTAAAACATTATCCCAGAAAGTCTGATGTATAGGTCTATACAGTTAACTTAGAAGCGTTCCAGGATGTAGTATCCAGATGAGCACAGATGTTGTGCTTAGTGCTCATAATCTATATCTTAGCCATATTGCTACAACACTAGAAACATATACATTAGATTTATGCATAAGAGATAACAGTTGAATTTTAATTGATTTTGATCAACTGGTTTAATTGTGTGATTGAACCATACGATTGAGTTTAGTCGTACGATTGAGCCTGCGACTGAGTTCTGTCATGCGATTAAGCCTGCGACTGAACATAATCGTATGTTAAGCCATGTGGTTGACTCAATCGTTCGACTGAGTAACCGATTGATTCACTCGTGTGATTGAATCATGCGCTTGGCTCAATCGTGCAACTGAGGTTAATATGGAGTGTCTATCAGCATCTTCCTCTGTTCGACACTCTAATTCAGAATCCTTGTCAAAACGTGATATTACACTTCATGTTTAGACTCATTAGATTCATAGGGACTCAAAAGAGCACTTAGTGTCTTTTAAATCAACTTTTATGTCCATTTAAGTGGTCTATTTTAAAGTATTTTCCCGTTATTGATATTAACACTTTCGGTCATTTAGGGTTCGATTAATCCATTCATTTGGACCGATTTCAGTTGCAAAGTACCTGTAGATGAGTAGTAAATCAGTATGTACTACAATCAAAGGGTAATCACAATAATCGGAATTTTGGCAGAGTGTGTGTGTATGGGCGGTTTTTGAGATCTTTGCAGGGTAGTAAGGAATACGACCAACTAACCACTCTATTATACTATTTTGAGTTTCAGTCAGGCGACTGGACCCATACGCATGATTCATTCGTGTGGCTAGGGTTCAGTCGTGCGACTGACTTAGACTCCTTCATCGATTTGTACAATTGGTTCATTCTTGTAGTCCAATTGCATGTTTGCCCCATACTCATGGTCCAATCATGTGATTAGCTCATACTTATGGTTCAATCATGCGATTGGCTCATACTTATGATTCGATCGTGTGATTGGCTCATCTTTATGAATTTGACCTAATACACTTCCATGCATTTAAAATCTAACCTTTGATATATAACATTAAGACCAATGATCATCTCAGACATGACCCTTTTAATTGAAAATCATTTGATCACCTCAGACGTGATCCTTTTAATTTAGAACCGATTGGTCAGCTCAGACGTGACCTTTTTAATTGAAAGTGATTTGATCACCTCAGACGTGATCCTTTTAATTTAGAACCGATTGGTCACCTCATACGTGACCCCCTTTAATTTGTGATTCATAGAGTTCATCTAGTTATATAGTCCGACATCGACGCAAAAAAGATAACGAAAACCCACAAAACAACTTGAATTAAACCAAAAAAGACATCTTTTTTGTGTTTTTGGTTTGAGGTGGATTGAAACCTTTTAGAACTCATCTAACCGATTTTTCGTCTAGAGCAGAACAACTTCATTTAATTCGATCATTTCTGGAAAGATTCAGATCGTCACACAGGTATATCATAATAATTTGGGACCCTTTTATATGTACTTTGATACTAGATTCTCATTTATCCTAGAGTCAATAGCACTTTGAGGAAATCATACTAGAGCTATAAGATGCACACAATGATTTTGACTATCGAGAGTTGTAGCCACGATGATTGTTAGTATATTTTTCCACTTTAATCCATACATAGATTTTTGACTCACATTGGTGATAAGTTAGGTTATATTATTTCAACAAGCATTTGTGGATCCCACACTTATATGGTAATTAACATTCCTTAAGAGATTTTTGAGCGGTCTACGGGTATTTGACAAGAAGAAACTATTCTAAGAGCTTTCAAAGAGATGCCAATCCTCAGGTCAGTGCCATCGCAGAACAAAGAGGCGCAAACACCAATGAATTCTAGAATATTTAGGTTATGCTTATCCTCAGTTCAGTGCCATCATACAGTAGAGAGGCACACAACTACCTTCTTGTTAGAGCATTTGGTTATCTTTTGCACATAACGCACCAACAACATTGGTCATTAGCTTGACTGCACTTAGTAGTTTTTCCTTGTGCTTTGCTCATTTTTATGGTCATCCGCAAACATTTGTGGTGTTTATTTTGCTCGTCACCCCTTATTCGAAATGGTTTGATTGTCTTAACCAGGGATAAGATGAGAACCCACAACAAGTTGAAGAAATTAGTTTGAATTTGGTTCACCGATGAGGTCTACTCGTCTATTGTGTTG
Source organism: Flaveria trinervia (assembly GCA_025506515.1). Lineage (NCBI taxonomy): Eukaryota > Viridiplantae > Streptophyta > Magnoliopsida > Asterales > Asteraceae > Flaveria > Flaveria trinervia. The sequence goes on from CM046458.1 coordinate 53,766,760, forward strand.
AATGTACCGACACATCATATAATGAACTAGTAACATCTAGGCCTACTTTCTCTATGTTACCTCAGTAGCAGAGTAGTTTACTATCATTTTTCCTTTATTTTTCTTCGATTTTTCAGACATGTAATTTGAATATAGCAATTTGATCATTTAATTCCTTTTAATGTCCCAAACAATTAATTCCCTATATACTATCATCTTACATAATTGTTGAATGAATCTCACAGATTTGATTTCTTTTCTTTCAGCTAATCTACCTGCCCTCGTTTTTTTAAGTAATTAAATATTGAAACTAACCTATTCTCCCCTTAAAATTCTAAAACTGAAAATGTTTTTGTGTTTTGGATTTTTAAAAACAGGAAAATAAAATAAAATAAAAAATATATAAAACTAAGAAAATTTTGGCAGACTACGAACTCGACTCTTCTGGAATCACAACATTTTTCTTTTTCACGCCATTTACCTCTGAAAGATATCAAAATCAAGGTTTGTGAAAAGCTTTTGTGTAGAGGTCGGGGCGTTGAAAATTTGTATTAAATTCAACAACATCGATTTAATTGCTTTTCAAAACAATCACATATAAAGTGATATTTAATACCAATATGTTTAGTTTTTGGGTGATGGACCGGATTTTTAGTGACAGCAATTGTAGTAGAATTATCAACAAAGATAGGAGCGTTAGAAAATTGCAAACCGTAGTCTTGCATTTGCTTTTGAATCCAAATGATTTGAGAACAGGAACTTGCAGTAGCAACATATTCTACTTCACATGTTGATAGAGCAACCGATGTCTGCTTCTTACACTGCTAAGTGACTAAGCACCTTCTAAAGAACACACATCCCCCTGATGTTGACTTGTAATTCAGATTGCAACCACCAAAGTCCGAGTCACTACACGATGTAAGCTCAAATTCATCATCATAAGCATACCACAATTTGAGTTTTGGAGTACCCTTCGGATAATAAAAAAAATCCTTTTAACCCCAATGAGATGGTTTACTTTTTGTTTAGCTTGATATCTGGAACGTAACAGAGACACGTGGCATACATAATATGAGGACGAGAGGCTATGAGGTACATGAGAGATCCGATCATTCCACGGTACATAGTGGCATCTACCATATCACCATTTTCGTCGGGTGCCATATCGTGGTTCATGGCAAGTGGAGTCCGATCAACCGTTGCATTCTTCGTCTCGAACCGACTAAGGACATCTCCTACATATTTGGACTGATGCAGGATGATTCCATTTGGTGTCTCATCCACGAGTAACCCAAGAAAGAACTTCATCTCTACCATGGCACTCATCTCAAATTCACCTGTCATGACTGTCACACCCCGACCGACGGCGGATTCATCGGGGCGGACGAATGTGAAATGATTGTTCATAGCATATGGAACTAATTAAGTTGAAATAATATTAAAGATCATTAATCATTGAACATTACCTGCCCTCATTTTTTTAAGTAATCAAATAATGAAACTAACCTATTCTCCCCCTAAAACTCTAAAACCGAAAATGTTTTTGTGTTTTTGGATTTTTAAAGACAGGAAAATTAAAAAAAATAAAAAATATATAAAAATAAGAAAAATTTTGGCAGACTACAAACTCGACTCTTCTGGAATCACAACGTTTTTCTTTTGCACACCATTCACCTCTAAAAGATATAAAAATTGAGGTTTGTCAAAAGCTTTTGTATAGAGGTCGACGCGTTGAAAATCTGTATTAATTTTAACAACATTGATTAATTTCTTTTCAAAACAATCACTTATAAAGTGATATTTACTACCAATGTGTTTAGTTTTTGGGTGATGGACCGGATTTTTAGTGACAGCAATTGCAGTAGAATTATTAACCAAGATAGGGGCATTAGAAAATTGCACACCGTAGTCTTACATTTGCTTTTGAATCCAAATGATTTGAGAATAGCAACTTGCAGCAGCAACATATTCTGCTTCACATGTTGACAAAGCAGCCGATGTCTGCTTCTTACACTGCCAAGTGACTAAGCGTCTTCTAAAGAACACACATCCCGCTCATGTTGACTTGTAATTCAGCTTGCAACCACCATAGTCTGAGTCACTATACGATGTAAGCTCAAATTCATCAACATGAGGATACCACAATTTGAGTTTTGGAGTACCCTTTGGATAATAAAAAAATCCTTTTAACCCTAATTAGATGGTTTACTTTTTGTTTAGCTTGATATCTGGAACAGAGACATGTGGCATGCATAATATGAGGATGAGAGGCTGTGAGGTACATCAAAGATCCGATCATTACTCTGTACATAGTGGCGTCTACTAGGTCACCATTTTCGTCAGGTGCCACATCATGGTTCATGGCAAGTGAAGTCCAATCAACCGTTGCATTCTTCATGTCGAACCAACTAAAAACATCTCCTACATATTTGGACAGATGCAGGATGATTCCATTTGTTGTCTAATCCACTAGTAACCCAAGAAGAACTTTATCTCTCCTATGGCACTCATCTCAAATTCACCTCTCATGACTGTCACACCCCGACCGACGGCGGAATAATCGGGGCGGACGAATGTGAAACGAATGTTCATAGCACATGGAACTAATTAAGTTGAAGTAATACTAAATATCATTAATCATTAAACATTACAAGACAAATAAGTCCATACAATACAAAAGCTTCAACAAAGAAATAACATATTTAAACTAGCTCCAAGTCTTATTGAGCATGAAGAGAAATCTCAAGTATTAAACCTGAAACATGATAAAAATAAAGGGTCAACAATAATGTTGGTGAGATTTCTATAATTTTCAATACATAAATATATAAAAGATGGCAATTCATGTTATAGATTAGTGAACAAAGTAACTAGGGATGTAAGTCAGAATGCACAATCAAACCTTGACAGTTTTACAAGTCTCAAACGTTTACAAGTATATACGATTAGCTAAGTGTACTTGGATCAACCAAGCAGCCTTGTTAGACCCATAGATCTATGACGTCGCCAGGCTAGCAATAGTTAATGTTTGTACATATAATCGACATTACATGGTAGCTACAAAGATCAACTAACCACAACATACAAGTAAATTACCATAAGTTTACAAGAATCTAATGTTTTATAAGTGCAATGATTTTAAGGTAACATGTTTCACCCAAAAGAGTGAAATATGAAAAAAGGGTATAGAAATACTCACCTGGAAAACTCACAAGTATAGTGGTGGTTGTAGAGTACATAAGAAAACTTGAAAGTAAAGAGTCAAAGGTGATGTCCTAAATGATAAAAAGAACAATAACTTGAGATTGGAATTCAGTACAAGAAATTAGGACATTTAAAGAATGCTAAAAATGAAAGGTAGATTGAAAAAGGATTATTGCATCAATTTTAGTTTCTGGACAGAATGTTTGGTATGTGTTGGAACAGGTTTTAAAAATAAGAAACAGTTAAATAAAATTATAAAAACATAACCTTGATTAGCTTAAAGTCTCCCGGACAACTTTCATTCAGAAACAATTTTATGAAAAGATCTTTAAATAGGTCAAACAAGCAGCACAAGACAGAAGGTGCTGAAATGCACACTTATCTTGTGAATGCTATTGTTGAGTCGTCCGATTGAGTTTGAAGACGTATAAACTCTCGTTTTAAAGGTAATTCAAAGAAATTAACAATGGAGTCTGAGTTCACTCAAATTTATTTTGTTATGATGAAGTTATAGTCGGTTAAAGTAAGATTATATTCTGCCAGAATCGTAATAAGGCACTTATGTGCATTTTTAAAAACATTAAAGCATGAAACGGGTTAGAACATTTTATTATGTAAATATATGGTATATTAGTCTTCATTTGATTTATAAAAATATTCTAAGACTTTGGCATAGCCATTATTTAGAACAAAAATCTTGTGGAATAACCGAATGCGACGACATAGCCATTATTTAGAACAAAAATCTTGTGGAATAACCGAATGTGGCGGCATAGCCATCCATATGCAAACGGGATTCTTTGTTTATGTTAGTGTGTTGTTAGCATGATTTAGGAATGTTAGTGATTGTTATAAGGTTAGTGATTATTAAAATGTTAATCATCAAATGATGATGATTAAAATAAAAGAGATTTGGTAGAAGAAAGAACAATAGTAAGAACATAAAATCATAAGAACAATTGGATGTTATGATGATTGAAATGTATAATATAAAATCAATAAAAGATTACCTTAGTATTAAGAATTCTTTAAATTTATTTTAAAATAAAATTCTTCAAATTGATCATAACGAGTAGATGAAAGAAAGACATGAGAGTGAGATTATTAGAGAATGAGCAAATAAAAAGTGAGGCCTAAGCCTTGCTTCTATACTTGAGGTTAGGAGAAGGTTATGGATGGTGTTAATGATGATTTTATAAGTCTTTTAAAAGGGGGTTATGATTTTGAAATAAATATAATATTAAATAAAAAAATAGATAAAAGAATAATTACAATTTATTTTCTTATAAAATCTTTATTACTTTTATAAGACTTGTAACTTTACAAGTTTATTAAAATTCATTTTATAACTTTATAAGTTTTAATAAGTCTTTTCCATTTAGTTATTTATTGTAAAATGATAAATAAAGATTTATAGTTTTATGAAAAAGATTTATTTATAAAATAAATAAATTATTATTCTTTGTTTAAATGATAAAATGAATAAAACAATTTTCAATATTGCTTAAATTTCACATTTCTCACATTTGATTCAATAAAATAAATAATATCAACTTTATATATTAAAATTTCCATCGTATTGAAGTTTAAAGTGAGTTCGGGTTTGGTTTCGTAATTTTGAAATTCAACGGATGTTACAGTATCCCCTACTTTAAGAAATTTGTCCCGAAATTTAATCTCGAGAAGACTAATTTCGAGGATATGAGGAGACTTGGATTTCATTTCACGTTCCCAAGTGAACTCTTGGGAGCGCTTAAATTCAATAAGTTTAATTATGATGTTTTGCTATGCTTAAGTTTGTTAAATTTCATAATTCATGATTTCATGATTTCATGATTTCAAGACGATTAGGAAGGTTTTGACACAACACCAAGTTTTAGATCAACACGAGACTCAGCTTAACGAGCATGAGAAATATATTGAGGACACTTTTGGATGGGATATGAATTCCTTGGAGCTTCTTAAGCAAATAACTTTAACAGGGTTCAAGATGATTGATTCTTGTTTACTTATGTCATTGAGGTTTCAAGGTTGCATTAGTTAAATTTGATACGTAAATCGTGTTTGTTAATATTAATTGTTCAATACAGAATAGTATTAACATTGAGATGAGGTTGCAGAATAAGTGCAGTTTGGAAGAGAAGACATTCAAAAAAAAGATTACTAAGGCTTGTTAAGAGAATCGAGTAGTGAGTTTTAACATCCAAAAAAAAGACAATATCAATGATAAAACGATTTAAAGTAACAAGATTTAGGTGTAACGTTTGGTTTACAAACCAAAGCATTACATTGACTTATCAAAGTATTAGGTCAACAACAACCCTAATGAAGACATGTGTACCTATAAGCGGACACTCACCCTAAGGGTTCCCAGGTAAGGTAACTGGATCCATTGGTTGATTTGGATTTATATGAATACCTTTCCTGGATAGAACACCTCGAGATACAGGCATCACGCTCTTCTAGCATTACATGTTTCAAGTTATATCACATAGACTTTGACGAGACTTGAAAACCACAAATAACAATTCAAAACTCATTTTGAAAAACATTTGATTTAGGCACCTAATGCCTTAGAATATGATTTAAGGTTCATGTGTGCATTGATAAGATTCAAAGTATAAGAATAAGGACATAAGGCATATAATCACATAATCAAGTGTAAACACATAAGACACATAAAATCCTATCTAAGAATATAAAATACATGAGAGGACTCATGTGTAATGGTACTTGGTTATAGTCTAGGTCATTTCATTTCTAATAAACTAATTCCCTATAACCATGGCTCTCATACCAATCTGTCACACCCCGACTGACGGCGGAATCATCGGGGCGTAAGAATGTGAAACAATTGTTCATAGCACATGGAACTAAGTAAGTTGAAATAATATTAAATATCATTAATCAATGGAAATTAGAAGACAAATAATTCCATAGAATACAAAATCTTCAAACAAAGAAATAACATATTTAGTTAAACTAGGTCCAAGTCTTATTTGAGCACGGAGAGAAACCTCAAGTATTAAACCTAACACATGTTAAAAATAAAGTGTCAACAATAATTTTAGTGAGATTTCTATAATTTTCAATATATAAATAAATAAAAGATGGCAATTCGTGTCATAGATTAGTGAACAAAGTAACTAGGGATGTAAGACAGAATTCACAATCAAATCTTGATAGTTTTACAAGTCTCAAACGTTTACAAGTATATACGATTAGCTAAGTGTACTTGGATCAACCAAGCAGGCTTGTTAGGCCCATAGATCTATGATGTCTCTAGGCTTGCAATAGTTAATGATTGTACATATAATCGACATTACATGGTAACTACAAAGATCAACTAACCACAACATACAATTGAATTGCCATAAGTTTACAAGAATCAAACGTTTTACAAGTGCAACGATTATAAGGTAACATGTTTCACGCCAAAGTGTTAAAATATGAAAAAGGGGTATAGAAATACTCATCTGGAAAACTCCCAAGTATAATGGTGGTTGTAGAGTACATAAGAAAACATGAATCTCAAGAGTCAAAGGTGATGTCCTAAATGATAAAAAGAACAATAACTTGAGGTTGGAATTCCTTAAAAGAAATTAGGATGTTTAAATGTAACACCCGGCTTTTCAAAGAAAGATAAGAAAAGAGGAATAAAAGAAGGAAAAGCAATTAAACCCAAGATGAGGGGTTAAAAGTTTCAAAAGGTCAAAATCTTTCAAAAGTTGGTGTAAAGGTGGGCTTGGCCGCCCACCCTCCCTTCACATCATTTTTCATTCGGATTAGAGAGAGAGAGAGAGCAGAAACTCTTGGCTGAAGAAGAAGAAGAAGGTCGAATTTAAGGAATGAATTCGTGGTTTTTAAGTGTTTGTGTTGGGTTTTGGTCTTAGGTTTATGCTTATATGTTTGTGTGTGTTCGGGTGTGTGTGTTCGGGTGTGTGTGTTTAGTGGGGTTTTTAGGTGTTTGAACTCATTTGCAAAAGGGGTTAGACCGAAGATACACCCAAGTTGCACCAGGGGAGTTCTAGACCCTGATTTCTACTTGTTTTAAACTCTTTGGGGCTGAAAATGTATTAAAATGATTTTTACAATTATTGTGTATGTATGCCCATATGTATTATGCATATTGGATCATGAATCTTAGATGCTTATAGGTTGTTCATGTTTAGAATAGCCTTGGTAAGCTTAGAACAGATGGGTTTGATGATTGGGTTCGATAACATCGAAACAACATGTTTTACTGGGGGTTCATGCGCCTAGATAAGGCTCATGCGCCTGAATTTTCCTTAGAAATGTTTAAGTATAGCCCATGCACCTGAATAGTGGTCCATGCCCCTAGAAATATTAGTCGGACGACTAAGTGTAGGGCCATGCGCAACCAGACCCGGAAATGGTTCTCTCTGATGATGAGGAGGAGGAAGAAGAGGAGCCTACACCGGAGGTGGCCCGAGGCTGTAACTACACAGCGTTTATGAGATGCATGCCCCCTACTTTCGATGGAAGCGACACTGCTGCAGCTACTCACCGGTGGTTGAGGGAAATGCAGGCTGTTCTTGACATCAGTGAGTGTCGCGAAGACCAAAAGGTGAAGTTCGCTACCCACTCTTTCGTTGACTCAGCTTTATGCTCGTGGGAAAACATTGTCCAAGCCGAGGGTAGCAGGGCCATTGGGAGAATGAGATGGCCTGAACTGAAGAGGTTAGTGATTGAGGAATTTTGTCCTCACAGAGAGATGGACAAGGTAGAAAGAGAGTTCATGTAGCTGGAGGCGGGAACGATGACACACCTTTAGAACACCACAAAATTTAATGAAATGGCACGGCTGGTGCCAGATCAAGTGACACCACTGTCACGAAAAATTAAGAGATACATCCAGGGGTTGCCTGTGGATATCCGTACGCATATGATCGCCGCCCGGCCGAGCACCTTTAGGTCGGCGGTTGATTTGGCTGGTAGATTATATGATAAGGGTGAGGTGATGGTGGTTGAGGTGAACAAGAGGGGTGGTGGTGACCAGAACTGGAATGGGAAACGGTTTGGAAGTGGTGGAACTGCTGCAAACAATAAGGTGGCAAAGGTGGGTGACCGACGTGGGGTCACGTCTGGTGCAGGATTGAAGAAGTGTGGTAAATACGGGAAGGAGCTTTCGGGAGAATGCAAATGGGGATCAAACAGCTGCTTCAAGTTTGGGAAGCCAGGCTATATGGCTAGAGATTGTGGGGTTGGCAGGTGCTACAACTGTGGGGAGAATGGTCATCTGAGCAGGGATTGTAAGAGGCCAAGGGCTGAAAGTTTAGGAGCGAAGAAGGATGGAGGAGAAGGGCAGAAGGCAAGCGCCCGAGCTTTCACGATGACTCGAGAGGAGGCTAGGACAGACCCCGACGTTGTGTCAGGTATGTTTCTAGTATACCAAACTCTAGCATCTGTGTTGTTCGATTCTGGTGCTAGTAGGAGTTTCATTTCTGCTGCCTTTTGTGCTAAGTTTCCCATTAAGAGTAGATGTATTGATGAGCCCTTCAAGGTAGAAACTATCATAGGTAAGTCTACAAGGATTTCTGAGGTGATAGAAGATTGTGACATAGAACTAGACGATCATAAGTTTCCTCTTAGACCATTCGTGATGACCTTAGGTGGTTTCGATGTACTCCTAGGAATGGATTGGTTGGCAGACTACGAAGCGAATATTGTGTGTCGCAAGAAGATGATCCAATTGACAGCACCTGACGGGAATAAGGTGACGGTTTATGGCGATCAAGTCACGACGATCCCGAAAGTGAGTTCGATGGCGGTGGCGGGAAAGTGCATGAGGCGTGGATTTAGTGCCTACTTGGCCAACGTAAAGGATGTGGACGCGCCAACACCACAACTATCTTATGTACCAGTTTTGTGTGACTTTCAGGATGTGTTTCGAGAAGATTTACCAAGTAGGCCACTGGACCGCGAGATGAGTTCCAAATTGATTTGATACCCGGTGCTCAACCTGTTGCCAAAGCACCGTATCGGTTAGCTCTGACTAAAATGAAAGAGCTGATAGAGCAGTTGCAAGAGTTGCTCGATAAGGGGTTCATTAGACCAGTATCTCTCCCTGGTGTGCTCTGGTCCTGTTTGTGAAGAAGAAAGACAGTAGCATGAGGATGTGCATCGACTACTGAGAGTTGAACAAGTTGACGATGAAGAATCGGTACCCCTTACCAAGAATTAATGATCTATTTGACCAGCTCTAAGGTGCCAGTTGGTTCTCGAGAATAGATCTACGATCTGGATACCATCAATTAAGGGCGAAAGAACAAGACATTCCTAAGACATCTTTCCGTACGATTTATGGACCAGTTCCTCGTTATATGTTTTGGTCTAACTAACGCGCTAGCTGCCTTTATGGATTTTGATGAATCGAGTGTGCCGACCGATGTTGGATAGATAAGTGATTGTGTTAGATGATGATATTCTGATCTACTCCAAGAGCAAAGAAGAGCATGACTGTCACATTCGGGAGGTGTTGGAGACATTAAGAAGGGAGAAGTTGTATGCCAAATTCTCCAAGTGCGTATTTTGGTTACGCGAAGTTCAATTCTTAGGCCATGTGGTAAATGCCGAGGGGATTATGGTAGACCCCGCAAAAGTGGAGGCAGTGATGCAATGGAAGTCACCGAAGACGCCATCCGAGATTCGTAGTTTCTTGGCGTTGGCAGGATATTATCGAAGGTTCATTCAGGACTTTTCCAAGAATGCTTCTCCACTAACCAAGTTGACCCGAAAGGATGTAAATTTTATATGGGGTCAAGCTCAAGAGCAAGCATTCGAGGAGTTAAAGGCAAGGTTGACTCAAGCTCCTGTTATGTCATTACCCGAAGGAAGCTTGGATTTGGTGGTTTGTTCAGATGCTTCCTACTCAGGGTTCGGGTGCGTGTTAATGCAGAGAGGGAAGGTTATACCCTATGCATCTTGACAATTGAAAGTTCATGAGGTCAATTATCCCACTCATGACTTAGGGCTAGCAGTTGTGGTCTTTGCATTGAAGATTTGGAGGCACTATCTCTACGGGACGAAATGCAGCATCTTCACTGACCCCAAGAGCTTGAAGTAGTTCTATGAGCAGAAAGATCTGAACATGAGGCAGAGACGATGGTTGGAGCTTATAAAGGACTATGATTGCGAGATCCGTTACCATCCGAGCAAAGCCAACGTGGTGGTTGTTTCCCTTAGTCGAAATGAGAGACACGAGCCGATTCCAGTGAAAGCGTATCAACTAATCAAGACCTCTGACGTGTTGAAGCAAGTTAAAGAGTTTCAAGATGAGGCATTGAAAGAAGATCATCTTAACTCTGAAAGAATAAGAGGTCTGATTAAGGGAACGGGTGAAAACACACTTGGTGTTCAAACCCGATTTAAATGGGTGTGGATTCCTTGTTTTGGGAATCTACGGGTGAAGATCATAGATGAGGCTCAGAAGACCCTATACTTTATTCATCCTGGTGCTACAAAGATGTACCAAGACATGAAGAAAGATTATTGGTGGTCAGGTATGAGGCATGACGTAGTGGAGTATGTGAGTAAGTGCCTTACTTGTCTGCAAGTGAAGGCCGAGCATCAAAAGCCGTATGGAAAGATCCAACCCTAGGATACACCGGAATGGAAGTGGAAGCACATCACCATGGATTTTATTATGAAGTTGGCGCGTACTCCGAAAGGGTATGATGCCATATGGGTGACTGTTGACCGTTTGACAAAGAGTGCTCACTTCCTACCGATCCGCGATACATATTCATCTGAGAGGTTGGTGGATCTATTCATCAAGGAAATTGTAACTCGTCATGGTGTGCCGGTGTCTATTGTATCTGATTGTGACACCCGGTTTACATTCAAATTCTGGAAGAAATTCGACGAGGCCATGGGGACGAGGTTGCATATTAACACGGCTTATCATCCCCAAACTGATAGTCAGTCGGAAAGGACCATTCATACATTGGAAGACATGCTTCGGGCATGTGTGAGTGATTTTGGGGGATGTTAGGATGACCACTTACCATTAGCTGAATTGTCATACAACAACAGCTATCATGCCAGCATTGGTATGCCACCATATGAGATGCTATATGGTAGGAGATGCAGAACACCCATTTGTTGGGGTGATATTGGTTAGAAGGAGTTGGGGCGCGTCGAGGTGATCGAGGCTACGACTAAGAAGCTTGAGAGGATCAAAGCCTTTATGATGGCAGCCAAAGATAGACAGAAATCGTAAGCCGACAAACGACGTAGACCGATTGAGTTCAAGGTAGGTGACCGGGTGATGTTGAAGGTCTCACCTTAGAAGGGTATCATCTGATTCAGGAAGCGGGGCAAGTTGAGCCCAAGGTACAGAGGCCCTTTCTGAATCATTTCTCGAGTAGGAGAGGTGGCCTATAGATTGGAATTACCGGATGAGTTAAGTGGAATTCACCTGACCTTCCACGTATCGCATCTAAGGAAGTGCTTGGCAGATGAAGATATGATTGTTCCACCAGAGGATATCGAAGTAGACGATGGCTCAATATGTGGAGCAACCAATGGCAATCATCGATCGAAAGAAGAAGAGGCTGAGAATAAAGTGGTTCCTCTTGTGTGTGTATAGTGGAAGCACAGGATAGGATCTGTGTCAACGTGGGAGACTGAGGAAGAAATGAGACAACATGATCTATGCTTGTTCGAGGAATAACAGGTCTCGGGGATGAAACCTATTTAAGGGGGATGGACTTATAACACCCAGTTATTTATTTATTTTGAAGCCGACGAATAATGAACAAAAGAAATAAAGTCCAAAGCCGAGGGATCAAACTCGCCAACGAGAGAAACTTGGGCATGTGTTGATATTTGTAGGGAGAGGGCAGCCATAACCCTCTCCCAACACTCACATTTTCAGCAAACAATAGAGGAGAAGAGATAAAGAAGAGAAAAAACGAGAAAAGTTGGTTCGGGTTGATTCAGGTGAGTAAAATCACTGAAAAGCAGGTCCAATCAAAGGTCTTCTCATTGTAGTCGTTTGTGTGAGTTCTAGGACCCCTCTTTTACACGTTTTTGAATGATTTGGGGATCGAATATGTTAGGACCTGGTATTTGAATGAAATACCGAATGATTAACGTGTAAACTAAACCAAATAGTGCGGAATCCTATTTTATTGGCGATCTAATCAGTGAGAACACACGTAGAATCAATAAGGTATTGAATCAAACATTAAGAATCGATTAGGGATCGATCTACAGCGTTCTATGAACTTGGAGTATCAACTTGAAGGCTTCTGAACGGCTAGGGTATGTCTGGAGTCGAAATAGAATTAAAGCTCACGTTTTTCCACAAATTGGATTGTATTTATAGGTTTTTGTTGTTCATTCGTGCGACTGAACCATTACTATGGTTCAGTCGTGCGATTGAACCATGCGGTTGATTCATCCGCATGACTGAGTGTTCAGTCGTGCGACTGAGCCAATCTTATGTTACAATCATACGACTGATCCAGTCTCCTGTTTCAATCATGCGACTGAGTCATTCGTATGAAGTTATTTATGCGTATGGTCCATTCGCGTGTGCCATTCGCATGAGAACTTCAATTTTTTTAAGTTTGAATGTATTAATTAATATAACATTATGTGTAACACTTCAAACAACCACAAACCTAATTAACCAATTCAACATCGACTCATTAATGAAATATTGAACATTATAAATAACAGACAACCAATATCATTTCATTAATCATTCCAAACATTACACCAGAATCAGACAAACAAGATCTATTACATTCATATCATGATCTAGGGACATACATGTATCAACAAACTCCCCCTTGGACCTAGATCTCTCGAATGTCTTGTTGTCTTCATTATCTCCTCATACTTCTTGTACTTATCCTCTTTTGTGACTCCTGCATGAATTTCAATTGCAAAACAGAGTCTTATGACATTCTGAAATTGGAGGGCTTGTACTATATCATGCGTATCATAGAACATTGGCCACTTGTATAGAGTGTAGACATCATTAGCTGACAAGTTGGTAAGCCACATTGGGTCAAATACCCAAATAGTATCCATTTGGACCTCTTTATTTAGGACTATGACCGCTTCTCCTGTCCTCCAATCGTAGTACCACCATTTAAAATGTGGAGTGAAGTCCTGTGGCATTTCCCTGACTGGGATTCTTGACATGGTGCGCGGAGGACTCCACTTCAACACTATCTTTGGCTTTCCAGTAAGGGCATCAACTGCAGACCTTCTGATGTACCTTGTAGGCTGTTAGGGTCTGAAGTTAACCCACCTTATGTGGTACTCCTTCCTTAGGGCAGCCACAAACCAGCCCGACATCTTTCTCGGGTTAGCATACAACAACTTCAGTTTGGCTAGCTGGTTGAGCTCAAAACCTGGTAGAGTCTTTAGATCATGTGGAAATCTAAAGTACTTTATGCCCTTCTCTCTCTTTATTGCATAAACATTTAGATCCTCGAAATGTGCCCACGTAATAATCCTGCCTGACACCTTATGATGTTTCTTCACTCTATAGAGTTTGGTGTTGCATTCTGTTTAGGAGCTGCGCGTTGGGCTCGGATTTCTTCAAAACACGCAGCCCTTTCCGCCTTTCTGATATCAACATCGTCGTTTGAGGCTTGGGCTTTTCCTTCTATATTCTCTGACTCCTTCTCCATCTGATCCAATACCTCATATGTATCACTAACTAGGGATTCACCCAGATTGGGGACCACATTTCCCTCGTTGTTAGCGTACTGAGGATAGTGCTCTACTGTGATGTCCTCTATTTCTATCTCATTAATGTCATTTAGCTCATCTTCGCTAGTAGACTCAACAGTTGGAGCATCCTTAATGATCTCATCTGGGTTTAGCTTGAACATTTTAGCCAGTTGCTCATTTGAAAGATCATGAATTATTTCCCCTTCTTCAGGGGTATAATGCACAGATCTCCTAACGATCCCTTGCAGATCAAGAATCATAGTCAATTGAGTCTTGACCTGCTGAAGGGGAGCAACATCAAATTGGTCCCTTTGAAAGTTTGAATCTGCTTGTTGTAAACATGTAACACATCAAAGATTAGTTAGTATTGTAGACAGAAATACATTAATCTTAATATAAGCAACAATACATAAGTTTAATCCATGATTCAAGTACAAAAGCTATCAATTACATAATCAACTAATCATTACTTTTATCTTGATTCGCTGGATCATCACTTGGTGAGGCAGAAGAGGAAGCTTGTTGGTCTTGATTTCTCTTTGATCTTTTCTCTTGACCCTGAGCTGAGGTAGATGCAGCTGCATCTCCTCCCTCATCATCATAATCCTCCTACCTTTCCTCTGTCTCTTCTTCCTCATCTCCTTCATCATCATCACTCTCTTTATCTTCATCCTCGTTATCATTTTCACCCTCATCATCATCTCTTTCCTTTATCTTCAGAGGCTTAACTTTAGTTCCTTTGAGCTTGAGCATGATAGACTTTTTAGCATCCTCCAACTCCTCAATCTTCTTTGCTGATATGACTCTATGCTCTTGGAGGTGGGCAATCTCTTCGCTCTGAGCAGCCATTTTCTGTGCCTGCTGCTCAATTAGCTGAGCCTGCTGAGAAATCTGCTGGGACTGTGCAGCTGTGAGATCTGCAAGCTGACGAATCTGCGCAGTCTTCTCGTCATTGGCTGCTAACATATGCATCACCATACAGTTCAGCGCTCATAGTTGTTCCTCTACCCCAATGGGAGGTAGAGGTGATCCAGATAGGTGGGTGGGATGTGATGATGGCCCGGCTTGGTGGCTAGTGGTAGTAGTGGTGGTAGTGGTGAAGATTGGGTTAGGTCTAGATGATAGTGGTGGTAGTGGTGAAGATTGGGTTAGGTCTAGATGATAGTGGTGGTGATGTAGGTTTGAATGATATGGTGGTGGATGGGATATATACAGTGGTGGGAGGTGTGGTGGTAGTAGTGGTAGATGTGGTGGCTATGGTGGCTGTGGTGGTGGATGGTGTGTTTGTAGAGGTGGTAGTGGTGGCTATGGTGGTGATGACGGTGAGTCTTCTCATTTTCTTCTTCTGGCCATGGTGCTGAGCCATCCTTTTCTTCCTCGACCCAGTCGAGGTGGATGCTCCCCCTTGAACACGGCTAGCTGACTCAGGTGCATAGCTGGGATCTGCAGTATTCTCTCTCGAATCCATGGGGTGTTCACCAACCGCCCTGAGTCCATGCTCTGTGGGAACAACCTTGCTTCCCATAGTTCTCGTTAAGGGTTCCTCATCCGACTCTTCTTCCTCGTCACCAGGTATGAAGTCCTGGTGGAAGCTTGCTAACTCAGCTGTCGCCTGTTGGGGCAGATACTGGGGGTAGAGCAACTGAAGCTATGCCCCTCGGTGGAATATGCATATCATCCCCAGCATCCCCATTGTCATCATCATCAGAATCATCGGTGGGAAGAGCAATCTGCTCAAGATCAGAATCATTGTCGTCGTGGCACCACTTCCTCCTAGCTGGCACTACATAGTCCTCACGAGTCAGATGCCCAAACAATCTCTTGACAGGAGGTTTTACCTGCTCCCCCTGTATACCTTCATCCGGCCCAAGGTAATATCATCCATCACCTCAAGCACTACAGCATCATCCTTCTCCTTTGGCAGGGAGGGGAGCTTCTGGTCTATAATCATCTACATGAATCGGGGGTACATGCAGAAGCCCTCCTTCCCTTTCCCCTGAATGTTCTCCACCAAGTAGGTGAAGATCATCCTGGAGAAGCTAAACGGATGGTTCAACACCAACGCAACATATGCGTTCTGGATCTGGTCAGACAACTCATCAAAGCCTCCCTTCCTGCATGCTATGCACTTCAGCAATACATGAGCAAGGTACTTGAACTGGGGACAGAGGTTGCTCCTGTTGAGCACCCCAGCATTGATGTCCCCAGAGTACTTGGCTCGAAGAAAACATCCTCTGACAGTAAGTGGGTGTAGTCTAGTAGGACAGTCAGCATCGTCCCCAAGTGTAACACGATCCTAAGATCCTCCTCTGTGATAGCTATAGCATCTCCAAAGATAGTACCTCTGATACAATGAGGCTCAAAGGATCGATCAACTACCGCACCTTCCCAGAAGGCCTGCTGAATAGAACGATAAGGTGTACATGGAGCAGATATAGCGTGTGCAATCCTCAATATCCTTAGGAAGGTGATAATTGCAGAGAAGTCTGAAGCATTTCTGGATGTCAGATCCAGATGAGCACAAATATTGTGCTTCATACTCATGGTCCATCGACTTGCCATCTATTACACACAGAAAATAAACATTAGTACCCATTGGCTAAGAATGTCATGAAACACTCGGACTTAAAAATTCTTTTCTGTGATACGAATGAGGATGTGCAACTGAGATCAAGTCGTGCGAATGAGAAGTACGACTGAGATTCAGTCGTGCGAATGACCCCATACTTACTATTGAGTGTGCGACTGGACTCATGCGTATGTAGCCTCATGCGGTTACACCAGTCGTGAGACTGACTCGTACGCATGGTTCAGTCGTGCGGTTAAGCTATTCGCACTATTCAGTCGTGCGACTGAGGTTCATCAACCTGTCCATTCGCACGTCGTTCTGTCTGTTCAATTCAAACTCAAGTTTTCACCAATTTTGAGTTTTAGACTTCATGTTCTGGTTCATTACACTCGTAATCCATTCGTTTAACAGCTAAAACCTTTAATTTCATTTGTTTACGTCGTTTAGTTAGGTTATTTTGCAACACAAGTCACGGTTTTTCTAACGAGTCCGATTGTCCAGATTTAGTGTCAAATTGACTGTTTTGATAATCTTTCAGCACCGCAAATTACCTGTAGAGTCAATGCAAATGGTCAGTATGTGAGAATCGAGGGTTTATAGTGATCAAGCGAAATTTAGGCAGAGTAACGTTAGTGGTGCGATTTAGGGTGAATTTGAGAGTTGTGAGTCTCTGCGACCGACTCTCCCTCTATTTATACAAACCCTAAATTCAATCGTATGACTGGGCTCATACGCACATTTCATTCGGGCGAATGGGCCTCAGTCGTGCGATTGGTTCAGTCACCCCCATTCAGTCGTCCGACTGGAGTTCAGTCATGCGACTTACTCATTCGTTCGCTCTAAAACGTCCGACTAGGTCATTCGTATCGCCATTCAGCTGAATGGTCCATACTCATGGTCCATTCGTACTAATGGCTCCCATTCGTATGATAAGTCCATACTAATGGTCCATTCATGCGAATGGGTCATACTTATTAATTTTTCTGCATTTCTTACCATTTTACATTTAAACCCTTTTCAAACTATAGAATCAACATTATACGCATTTGATCATCCAGACATGATCCTTTTAACTTGAAAAACTTTTGATCACCTCAGACGTGATCATTTAACATTTGAAAACACATGTGGTCATCTCAGACATGACCCTTTTTGGTGAGTTAATCCCATAAGGATTTTCATGATATAGTCCGACGAACAAACAAACTAAATGACTAACTAACTAAAAATTTAAACTAATTACAAATATAACACTTGTTTTTGACTTTTTGTGAGAGATAAATCCTAAGATAGACATCTACTGGATTTGGTTCCACAATAGGCAGCTTCAATTTAGTTTGACCACACCTAGACCAATTCAGTTTTGGAATCATACACGCAAGTCAAATCATTTGGGACTTGTTATCAAAACCTTTAGATGCTCATTTCTTGGTTTTCATCCAGAGTCGTTAGCAAATTTAGGAAATCACACTGGTACTATTAGATTCCCACATTGATTTGAACTTTCAAGAGTTGCAGCCACAATGATTGTCAGTATATTTGTCCTCTTAAATCCATACACAGAATTTAGACACAAACTAGTGATAATTTTAGGTTTAATTATTTCAACTAACATTTTGGATCCCACACTTATATGGTAATCAACATTCTTCAGGAGCTTTTGAGCGGTCTACGGGTATTATTACAAGAAGAGACTATTCTTAGAGCTTTCAAAGAGAAGCCAATCCTCAGGTCATTGCCATCGCACAGCAGAGAGGCGGCAAACAACAACGAATTCTGGAATATCTAGGTTATGCTTATCCTCAGGTCAGTGCCATCGCATAGCAGAGAGGCACACAACTTATCTTCTTGTTAGAGTAGCTAAATTTTCTTTTGCATAGAATGCACCAACAACATATGTCATTAGCTTGATAGCATTTGTCTTTCATTTTTTCGTGCTTTGCTCTATTTATGGTCATCTGCACACATTTGTGGCATTTACTTGCTCATTGCCCCTTATTGGAATATTGTTGATTGTGTTAACCAGTGATAAGATGGTAGCCTCAGTCCGTTGAACAACTTAGTTTGATCTTCAGATCACCAGTCAGATCTAATAATCTATTGTGTTGAATCTACCGACGTATCATTTGTGGTCTAGCAACCTCTAGGTCTACTTTCTTTGTGTTACCTTAGTAGTTACCAGTTTTTCTATCATCTTCCCTTTTATATTGCTTAGACTACACAGACTTATACTTTAAATTTGGCATCTTTTCTAAATTAAATTTTAAAGTCCCTTTTGATTTTTACCTATGTACTATCATTTTCCAAAAGGCTTGAATCGGTATCACAGATACGATCTTCCTTATATCAGCTATCCACTCCTTCTCCCTCATTTTTATTTATTTATTATTATTATTATTATTTTTTAAATGTTACTAGCTCTCCCCCTAAAATTCTAAAATCATACTGGATTTAATTATTTTAGGATTTTAACAGATAGCTAAATAACATGAAGTTAATTTAAACAGAATAAAATAAAGAAGGAATGATGAAAAAGAAAAATATAATTTACAATGCATCGGACTACACATGATCATCATCAGGAATAACATCACTTTTCCTTTTAACGCCGTTGACCTCTAACAGATATAGAAAACGTGGTTTATCAAAGGCTTTTGTATAGAGGTCAGCGCGTTGAAAGTCGGTATTAATTTTTACCACATCGATTAAGTTCTTTTCAAAACAGTCTCTTATGAAATGGTATTTAATACCGATGTATTTGGTCTTTGGATGTTGTACCGGATTTTTAGTTACTGCAATTACAGCAGAGTTATCAACAAAGATAGGTGTAGAAGAAAACATTAAACCATAATCCCGCATTTGCTGTTGAATCCAGATGATTTGTGAACAACAACTTGCAGCAGCAACATATTCGGCTTCACAGGTTGACAATGCAACTGAGGTTTGCTTCTTACACTGCCAGGTAACTAATCTCCTCCCAAGGAATTGACACCTGCTGATGTGGACTTGTAGTTCATCTTGCAGCCCCCGTAATCCGAGTCACTATACGCTGTGAGCTCAAAGTCATCATCATGTGGATACCACAAACCGAGTGTGGGTGTACCCTTCAGATAACGAAATATCCTTTTGACCCCGATCAGATGGTAAACCTTAGGCTTAGCCTGATATCTAGAACATAAACATGTAGCATACATGTTATCATGTCTTGAGGTAGTGAGATACATGAGGGATCCAATCATTCCTCGGTACATTGTGGCATCTACCAGATCTCCATTTTCGTCAGGTGCTATATCATGATTTGTAGCAAGTGGAGTCCCAGCAGCAGAAGCATTCTCCATGTCCAACCGACTGAGAATGTCTCCCACATACTTGGTTTGATGTAGAAAGATCCCATTGGTGTCTGATCCACCTGTAACCTGAGAAAGAATTTCATCTCCCCCATAGCACTCATCTCAAACTCTTTCTTTATAACTGCTTCAAACTCTTTGCAAAATTCTTCGTTCTTTGAAACGAAGATTATGTCATCGACATAGATTTGTACAAGTAGTAGGTCTCTGTCTTTTTCTTTCATGAACAGTGTGCAGTCAATGACTCCCCTGCGACAGCCGTGTTTCACAAGATGAGTTGAGAGTTTCTCATACCAGGCCCTTGGAGCTTGATGAAGTCCGTAAAAGGCCTTGTCGAGTTTGTAAACTATGTCCCGATGATAAGGATCTTCAAATCCCTCGGGTTGACTGACATACACTGTCTCTCGAATTTCCCCATGAGGGAATGCACTCTTCACATCTAATTGATAGACTTTAATCTTCATATACGATGCATAGGCAAGGAAGATACGAATGGCTTCCATCCTTGCCACGGGTGCAAACACTTCATTGTAGTCAATTTCCTCGACTTAGCGAAATCCCTGAACAACCAGTCGAGCCTTGTTTCTGATAATGACCCCTTGTTCATCCTTCTTGCATTTCAAGACCCATTTGGTGCCAATGACCTTAGCACCTTTAGGTCTATCTACCAGAGTCCATACTCCTAACTTCTTGAACTGAAGAAGTTCTTCTTGCATGGCACTCACCCATGCCTTATCGTTTAGTGCGTCACTGACATATTTTGGCTCAAACTGCGAGACAAAACAACGATAAGCACCATCATGAATGTATCCCTTTTCCATAACAGAGGCATAATCAGGTGAGTACAGCTGATTTCGGGTTTGTACTCCTGATCTGACATAGCCAATGACATTGTCTAAGGGATGATAGATGTTTAGATGTGATCCTGGACTAGTAGGAACAACTACCTCAGAGCCAAGATTATGAACATTTGGTTCTTCATGTGAGGTAAAAGGAGTTTGAGGTTCCGAAGTTGAAGGTGCATCACCGTTAGATGCTTGTGGACTTTTAGGAACTGGAACCTGTTGCTCCTGACTGTTCTGGTCATCTTCTTCAGAGGAGGACTCACTATTGTCGACTACTCCCCCTGACTGAGTAGATGATTCTCCCTGTGAACTCGATGATGTTGAATCAAGAGATGGTGTATTCAAGATATCATCCATCATTCGAGTAGCCAACTCATCATCAGAAGGAGAGATAGGGATGTTGAAGGACTTAAAGAATCCATCATAGTTGAAAAAGTAGGTGGGGTCCTTTGTCAGTAGGTGGTGTGGTATATCTCTGAACATCAACATTACACCACACTTCTACTAAACCCATTGAGTTGTTGTAAACACTCTTGTTCGGTATGTTGTATCCTTGGAAGATTCCTTCATCAACCTTCTCGCTGAATTTACCTTCTTGAGTATTCTTCAGAAGTGTGCACGGGGCGCCAATGGTTCAAGATACTCCAGATTAGGTTTACGTCGTTGTAGTAACTCGTAACATGTCTTTCCGTGGCGTTTGACTATCAGAACGCGATTCAGTGTATAACACGCATTAGCCACTGCCTCATTCCAGAATTGGATAGGCAGTTTTGCGTCTGCCAGCATTTTCCGTGCTATCTCTATCAAGCTTCTGTTATTTCCCTCAGCAACACCATTCATCTGAGGTGTGTAGGCAGAAGTGATTGATGCACAATTCCCTTTTCCTTGCAGTAAGCCTCCATCCACTGATTCTTGAATTCAGTCCGTTATCTGAGCGTACTTGCCTCACTTTTAGCTTGTAGAGAGATTCCAGTGTGGTTAATAACTCCTTGAATGACTCAAATGTTTCTGATTTGGACTTCAGAAATATTACCCAAGAGAACCTTGTGTAGTCATTAGTAACCACAAAACAGTACAGTCGCCTGCAATGCTCTTTGTACTGACCGGACCAAACAGATCCATGTGAAGAAGTTCAAGAGGAAGTTCTATTGAATGAACTTTCTTTTCCTTATGAGACTTCTTTGTCTGTTTGCCTTTCTTGCAAGCTACACAAAAATTAGGAAGTTGGAAATTATTGACATTAACTCCTCTCACAAGATCCTTCTGGATCAAGTGATTCATCTTCCATTGATTGATGTGTCCCATTCTCCTATGCCAGGAGATGGAGTCCTTCTCTGTGGCTTTTGATAGAAAGCACTGAACTTCATGATCCATTGTAGAAGCTGTTGAGAGATCCAAAACATAAAGGTCTTTATATCTTGAAGCTGTCATCAGAACTTGGTCCTCCGAATCACGTAGTCTTTCTTTAGGACATAACACTTTTTATTGTCTAATATGACTTTAAAACATTTATCATAGATTTGGTAAACAGAAAGTAAGTTTTTTTGAAGTTGCTGAACGTAGTTCACCCTATCAAACTTAACTTTCTGATTTCCAACTTCTCCCTGAGTTGTGATATAGCCTCCCTTGTTTCCAGCAAACGAAACATGCCCTCCTTTTATTTGTTTGACTCTGTTTCTTTTGATGTTTTCTCGTGTTTAACAAAATTAATTGTTTTAACATTTTTAACATCTTTTTCCTTTTGGTTAACTGGTTTTTGACATGAAGCTTGTGAAAGATTAACATTAGCAGTCCTTTTAGATTCAAATTTGAGTTTGTTTGACCCGGACTTTATATTAACCTTTTCAAATTCTTTTTCCAGATTAACACTAGGCATTTTACCCTTTGCCTTTGAAGTGGCCTCCATTTGTTTTGTTTCAGATTCAATTGATGAACATGAGGAATCTGGATCACTAACAAGAGGACTAGACACCATATGATCCTTGATGGGGTTGTGATTTATTTGTCTACTTTTAGTGTTCATCAAGGTCTCAGGTGGTGGTGGAACCACTTTATAACCCAAACCCTCCCTGTTGTTTCTTTCTCTCACTAAGTGTTGGACAATGTGTGATGAACTTGTCCAACTGTGCAGTTTTTGCTTTAATGAGTTTACTTCTACCTCTACGACTGCCTTTTGCTTCGTAGTGTCTTCTAGGGAGTTAAGATAGTACCTAATGTCATTAGCTTAGTTAAATGCTACTACTTCAGTTTCCCTAAGCTGTTTAGTTAAAAGGTATATCTTTTCTTTGTAACTATACTCATTTTGTTTTAAGACTCTATTAGCCTCAGAGCACAGTTGCAAATCCTTTACTAAGTTATCATTATGATCTATTAACCTAACAAATTTCTCATCTATGCTATCTCTAAAAGTATCACAATGAGAACACGCATGATTTTTAAACAATTGGTCAGTGGTACTTACCTGAGGAGGTTCAGAAGAGTTCGCCATCATTGCAGCATCAGATGTCTCTGGTTCTGGTGATTCTTTCTTTGATGTTGAACTCCCTTCTTCAAGCTTGTAGTTGACCTCAGTTGTAGTTGTCTCTTCAATATTTGACATCGCTATCTCAACTGCAATATCTCCATCACTCGCGGAATCATCATCTAAGTCTTCTACACTAGCAATATTAGATTCCCCTGGAGAGACAAACCGAAAACTCCAGTCTTGTCCTTCATCATCATGAGCCGTCAAGGCTTTTGGATCCTTGCTTGATGAAGTAGAACAACTAGCTTGCTTGTCTTGATGAGTGAAGGACGAGAATGGGTCCCGTTCCCAGTCTTCTTTGGCTTCACACATTCTCTCTTGAAGTGCCCCTTTTCACCATAGTTAAAGCAGGTCACTTTACTCTTGTCAAAGCCAAAGGTGGTATCCTTAGTAGCAACCAAGTTCTGTCAAGTCTTTTTCACAAACTTCTTCGCCCTCCGGACAGCACTAGCTAAGGCCCACATAATGTCCCTTCTTTCCAGCTCCATTTCATCCACCTGCTCGTAGTCCTCATCTGCCAGATGATAGTTTCCAATCTTCCCAGCAACAAGTCCATCATAAGCAAGTTCTGGATCCTAGAGTCCTTCCTAGCAGTAAATGCTGACATTTGATCTTCCATGGCAAATAACTTTAAGTCTACTAAAACAAACTATCAACTGGTGTGACTGAAGGATGCGATTGGGCTATCCGTGTGAATGAACTAAGCGATTGGTTCAATCGTGCGGCTGAACTAAGTGATCGGTTCAGTCGTGCGAATGAAGCTGATGCCTATGAACACTGCGAACGAATGGTTCAATCGTACGAATGGAGATGCGACTAGGTCCAATCGTGCGTCTGAGCAATGCGAATGAGGTCCAGTCGTGCGAATGGCTCACTCGTGCGACTGAAGCTGCTGTTTTGCGAAACTTTTTAGGTTAAACGTGTTTTACCCGTAAAAATTCGAAATTTCGCAAGGTCTAATCGCCTATGTCCGTAGAGACCAAACTTTGATGAGCAGGGAACGTCCAAGATCGCTTTTGACACAAAAGATTGCGTTTTTAGTGCAAAAACACAAACCTTTTATCAATCTTGATTGAATCACACGTAATCTAGAGCCAAAGCTCTGATACCACTTGTTAGGACCTGGTATTTGAACAAAATACCTAGTGATTAGCGTGTAAACCAGATCAAATAGTGCGGAATCCTATTTGATTGGCGATCCAATCAGTGAGAACACACGAAGAATCATAAAGAATTGAAACTAATGTTAGAAATCAATTGGAAATCGATCTAATGTGTTCTATGAACTTGGAGAACGAATTGGGAGGCTTCAAGACGGCTAGGGTACGTCTAGAATCGTAGGGAATGAATGCTCTCCATTTTTCACGTATTAGATTGTATTTATAGGTTAGTATTGTTCATTCGGGTGACTGGACCATAAGCATGATTCAGTCGTGTGATTGAACCATGCAGTTGATCCATCTGCACGACTGAGTATTCAGTCGTGCGACTGAGTCAATCTTATGTGTCAATCATACGACTGATCCAGTCTCCTGGTTCAGTCGTGCGACTGAGTCAATTGTATGAAGTATTCATGCGTGTGGTCCATTCGTATGGGCCATTCGCATGAGAACTTCATTGTGTTAAGTTTGAATGTATTAATTTATAAACATTATGTGTAACCATTCACACAACTACTATCCTAATTAACCAATTCAATATCTACTCATTAATGAAATATTAATCATTACAAATCACAAACAATCAATATCATTTCATTAATCAGATCAAATTACACCAAAATCAGATAAACAAGATCTATTACATTTCATATCATGATCTAGGAACATACATGTATCAATAGTATCCTTGAACAGCAAGTCTTGCTTTGTTCTTGATAATCAAGCCTCTATCATCTCCCTTGTTTTTGAAAACCCATTTAGTGCCTATTGGTACTTGACCAGATGGTAGCGGACATAGGTTACATACCTTTTGTCTCTTGAATTGAATCATCTCCTCTTGCATCGATTCAAGCCAGCTACTATCTTTCAAGGCATCTTCTACCTTCTTAGGTTCCATCTGGGATAGAAAGCATGAGTACAAGAAGGCATTCCCATGATGAGTATGTCCTTTGTTCTCACACCCTTAGTGACATCCCTTATGATGTTCTCAGCGGGATGAGTGTTGTGAATCCTAAGCCGAGGAATCACTTCCAGTTGCAGAGATAGGTCCATGTTGGACATATTCTGCTCGGGAACTGGAACACTCTGTCCAACTGTTGTTTCAAAATCATTCAATGAGGACTGATTGAATGAGTGAGAAACATCATCAATGGTTGGCTACAAAGTAGTATTAACCGTTTCTTGTTCCTTCAAAACACTACTTCCTTCTGCCTGGTGTTGTGGTGGATCACCTGATGAGTTTTGAGGCTCAGTAAGTGATTCACTTGTTGAAGCTTCACTATTCCTTGATATGGTCAAGTTATCAGATCTGTGAATGGTGGAAACTTCATTTATTGTAACTCTTGGAGAATTTGGACTAGGTCTGGGTAGCTCAAACAGTTGATTATCAGCAACAGCATCAGCATCATTTTGAACTCTTGTTCCAACTGAAACATTCTCACAAGAAGGTTTAGAATAGTTTGGAAACAATTCTAAATCAAAGATATGAGTAGGGCCATTCCCCCTAACACAAGGAGTGTGCTCATTAACAACTATGTTGGATGACTCCTCAAATTGTTCATTCTTGATGTTGTATACTCTATAAGCTTTGAAGCTAGAAGAGTATCAAACAAAGATAGAATCATCTGACTTTTCAGCAAATTTTGCTAAATTGTCTTTTGTGTTAAGTATGGTACACCTGCTACCAAAGGACCTTAGAAAGCCAATGAATGGTGGCCTCTTGTTCCATAGCTCATAAGAGGTTTTTCCATGGGGCTTAACTATAAGAACTCTGTTCTGCACATGGCATGCAGTGCTAACTGCCTCTTGCCAGAATGTAAGAGGTAGTTTTGAATTAGCTAACATAGTTCGAGCAGCCTCAATAAGTGTCATGTTCCTCCTCTCAGCAACACCATTTTGTTGAGGAGTTTTGGGAGCACTATATTCTCTGGCAATCCTTTTTGAGTTACAGAATGCGTCAATAATGAAGTTCTTGAACTCAGTCCCTTGATCACTTCTAATTATTTTGACCTTGTGATCAATTTGATTTTCTATTTTAAGAATAAAAGATTTTAAGTTTTTAGCAGTTTCATCTTTAGTTCTTAAAAAGAATAGACATCTGATTCTTGTAAAATTATCAACTATGACAAGGCAGTATGATTTCATTCCAATGCTCATTATACTTGTGGGACCAAAAAGATCCATGTGCAACAAGTGTAATGGAGTAGTAATAGAGTTAACACATTTGGATTTGTGATATGTCCTATATTGTTTCCCTTTTAGACATGCAACACAATTATCTTTGCAAAAAAACTCCTTTTTAGGCAAACCATGTACCAAGTTATTTTTAGCCAATTTATTCATTGTCTTAAAATTTACTTGACACATACGTTTATGCCATAGTGTTGACTCATCATTATCAGCTTTGGAAAGAAAGCATGATACTTCTCCCATTAGGGAAGCATTGTTCATATCCAGCTTGTACATATCCCCTTTCCTAGGAGATCTAAGAAGCACCAATTCCAGAGGAATTGTCATCCCTGGTTTGAGGATAATGCACTCATGTTCAGTGAAAAGAAATTGGTGCTTTTTGATCATAGAATTGAGAAACACTTAACAGATTGTGTTCAAGCTGTCTGAAAAAGTGAACTTTGTCAACCTTTAATTTACCATTGGATATACTCGTTTTGCTGGAAATATATCCTCCGGCCTCACCTCCAAATTGGACAGGACCTCCATCATAGTTCTGAAACTGTTGAAGGAGAGATCTGTTCCCTGTCATGTGCCTGGAGCATCCACTGTCTACAATCTAAACATTGTTGTTCTTGTCATATGGATGTCCCTGCATATAAGATGAGTTTGTTAGTTTTGTTTGGAAGCCGAAGCCTTGCTGGTCTTGGGTTCTTCCAAAGATAATGACATAATTGAACCAAGTGATATGCATGGGGGTTCAATAGAGGTCTTTGAAGAAGAGGTTTGGGCTGCAGCATCTTCCTTGATCTTCCAGTCCACCATTTGGTTGATTTTGGAGGATGAGCTTGTTGAAGCTTTTGTAGCATGGCCATCTTCCAAAGCTTCTTTCTTTTAGGAAGAAGCATTCACCACCTTTTCTTCCGAAGTAGTCTTCTTCTGGGATGGTTTCAAGGGAGCTTTCTTGTTCTTCCGAACCTTAGTAGCTTTTGCTTCCAAAGCCTTTTCCCTTCGGAAGAAAAAGTTTCTTCCGAAAGCAACCTTGTTTCCGAAACTAGGTTCCCTTCTTCATCACTTGAACCGATTGAAAAGATCCAAATGTGAAACCTTCCCTGACTCCTTCTTTTCTAACATTATTTGCATAATGTGTGCTTGCAGGATTATAGTAACAATCTATTGCAATGTGGTTTTGCAGACCACAAATTATGCATGCAACGTTAGTCTTTTGGGAATGTGAGGGTTGCTGTTTCTTGGGCTTCTTTTCTTCATGAGCAACTGTTCCCTTCAACTTTTGATCCTTCGGCAGGAAAAGAGTGCTGGTGTTACACTCCTTTTCTGAATCAGAAGTACCTAACACCTGGAATCCAGCTGAGATAAAAACACCCTTCTACTTTGGGTCAATCTTCAGCTTGGACTTGGCCACCTTCTTGGCAGTTCTTCTAGCAGCTTTAGCTCTGCTTCTTCTGGCCTTAGTTGTTAGGATTTGATCTTCACTGGAGGAGATGGGTACATCTACCTGTTCTTTCCCTATGGTGGCCACTACTATTGCTTCATCCTTCAACTCTGGTGAGGAAGGGTCAGCATTTGAAACCTCTTGCTCCTTAGTACCACATCTTGGTTGTCTAATAGACTCATAGGAGTGTGGTGGAGCAATTTCATTGGTTTCCAACCCTCCTTTGTTCTGATAACAGAGTTTGGAATGGGAGGATGATGCAAGAATAGCTTGGAAGTTCTGATCAGAAATAGCATGCTTCCTGGCCTGAGCCTCAGCAGTGACAAGTTGGGCTTGAGCCTCAGACAATTTGGATATCAGATCCTTGATTTGAGTCTTGTAGTTGGTGTGTTCATGTTTTAAAAGAGAAACAGTTTTCTCTAACTCCTTAGTTTTCTTTTGGTAGTCAGATTCAGCTCTCTTAAAGTCGGATTTTAAAATATTTAAAGACTCAATATCAGATCTGATTTCCATAGTGTAATCCTGATAAAGTTTAACTTTAGCTATACAAGCTGGAGTGTAGAGATGTTCATATACCTGAGTATCATCTATTCCAGCCATGAGAGCTTGAGCAAGAGTCACATCTTGTAACATGAAGCTCCAGTCAACTTCTTGAGCCATTGCAGCTATTTCAGTTGACTTCTCAGCAGGCTTTGAAGTTGAGGGATGTGTGGAGGCATGTGGGGTTACCGGATTGGTCTTGGGAGCCTTGCATTCCCTTGCAAAGTGACCCAGCTGGTTACAGTTGTAACACTTTGCCTTGGTCTTGTCAAACCCAAACTTGCTGGTAGTTGGGTTTTGAGGGAAATGCCTTCCAGTTCTCTTCAAGAACTTCTTCGCTCTATAAGTTAAAAGAGCCATTTGTTGGACAATGTCCACGTACTCTACATCGTCTAGACTGAAACACTCAAGATCATCAAAGTAGCATTGAAAATCACCAGAGTGTCCACCTCCTAAGACAAAGGCACAACTTTCCTGAAAGGAGTTGTGTTGAGCCTGTTGAGACCTTGGAGTCTCAGGGAAAGTGATGTATGGTCCAGGAAAGCAGGATTGCTACTGGTAAGTCAGGTAATGCTGAGGTTGTGGGGTTAATAAGCCTTTAGCAACCATTAAAGCATTGCGAGCAGGAACACTCATTGGTCTGCTTGTTTGATGGCCCTTCTTACTCTCCATCTCTAGGCGATATCCATCGAGGATGCCATAGAGTTCTGTCATGGTAAGAGTGTTCAAGTTTTCTGTTCTCTTGATAAAGACACAGTAAAATTTCCACTCGTTTGGAAGAGCACTCATGAACTTTCTAGTAAGATCTCTAAGTTCGGGAGTAATCTTCACAGACTAAAGAGAAGAGATAAGATCCATGTACTTGAAATACTGCTGCTTGAGGGTCTCTCCAGCAATGTGAGTGAAGTTCTCGAACTGCTACTTCAATGAGTCCTTCTTTGAGTCGTTGGAGTTCGCATACATCTGAGTAAGTGCATCAAACAATTCTTTGGCAGTCTTGCAATGCTCGAACCCCACCATAATGGAGTTCAATATTGTAGTCATAAGAATGGTCATAGCATTGCTATCGATGTCCATATTCTTTCTGTCTTCATCAGAATAATCCTCAACAGCCTTTTCTATCATGGCACCGTTTCCACCATGTGATGCCACCTTTGGCTTATACGGGCCATTGACAATGGAGTTCCAAATTTTGCTATCTTGGGATCTGATGAAGCCTTCTATTCTTCTGCTCCAAGAACTGAAATTTTCAGGAGTATTGATGGGAGCCTTTGTCATAGTTCCCATCTCTACTTTAGATTTGTTAAGGTCCATTTTGAGTGAGCGAGTTGTAGGGAGGAGTGAAAAACAAGTTGATTTGGATGGTTAGATCACGCAATCAAGAGCCTAAGTAGCTCTGATACCAATTGTAGGATCGGTTGAGGTCACTTAACACTTAACTTTTCTCTCAAACTCACTTAGAACAACACTCGGATAAAGATAGAGTCAATAAGAGTTGATCATAATATAGGAAGTAATAAGGAACACAAGAAGTAATTTTCAAGGTACTTTTATATATTACTTCTCAACTCAAGTATTACAAGACTTTTACAAGCAGTGTGGAATGAGTTACAATGAGAACCTATATATAATACTACCTACAACCGGATATACTTTGATACCAGCTGGGATCCTATAACTAAAACCTATACTATAAGGCTATAGTTTAAGGTATCTCGGATAAAGTCTTATCTAAGATATGGTAGTCAGGACATGTCCCTGACTTACCTTTTGTCACCAACTAAAGTTGGTAACTTGTACTATCATAAAAGGTGAACAGTGGAATAAAGTATGGTGAACTACATGGCTCTTTAGGAAGAAGCCATGTAGTATTAGAGGTCTGCAGCGGAGTGTCAGAGACCATACTTGTGTCCACTGGTTCATAGCAGTGTCTTCCGAACGTTAAGTGGTTTCGGAAGAACAAGTACTTCCGAAGCCACTTATACTTCGTAAGAGACTGCTTCTTCTAAGGCTTGGGAACTTCTTCTTTTCTTCATACTTCGGAAGTAGTCTTCTAATTGTTCTCTTAAGGCTTGATCTTCTGAATCATGCTATTAACTTTGGAAGTAGAGTTCTGTCTTCAGAAGTTGATCTTTCACTTTGTCTTCGGAAGAACTCTACAACCGTCTGAAGTTCCAGGCTAAGCTTTGGAAGCCTTTGCATGTAGTACCAAAAATTGTCTAAGTAAATAGGTTTTGGTTGTACCAGCCTTCTTCTTGATCCAACACTAATGGACCATACACATGAACAACTTCATGCTAATGAACCAGTCGCACGACTGAACCAGGAGACAGGAGTAGTCGCATGATTGTAACATGAGATTGACTCAGTCGCACGACTGAACACTCAGTCGTGCAAATGGATCAACCGCATGACTCAATCGCACGACTGAACCATGCTAATGGTTCAGTCGCACGAATGAGAAACCCTAACCTATAATACCACTTAAATCGTGGAAAACGGAACACTTCGAATACTTACATACCAATTCATACGCTTGCCGTCCGGAGACTTCTAAGAACCTGTTCCAAGTTCATAGATTGCACTAGATTGATTACCAATCGTTCTTAACGTTTAGATTCAATCTACAATTGTTTATACAAGCGGTCTCACTTATTGGGTCGCCAATCAAATAGGATTCCACACTATTTGATTTGGTATACACGTTTATCAGTTAGTATTTTGTCCAATACACAATCCTAATATTTTATTATCTCCTCACCACAAAAACTTGTATCTATGTTCATCCCCAAATCTATAAACCCTACATCAATTACTTCCTTCATTTTTCTTCAGCCTCTTTCCCTCTAGTCTCAGCCTCACCAACACCAACATCCTTCTCACGTGAACCTTTTGTAGTTGCAACTCCTGTACCATTATAGCCCTTTCTTGCCTTAGATGAGCTACCCACATTCAATATGGGTATCTTGAAGTATCTGTAAGATCATCTAATTCAGATTGAGTTAGCTGATTAGGTAGGCCGACAACATCTTTAAGCTTATTAGCTAATTAGGTAGGCCGACAACATCTTTAAGCTCATTCATCTTACTCAGTAATCTCTTTATCAATGCATGTTGATCAACCATCACCTTTCTCATACTCTCCAACATCTCATCTTCCTTCTTTACCCTCAACTCCTGATTTGTTAGCTTAGGGGCTGTTTGGTAGCCTCTTAATGGTTCAACATTTAATGGTTCAGACTGTTTATTTCACGAGCACAAGTTTGAATGGTTAAGACATTTACCTCTGAATGGTTAAGCATTATACTGATACTGAATGGTTAAGAGGTCTATTGCTGAATAGTTAAGATATATTATCCGAATTGGTCAGACATTTACTTTTGAATAGTTAAACTATATACTAATTGTTAATGGTTCAACACTTAATGGCTCACACCTCTTATTGTTTCAGCACTTAATCATTTAGAAGTTGCCAAACAATCCCTTAGTCTTAATCATACTTAACTCATTAGCAAAGATGAGTTAAGGTTTCTAATCACATCCTCAGTCATCCTTTTAGCATCACCCTAATCCGCCTTATTCTTAGACCTTTTCTCCCTCTCAACTCTCAAAGCCTCATCCACCTTGTCTATTTCTTTTTCAAAATCATAATCATTCACTTTGGCATACATTTTCCTTTTCTCTATTGATTCAGGCTGCTTCTCCCTATTTTCTTCTTCATTCTTGTTTTCAGATTTTATGACCCTCTTTATATAGTTCCACCTTTCGACTAGATGCATATTCTCCCAGAGATGACTAATCCTTCCACTAAAGTCATGCCTAATTGTTGAGCAGTCAAAAATATCCTTGCATTCATCTGTACCTGCCTCTTAATCTCTCCATGACGAGGCACATTGGGGATCAAATCGTCTATCATCATCTGGATAAATCTGGGATAAAGCAGGCACTTGTCTTTCTTCAACGCCATCACATTCTCAGCCATACAGTCATATATATCAGCTTAGCTATATTAGCCTTTTTCCCTCTGTAGAAAATAATCATAGCCTTTGCCCAGTCTAGATTCAACCCATCTGAACCTCCCTTCCTATGGTCCAGGCACATAATAAAGAGATGGGCTATATATCTCCACTCTTTGGACAGGAAATATTTCTTGATCTCTTTTCTAATTCCAAAAGGAGAACCCTCGTAGCCGATACTTCTGAATGCCTCAAATACCTCTTGATAAGATAAAATAACCTCCTCTCCATATATGTCTTCACGTGTTAACACACAAGCAATAACCTACACAATGATAGAAATATAATTCTCCAAGACTCTAGCTACAATCCTCTGAGGATTAGCACTAGTGTTTACTCAACTGATCTCCAAAAGTCACTGATTTGAAGATCGTATATAGTTTGGGAATGAGAGATCACATAAGGAATAGGAGAGTTCTGGAGCCAACGAATACAGTCTCTGAATCCAACAGCCTTTGGTTCCGGTCGTCTAGAATGGTTATAATGTTGTTCCTCTCATCAAATTTTAAGTTGGCCATTTATCTGAAAAGTAATAGATAAAACAAGTTAGAATGATGTAACAAGATAAGTAATAAAGAAAAACAATTAAAAAGATACAAATAAAGGAAAACTCAATTAGTTTCGTTGGACGAAAGTGTAGTTTCGCTGGTCGAAACTGTAGTTTCGACAAATGAAAGTATAACTTAGGTCATGTATCATTTGTAGTTCGGCTAGCCGAAACTAAATTATGGCAAGCAAAACTGTCAGGTTTGCATGGACAGTATAACCTTACAGTTTCGCTGAAAACAAGTAAACTTTCATTCAAATTCGCTGAAAACATCCATTCTTTCATAGTAAGAACTACGAAGGTAATTGAACCAACATGATCAAATAAACCCAGTTAAAGCGGATAAAACCAAGATTAAACTATATACTAGGGTTCAAAATACCCACCTAAGTCTTAAATAAACATCCAAAACGAGTAAAAATCACAAATGGTCGATATCGCTTAGGACAATTGTTTAGGGCTCTGAAACAATCAAATAATCGTTGGTGTGAAAATGAGCGGATAATTTCGCATTACCCAATATATAGCATATAGTTTCACTTCCAATGAAACTATAGTTTCACCTGCAATGAAACTATAGTTTCACCTGTAGTGATGTAAGGCTCCATTCCCGGGACGTTTACAGCTAGTAAATCATTGCACATAAAACATATAATTTCATTAACTTGATAAAAACATTGCAGCGAAAACATTTAAACACCCATTTCATTGCATTACAAAAACTTTTGCAAAATAATACAATGTTATCAAATTACAAAATACATGTTGCAAATCAACACAAAAGCATTATAATATGGATGCCATCCAAAACAGCTTAGTAGCTGCCCCGTGCCATCCTTAGCAACATTACGTGCCAACAAAAAACACATAAAAGTCAGCGTTGCTGAGTGAGTTCTAGTTTTATAATAAAACATTCTTTATCTCGCTTAAAACCGTTTTTTTACAATCATACGTGATCATGCACTATACATATACATAGATATATCATTATTATCTTCATCATTCGTTCGTTAACTTTCTTTCATGTTCATTCATACTTTCTTTACATTCCATACCAAAACCATGAACTTTACCCCACCGTCACGCATAAATCGTTACTAGGCCGAGGTCTATCATAGACCCCTATACATTGCGCCCAGTGGCCTGACCACAGTACCATTGTCTTGTGCTATACATCACCGTCACGCATAAAGCGGTACTGGGCCGAGGTCTATCATATACCCCCATACATTATGCCCGGTGGCCTGACCACAGTACTAGGGTAGCTATACAATGGTCGGTCATAAATACGGACCCCGGTATGCATCCTTCTGGGGTAGCTAGCCCACACACCGTTACACTAACACCCTTCATTGGGCGTGAATCAACATACAAGGCTTGCAAGACTTTCTTTATGTTCTCTTTCATTAATGCATGCATTCTATCATTATATTCCTCATTTCTTTATCTTCCACTTTACATTACATAATACTTTCAATTCATTCATTCATTAACATACAAAGTACAGCCACGGGAAGACAACTGTACATAATAAGGAACATGAATATAACATACAACATCACCATACAAGGCACATCATACATAATATACATCAAACATACCATCATGCATAAGCATCAAACATACATCATCATCATGCCCATCACATCATCTATGACCTCAAAAGTCAACTTACATGAATCCCCGGGAACCTCCCAAGTCAAAACCTACATCTGTATTTTCTCTAAAATTCAAGAAATAAACTAAGTCGTCATCCGCATTTCCTATTGTTCATTCACATTTCTTATTGTTCATCCGCATTTCTTACTGTTCGTTACGCATTTCTTATTGTTCATCTGCATTTCTTATTATTCATCCGCATTTTCTCTTGCTCATCCATATTAGCAAATGAGAATGAGTTAGACTCTGTGGGTTATCCATATTAGTATGTGGTTCATCTGCATTAGGTAATGCGGATGAACAAAACTTTTATCCGCATTTCCTCTACTCTCCCGCATTTGTCAATGCGCAAGAGCAGAACTTGTCTGCATCACATCTGGTCTTCCGCATTTGTCAATGCGGAAGAACAATCAATTCTCCAATCATTCTCAAACTTACTATAAGCTTAAATCGTACATCTAAATCATAAAAACACAACCATGACATCAGCAAACACATGCATAGCCCAAAATCAAACCCCACTTATATAGGTTTTGTCCCTGAAACCTGTTAATCCTCAAACAATCATGGGTAATGTTGTCTCATCTCTGCTTTAGTCTCTCATGTAGACTCGGATCCCTTCCTGTGCTTCCACTATACACGCACAAGAGGTACCACTTTATTCCTTCACCTGTTCTCTTTACGATCAATGATCGCCACCGGTTGCTCCATATAATTGAGCCGTTCGTCTACCTCGATATCCTCTAGTAGAACAATGATATCCTCGTCTGTTAAACACTTTCTTAGATAAGATACATGGAATTTCGGATTAATTCCACTTAACTCTTCTAGTAACTCCAACCTATAGGCCACCTCTCCTACTTGAGCAATAATTCAGAAAGGCCCAATGTATCTCAGCTGAATATGGTGCACTTCATCTCGCATAGATAGTGCATCCATATCTTTAATGCAAAGACCACGGCTGCTAGCTCTAAGTCGGGAGTGGGATAATTGACCTCATGAACTTTCAACTGTCGGGATGCATAGGTTATAACATTTCCTCTCTGCATCAACACACATCCCATCCCCGAGTAGGAAGCATTAGAATAACCACCAAATCTTCACTTTCGTCGGGTAACGAAAAGACAGGAGCTTGAGTCAACCTCGCCTTTAACTTCTCAAATGCCTTCTCTTGAGCTTGACCCCATACAAACTTCACATCTTTGTGGGTCAATTTGGTTAGTGGAGAAGCTATCTTAGAGAAGTCTTGAATGAATCTCCTGTAGCCCGCCAAACCCAAGAAACTACGGATCTCGGATGGCGTATTTGGTGACTTCCATTGCATCATTGCCTCCACCTTTGTTTGGTCCACCATAATCCATTTGGGATTCACTACATGACCCAAAAACTGAACCTCGCGCAACCAGAATGCACACTTTGAGAATTTAGCATACGACTTCTCCCTTCTCAACTTCTCCAACACCTCTTGAATGTGATCTGCATGCTCCTCCTCGCTCTTCGAATAGATCAGGATATCATCAATAAACACATCACTGATTTATCGAACATCGGTCGACACACTCGATTCATTAAGTCCATAAAAGCAGCTGGCGCGTTGGTCAAACCAAACGACATAACGAGAAACTCGTAGTGTCTATAACGCGTGCGAAAAGCTGTTTTAGGAATATCTTGCTCCTTAACCTTCAGCTGATGGTAGCCAAATCAAAGATCTATCCTCGAGAACCATCTGGCACCTTGGAGCTAATCTAATAGGTCATCAATCCTTGGATATGGATACCGATTCTTGACCGTCAACTTGTTCAGCCCTCGGTAGTCAATACACATCCTCATACTACCATCCTTCTTCTTCACGAATAAGACCGGAGCAACCCAAGGAGAGATACTCAGTCTAATGAACCCCTTATCAAGCAACTCCTTTAGTTGTTCCGTCAGTTCCTTCATCCCAGTCGGAGCCAACCGATACGGTGCCTTAGCAACAGGTTGGGCACCCGGTATCAAGTCAATGTGGAACTCAATCCCGCCATCTAGTGGCACTCCTAGTAAGTCTTCGGGAAACACGTCCGGAAAGTCACACACAACTGGTACATTCGGTCAGTCGGGGTGTTGGCATATCTATGTCCTTTACGTAGGCCAAATAGGCACTACATCCACGCCTCATGCACTTTCCCACCACCGCCATCGAAATCGCCTTCGGAATCATAGTGACTCGATCACCGTAAACCGTCACCGTATTCTTGACAGGTGCTATCGACCGAATCATCTTCTTGCAGCACACAATATTCGCCACGTAGTCTGCCAACCAATCCATTCCTAGGACTACATCAAAACCGCCTAAAGTCATCACGAACGGTCTAACAGGAAACTTATGACCTTCTAATTCATTGTCATAGCCTTCTATCATCTCAGAAATCATGTTAGACTTACCTATGGTAGTTTCTTCATTGATGGGTGTATCTATATTCTTACTACTAACGAGCAATTTAGCACAGAAAGCAGCAGAACTAAAACTCAAACTAGCACCAGAATCGAATAATACAAAAGCAAGAGTTTGGTTACTAGATACGTACCTGACATGACATCGGGGTCCGTCCTAGCCTCTTCCTGCATCATCGTGAAGGCCTGCACTTGTCTTCTATCCTTCTCCTCCAGCCTTCTTCACTCCTGATCCTTCAGCCCTTGGCTTCTTACAGTCCCCGCTTATGTGACCCCTTCCACCACAATTAAAACACTTTATCACCCCACAAACTCTTGCCAGATGACCGGGCCTCCCACATTTGAAGCAGAGGTTTGATCCCCACCAAGATTCTCCTGTATGTCCTTTAGCACACTTACCAAAATTCCTCGTCTCCACACCGGACGAAGCTACACGCCGGTCATCTATCCTGGCAACATTGTTGTTCGGAGTGTAATCCCCACGTTCAACCCATTTTCCATTCCAATTCTTGTTGTTGCTACCCTTCTTGTCCACTTCAATCACGGTCGTCTCCTTCACCGCCCTAATTACCTCAGTCACCATAGACGGCATAATCGTTTGATAACCTGTTGAACTCCCTCAACCACAGCCTCTTTCAATGAGGTCCTCAGGTTAACACTATCATCACCACCTTCCGAGTGATGAATCTCAGGCTCTTTAAGTGTCATTTCAGTAGCCTTAACCATGCTTCTCATGACACGCGGTCCCGCACCACGTCCATCACAACCTTCTCCTGGCAACACCTTCAAAGATCTATCACCAGCCATCCTCTAACACGCTATAAGATTCAAACACTAACGCGGTCATTCAAGAGAATAGTTCAGTTTATGTCTAGTGTAGTAAGTCCCTGATTATAGTGGCCAGTTGTGATTAGCCACTTACTTTACTTTTCATACCCCAAGCATTACCCATCCTGACTACATTAGTATCTAAATCTACAAATAGCACATGAACCACATAACATCGCATGTAATACCGGTTAACATTACGAAAATACATGATGTCACGCAGCTACTCGGACTGGCATCCCTTCCCTTACCGTCCTATTTTCAGTTTAAGTTAAGGTTTCTTTTGAAAATTTACCCGTTTAACTTTAAACATTGGCTCTCATACCAACTTGTAAGGCCCCGTTCCCGGGACGCTTACAGCTGGTAAATCGTTGCACATAAAACATATAATTTCATTAACTTGATAAAAACATTGCGGCGAAAACATTTAAACACCCATTTCATTGCATTACAAAAGCTTTTGCAAAATAATACATTGTTATCAAATTACAAAATACATGTTGCATTTCAACAAAAAAGCATTATAAATATGGACGCCATCCAAAAGAGTTGAGTAGTTGCCCCGTGCCATCCTCAGCAACATTACCTGCCAACTGGAAACACATAAAAGTCAGTGTTGTTGAGTGAGTTCTAGTTTTATAATAAAACACACTTTATCTCGCTTAAAACCGTTCTTTACAATCATACGTGATCATGCACTATACATACACATAGATAATATCATTATTATCTTCATCATTCGTTTGTTAACTTTCTTTCACGTTCATTCATACTTTCTTTACATTCCATACCAAAACCATGAACTTTACCCTACCGTCAAGCATAAAGCGGGACTGAGCCGAGGTCTATCATAGACGCCCATACATTGCGCCTGGTAGCGTGACCACAGTATTAGGGTAAATTCAGGTGTACCATTGTCTTGTGCTATACCTCATCATCACGCATAAACCGATACTGGGCCGAGGTCTATCCATACATTGTGCCCGGTGGCCTGACCACAGTACTATGGTAAGCGACAAAGATTCTATACAGATGGTCAGTCATAAAGACGGACCCCATTGTGCATCCTTCCGGTGTAGCTAGC
Source organism: Flaveria trinervia (assembly GCA_025506515.1). Taxonomy (NCBI): domain Eukaryota; kingdom Viridiplantae; phylum Streptophyta; class Magnoliopsida; order Asterales; family Asteraceae; genus Flaveria; species Flaveria trinervia. The sequence continues at coordinate 53,805,832 of CM046458.1, forward strand.
CCACACACGTTGAACTAACACCCTTCATTGGGTGTGAATCAACATACAAGGCTTGCAAGACTTTCTTTATGTTCTCTTTCATTAATGCATGCATTCTATCATTATGTTCCTCTTTTCTTTATCTTACACTTTACGTTACATAATACTTTCAATTCATTCATTCATTAACATACAAAGTAAAGCCACGGGAAGACAATCATACATAATAAGGAACATGAATATAAACATACAACATCACCATACAAGGCACATCATACATAACATACATTTTATCTTCCACTTTACGTTACATAATACTTTCAATTCATTCATTCATTTTTTTAAATTAGCCAAAACATGTTTTTAACGAAAAAGGGTTTCGTTGAAGGTTTTTTTGGTTTAGTGGCTTAGTGATTTGGGTATAAAAAATGAAAATGTTTAAGCTCAATAGGGCTAACTAGGTATAATAATTGGGTAGGGATATTTAAAAATGGAAGAGGCTCGAATGTTAGGTTTTCTTAATTGCCTGAATCCTTTTTATACAAGAAAGAATTATAAGGTTTTGAAATGCGTACCCAAAAGAAGTTCTAATTCACACACAACATAAGGCACCCTCAATATATCCATAATGAAAGCAAAACAAGCATAAATGCAAAACTTGTTTAAGGCTAAAAAATAAGCTCACACATCGGATGGAATTGGGTATAAGTGTTTCATTTTATATGTTTGAATATTTCACCAACTCTTTTCTTTTTCAAGATATCACAAAAAAACATTTTTAAGATTATATGGGTTTGTTTTATTTTCTTATTTATTTCTTGAAAATATATATTTATATTTTGTTTTATAAAAAATTGTTCCATGTTTCCGGTGTTGCTGCCACAAACTAAAGTGATATTTTACAAAAAATTTAATTATAACTTGAACCTATTTATAAGCAAAGTATTAAGAATGTATTACCCTTCCCTACACTTAAACTTCATATTGTCCTCAATATGATTCACAATATATATTAAGTAGAGAAAGGCAAATAAAAACTCCCCTAAAATGATTAGTCAAATACGTGCGATCATTTTCTATAGCCGCCTTGAATACTCAAAAGAATGCAATGGGTCTAATCTAAAACATCATCAATTTATTTAAACTAGAAAATTAAAGTCCTAAGCACACAAAACAAAATAAAAATAAACAGACTGAAAAGTAACATAGAGTCATGTTTTGGTTACGAGTCCTTGGCTACACCCTTCCCCACACTTAGTTTTTAATGAGGTGAAGGTTTATCACCTCCAAGAAAATATTAGCTCCTACATTGAGTTGGCCATTAACCAACTACCATTGACTTTGAAGCTTCATCCCTCATTGTTTTCAACCTTCATAGCATTATGTGGATAGATTTTTTTTCATTTGTTTTTAAAAAAATTTAAACTTTTTTAAGTAAAAAAAAATAGTCAAAAATTTGGATTGTCTTTCAAACTAACATGTGTACATGGCAATAGCGCCAAAAATTGATGCGTGCAAATAATATATATTTTTTGATATATATTTTTTGCATACATTTTAATTGGTTATTACTAATACTAAATCACATACACAAAAGGCAACCTGTCGTGTGCTAATATAGTATTGGTAAGAACCGAGTATCAATCCATGGACACACTAAGGCTACTCAACAACCCTCATAATTGACTATCAGTTTTATGTTTTAGAAAATGATAAGTTAAACAAAGTAATAATAAATAAAGATAGATTGAGACTTTTGGTTATTCTTTCCATGAAGTAAGGCTATTATCCTAATTTAGATTACACTTATGTAACGGTGATGAATTGGTGGTGTGATTAAAGATATTGATTAATGTAATTATGTTAGGATCAGTGATCTACTTTTGATTGATTAGAGAGTATTGCAGCGGAATTTTAATAATTATTTAGCCAATTCACAAGAATATAATTGATATTCAAAGTAAGAGTGAACGGTTATAGAAGGAATTCTGCGAATCAAAGATTTCATTTAATACGCGCTTTCGTGGTGGCAAAATGTCACACTTACAATCAGGTCAATCATCCCTTATATAGGAATGTCGTGGTGTAACATTTCTTATATAAGAGATGTGACGTCTGTTGATGTCACTTGATAGTGACATTTAACAGATTTATTCAAACAACTGAAAGTCAACACAACTACTGAAGATGTCAAAACAGCTAAAATCTTCTTACAAAAATACTAAGTGTTAACAGTCACTACAACTACTGAAAAGAAACTACTGAAACTACAACGACTAAAGAACATGCTCTTCAGTCGTTTTACAAATACTGAAACATAAAAGAAAACTACTGAAAGGGAACCATCACAACAACTGTAGAATACTTCTTCAGCTGTTGTAACAAACTCTGAAAGCTTCAGTACTTGGACTTCTTGAACATCAGCTGTTTTCATCAACTGATGTCTTCAGCTGTTGTCTTTAGTCTTTGTACTTCAGCTGTTGATCTTCAGTACTTTAGTCTTCAGTTGTTGTTCTTCAGACTTAGGTCTTTACCTGTTGAATTCTTCGATACTTTAGTCTTCAGCTTTTGAAGTCTTCAGTACTTTAGTCTTCAGCTGTTGTTCTTCAGACTTTGGTCTTCAGCAGCTGAAGTCTTCAGTACTTTGATCTTCAGCTGTTGCTTTTCAGACTTTGTCAAACAGCTGATCAAGTCTTCAGCAGTTGTTGCGATGTCTGTGGGACTTAGAGATTTTTCTGATCAGGCTCATTGGTTCTTTTGGTCCAACAAACTCCCCCTGAACCAATGCAGCCAAAACCTTTAAACTTATTGAAGATGTCCCACTTATTATGGCAGAAATATTTGGTCTTTTTGTCTTCTAGATCAGCTCAGAAGTGACCCAAGTAAGCACAGGCCTGGGAAGAAGTCTTAATGATCTGTTTGGCAAAGTATGAATGGGAACTCTTTCTTGGGGAACTGGACACAGAGCTGTTACCCCATCCATGAGATCTACTTCCCCACTATGAGTCTGTATGACTCTCTTGTATAGGCCTCAAGGAAGGTAATTTGTTCCTCCATAGTTAGCTCTTCAGCACCTCCTTCAAATAATGATTCTGGCCTGTAATACTTAGATAGGTATTTGACCTGTTTCCCATTCTTTAGCTCCATAGTCGTTATTATTCTATAACCAAATTCATCAGGGTGATTACCCTCTAGGAACAGCTGGAGCTCATTCTTTCTAACTTCCTCAAGCCTCTTATATACTAACCCCTTTTTCACTATTTTATTCTCCAACATCTTTTGTGGGGTCAGGTTAGCTTTATAGGCTTTCTTGAAGTCCTCTAGGATTTCCCAGGGTGATACTGCAAAGACCAGTGAGATCACTTCATCTACAATCTTCTTCACTTGGCCAGTGTATCTCTATGGAATGTTTTTCTTTTGAATCCTGTGAGACACCCTAGGATCAGGCCAAATCCTCACTCTCTCCTTTTGATATTGAAATGTATGTTAAGAGTGTATAATCTGAGAGCATGCTTCTTCATGTTGATGATTGAAGATGTGGAAGCATATGCTTTGTCAACCCTCCTCAACAATTCCTCATCGTGTTGTTTGTGAAGCTCTTCTTCTTCAAGCTTCACTTTCACAATTTGTCTTTGAGTTTTAGGAGTAATTGTTGGGAGGTGACTTGTGGCCTTAGGCAGTTGTATAATAGCTGAGAGTGGCAGCCTATCTTCATCATCTTCTTCTAGCCTCAGTACCCTTCTCTTCCTTTTCTTGGGTACTTCATCGGCTACTGGTTTTGAGGGTAGAGGTGTTGGTTTGGTGGGTTGTGGTTGTGGTGGTTTTGGTGTGGGAATGTTGACAGGCTGTTCTAGCATTCTGGATGTGAGGTCGGCTGTAGATTGCTTGACTAGTTCAATCCTGCTCCCAGCACCAGCTTCGTTTAAAGCTTCAATAACTAATCCTTTAGTGTATACTTCAGACGAACAGATCTTGGTGGTTATTGCCAAGATGCTGTCCCTGGACCAAGCCTTAATTTCGATCAATGATCTTCCAAGATATTTTGCTATAAACCGGACCATGATCTCCAGCCTTTCTCTTTCTAACACATCATAACTTGCCCTTCTAGTTTGGATTTCTTCAATCTCTAATCTTCTGATCTCAGAGTCAAGTTTGTCAGTGTCATGGCCTTGCCTAAACAACTGATCAATGATGTTATCCAATGATCTGTTGTGTTTGGCATCAGCCTCTTTCACCATCAGCTCCAAGGCAGTCTCCTTTTCATTCTTTCTTTTCTTTGATTTCTCCATGTCAGCTTCCTTCTCCTTCTCTTTTTCAGTCTCCACAACCAATTCCTTCTCCACTTCTGTCACTTTTGTTTCTTTTTCTTTCTCTTTCCTCTCTGCACTCCTCTTTCTTTTTGCTTTCACTGACTGAATCTCCCCCTTTTTGGTTGCATTGGTTGCAAGGGGTTGATTGTCAGAAAGCTTATTGCTCACAGCATCCTCTATCATGGGTTGTAGAACTGAGGGAAGCCTCTCATCAAGAGTTTTAAGAACCATATCAGTTATGGTTGATGTGATGAGGGGTAAGGACTGTTGAAAGATAACAGCTATTTGCTCGGGGGGGGGGGGGGATTCTGTCCCTGAGAAATAGTGCCTGAAGCAGAGGCAGGTGGCTGAGTATGTGGGAATGGCTCTGTGTTTGGGAGACCTTCAGATGAAGGTGCCATCTGTGGGGTGTGAAGGGCAGGTGGTCTTTGATCCTCAGAAGTTTTGGCAAGCAGCTCTTTGAGTCTGCTCACCTCTTCTTCCAGGATGGTGTTTTGGGCTAACACATCATAAAAGAAGCCCAGGTCATCATCAGTAGTTACCGAATCACCTGACCTCCTGACATAAGCAGGATGAACATGCACAGAGTGTAGATCAGTTGTAGCATGTGCCCCTTTGTCTTGGAACTGGGGACTTCCTGCCTCAGGACTATGTCCTTCATCAGTAGTTGCCTCTGGTGAGGTCTTATGAATGTTACCAACTTCAGCCTGATCATATGCTGAAGCAGGAGAAGTGGCAGCTTCAGCAGAAATTCGAATCTCCGCTTCTACACCCGGAGATTGAATATTGTAACCCCTGTGCTGTGGGGTGTCAGAAGCACTTTGATCCTCCCCCTCAATGGTTGAGGCTATCCCAGTTGTGATTGGTATCTGGGGAGGGGGTGAGGAGTGCAACTGAGTCAACACTTTGGCAATCATGATAGTAGGACTTTGGGGGGCGGTTGCAGTGGGAGAGGGTGTGAAGGCAGTATGCACCCGGGGAGAGGGGTGCGTTTTAATGGCAACCCTCTCAAGTGAGATAGGTTCCAGCAGTGTGGGTTCCCCAATATTGGTTGCAACAGGATCCTGTTGAGAGGATACCTGTGCAGCTTTGGCAGGTTGAGTCTTTGACACAACTAGGGGGTTAATACCAGTCTGTGTTTCCTGTGTTTGTGGTACAGGGGCATCCTCAGAGGACTCATCTCCCTGAGTAGCCTTTTTTGGCTTTTTGGATTTAGGTTTGGTGGGGACTTTGGATCTGGAGGAGGTGGCTGTGGGTTCCAACTGCGTGGGATTTCGCAGCTTGGCAGCCTGTTTCAGTGTTTGGTCAGAGTTGTGCCTGGAGTATACATCAGGCAATATAGCCGTGGCAGGGACTCCAAGGCCAACCAGTCCCTCAGCTTTCAGCTGATTTTCTATGATGGCCATAATGAACCGAGGATAAAATATCCATCGATTAGAAAGAGGTTTTAAGGCCATATCCTTAAGTTCAAGAAAAATAAGTTCAGAAAAGTTTAAGTCTTGTTGCTCAAGGATAGAGAATAATACCTGCTGCCACCTTGTAGACATTTGATCCCAAGAGGAAGTCTTAGGAGCTAAGCAAACATTTACCATGTGAAAGATGAGACGTTCTGCATCATGGAAATGCTTCTTCAGGATGGTAGAGGCACTGAGGTTTCCCTGATATCCGTGTTAGGCAAAGGATGAATCAGTTGTGCCCTTTGGATACCCAGCTGGGAAAGTGGCATCATCCAAGTTTAGGGTTTGGCGAATGATTTCCGGAGTGATGACCACTTGATGGTTATTGACGAACGACTAAAGAGACTCGATGTTGTTCTCCCCAGTTATAAGGGTGACGTTCGTCCAAAACTGGTGTAAGGATTCTTCATGAATGGTGGGATTTAGAAGAAAGGCCGTTTGGTAGGGAGATTGGACCATTAGATCAATGGCGTTATCGAACTTTGTCCAGAAAGGAGATTTTGAGAGGTATGCAACACAGTTATGTCGAGGTTTAAGCTTCATGTTCGCCATTGATGTGAGAGAAGGTTGAGTTTTTGAATGTTAGGTTTGTGACGATGAAGCTCTGAAAGGTAAGGTATTTATAGGGTACGGGTTATAAAGCAACTGAAAGGTTTAATGTGAGTCATCAGTAGTTTTAACAGATTGATGACGTGGCATAAACCTTCCGATGTTGAAACAACTGAAATCTTGGTTTTAGGCATCAGTAGTTATAAAACTACTGAAGACCATGGTTTTAGCTTTAGTTGTTGGAAACAACTGACGACGTGATATTAGTCATCACTAGTTGTGAAACTACTGAAGACATGGTTTTGTCATCAGTTGTTGTAAACAGCTGACGACGTGGTATTAGTCATCAGTAGTTGTGAAACTACTGAAGACATGGTTTTGTCATCAGTTGTTTACGATGAAGTAGTAGTTTTAGAAACAACTGAAGAGAAAGTTCTCATCAGTAGTTTTCGTCAATTCGTAGCTTTTCAGCTGTTTCATACTGTCCTCAACACTTACTCATTAGTCTTTTTGGCTGTTTTTCAGTTGTTTCATAGGACATCAGTACTTATCTGTTTGTACTGATATCAGTAGTTATAACTACATCAGTAGTTGTGACTGTACCAGTTATTGTAACAGAATCAGTACTTATTTGTGATATGATTACAAATGACCATTAGTACTTATTTGCTGAGATCATCAGTAGTTATCACTTATTCTAACTGCAGCATACCAAGCCTTAACACTAGGTTTTGGAAAGTCGAACTATCCAAAGGCTTAGTAAAAATGTCTGCAAGTTCATCAGCACTAGGCACAAACTTTGGATCAATCAGACCTTTTTCAAAACAACCCTAGTAAAATGATGTTTGATCTCTATATGTTTGGTCCTAGAGTGTTGGACAGGATTCTTGACAATGCAAAGAGCTGAAGCACTGTCCATTAATAATGGAGTCTTAGTCTCTGTAATGCCATAATCAAAAAGTTGGTTCTGAGGCCAGAGTACCTGAGAAGTACAGCTTGCAGCAGCAATGTACTCTGCTTCAGCAGTGGATGTAGCAACAGATGTTTGTTTCTTACTCTGCCAAGAAATCAAACAGTTGCCTAGGAATTGACATCCACCAGAAGTTGACTTTCTGGTTAACTTATATCCTGTATAGTCACTGTCTGAAAAAGCAACTAATTTGCAAGAGTGTCCAGTGGAATACCATAAACCTAGAGATTGTGTACCTTGCAAATATCTAAAGATCCTCTTGACTGCAATCAAATGAGACTCTTTAGGAGCAGCCTAAAATCTAGCACAAACACAAGTTGCAAACATGATATCTGGTCTAGAAGCTGTTAAGTACATCAAGGACCTAATCATACATCTGTAAAGTGTTTCATCAACAGCTTTACCTTTCTGATCCGCATCCAGTTGTGTGGTGTTGCACATGGGAGTAGAACATGGCTTACACTTCTATAAATCAAACTTGTTCAAAAGATCTTTTGTATATTTAGACTGATGAATGAAAGTCCCATCAGCCTTTTGTTTGATTTGCAATCCTAGAAAGAACTGTAATTCTCCGATTGCACTCATTTCAAACTTCTTATGAATTAAATTGGTAAAGTCATCACACAACTGGGGATCAGAGGATGCAAAAATAATATCATCAACATAAATTTGAACAAGTAGCTTATGTTGATCCACTTTCTTAATGAATAAAGTTTTATCTATGGAGCCTCTAGTGAAATGATTTTGAAGAAGAAAATTTGATAATGTCTCATACCAGGCTCTAGGAGCTTGTTTCAACCCATAAAGATCTTTATCAAGCTTGTATACCCAATCTGGATGTTTATTATCCTCAAAACCTGGTGGTTGACACACATAAACCTCTTCTTTTATTTTACCATATAAAAATGCACTTTTAACATCCATTTGAAAAACTTTAAGATTGTGGAATGCTGCATAGGCTAAGAACAATCTAATTGCCTCCAGTCTGGCTACAGGGGCAAAGGTCTCATCATAATCAATACCTTCTTCTTGTGAAAACCCCTGAACAACCAGTCTGGCCTTGTTCTTAACAATAAGCCCATTTTCATCTGTTTTGTTCCTAAATACCCATTTAGTGCCTATTGCACACTTACCTAGGGGTAGAGGAACCAGTTCCCACACTTGCTGCTTTTTAAACTGAAGTAGCTCAAGCTGCATGGCTTCCAACCATCCATTGTCTCTCAGAGCAACATGATAGTTCTTTGGCTCTTGCTGACTGATGAAGAGAGCATAGAAGCACAAGTTAGACAATTTACTTCTAGTTGAGACGCCAGCATTGATACCACCAATGATTTGAGATATGGGGTGATCCTTCAGCTCTTGGTGTATAATAAGGTTGGTGCAAGTGTTTGTAGCCGGTTTAGCAACAGCAGATGTTGATTCAGATTCTTGAAACCAAGTATTGGATGGCAAATCAAATGATGTGGAGGAATCAGAAATCTCATCAGCATTTGTTGTGGATGGAGCTACTGAAGGTACAGGAACATCAAGTTTAGCAGACTCAGGCAGTTGGTCACTGAACTTGAAAAGGTGAGTACTGAGATCATTATCATCTTCAGTAACACCAGGTGGAAGACTTGCTGTAGAGGATGATTTATCCACATGATCTGCAACAGCTGGAGTTTGATAAGGAGCATATTGCAGTATGTCCAGATCAAACAACTCCACAGGGTTTTGTGGAATTTTATCCTTAGGAGATTCATTAAATTTCACATGCAAGGTTTCTTCAACTATCTTTGTTCTGCAGTTGAAGACTCTGTAAGCCTTGCAGGTGGATGAATAACCAACAAAGTACCCTGCATCCACCTTAGGATCAAATTTGTGGAGTTGATCCTTTGTGTTGAGAATGAAACAAGGACATCCAAAGGCTCTAAAGAATGAAATCAAAGGATCCAAATGATGTAGAGCTTCATATGGAGTCTTCATCAACCTCTGATTTACTAATACTCTATTCTGCACATAGCAAGCTGTATTGACAGCTTCAGCCCAAAAGGTCAAAGGCAAACCGGAGTCAGCCAACATGGACCATGCAGCTTCAATTAAAGTCTTGTTCTTTCTCTCCACTACTCCATTTTGTTCTGGAGTCCTTGGGATGCTAAACTGCCTTTTGATTCTTTTTGAAAGATAAAAAACATCAAGTGTATGGTTTCTGAATTCAGTACCATTGTCACTCCTTATACACTTGACTGATAGGGAATACTGCTTCTCAACATACAGCACAAAGTTTATAATCTTCTGAGCAACCTCCTCCTTTGAATGTAGAAAGAAAGTCCATACAAATCTGGAGTAATCATCCACATTACCAGACAGTATTTCTTCTTTGCCATGCTCATCACTCTCACAGGACCAAATAAATCCATGTGCAGTAACTGCAAGCAGGCAATGGACTTAGGTTATTCAATGGACGGGAATGAGATTTTGTGTTGTTTTCCTTTCAAACAAGCAGTGCAAGCTTCATCACAGTGGAACTCCTTTATTGATAAACCTCTCACTAAACGATTCTGAATCAGCTGGTTCATGTTTTTGAAATTAAAATGACCCAACCTTCTATGCCACAGTTTAGATTCCTGAGGAGAGGCTTTGGAGAATAGGCATGGATGACCCTTCAAATCAATTTTCTTTGACAAGTCCAAGGCATACACTCTTCCAATCCTGTTGGCCTTCAGGAGAGTATGTTCATCCATTACCTTGTCAATCAGCCTCAGAACTTGGGAAGACAGAATCCTATAGTTATGGCTTGTGAAAAGTGCAACATGCCCTTTATCACACATCTGACTGACACTCAGCAGATTATACTTGAGATTCTCCACATGGTTGACATCATGAAACCGGATTTGTCCATTAGACACATATCCTTTCCCAATGATGTAACCTCTGGCGTCATTCCCAAATGAAACAAATCCCTTCTTTCCTTGAGAGTAGTCATTAAGAAGAGAACTGCTCCCAGTCACATGCATAGATCCTCCACTGTCCACATACCAGATGCTCCTTTGGCATGTTGAAGAACCCTGCATAAAAGACAACTAGTTAGATTTTGAGACCCAAACCTTTTTGGTTTTGGGCATGTCTTCATCAACAGATGTGACCATAACTTTTTCCTTATGATTGACAGCTGAAGAAGGAGATGGTGCTTAAATGGATTCCTTGGATTTGGGCTTGGAATGTCTTTTCAGTGATTTGATCTCAGGTGCATCTAGTTGGTTAACTCTCCCCAACAAATGCTGAACCATCATAAGAAGTTGTGTCTGATTTGTAGCCAAAGCTTTCAGCTCTTGTGACATATCAGTACTTGTGTTTGATGAGTTCCTGTGATTCACCATTTCCTCCTTACAATTAACAGACTTCGTCTGATGTTTGGCATGAAAAGCACTATCAGCTGTTTTGTGATGAACCTTATCCTTCCTTTTGGATTTAGTTGAAGGCTTGGGTTTATCACAATGCAATGATTGTGGTACAAACTTGGTCTCAAACTCAGTTTTCATTTCATCCATCTGGATTTTAATGAGCTTATCTCTGTTGAGTTTGGAACCTTTTCTGTACCAGCATTCATCAGAAAGATGATTGAATTTACCACATATTTCACATGGATTATTCTTCATCTTGGATTGATCAACTGCTGATGTGGAAACTACTGAAGGTGTGCTCTTTAGTACTTTCCTCTTTTCAGTACTTTTGTTTAGTACTGAAGAATCTGTAACAACTGAAGAGTTGTTTTTCAGCTGTTCATTATCAGTAGTTGTTAATCCATTTGTTTCAGCTGATTTGAAATGCTTTTCAGTTGTTGTAATTTTCCCTTCAGTACTTAAGTTACTTTGAAGAAAAACATCTGAAATACTCAGCTTCATGTGCATATCAGTAGTTAACCCATCAGCCAATTGACTTGCTGAGGTATCAACCCTTGTTTCATCTTGTGATTTTGAGAGATCACTTGAAGATGATGCACATGATAATATGGTTTGGAGATTGCTTTCACCTTCAGAAGTTACTATTGGTTTTGGAGTAAAATCTGTTGGAGGTGCAATATGGTTGTAACCAATTCCAAACTTCACATTAGAAGCAGATTGCTTACTGAGCAGCATTTCAAATCCCTTGCATGATGACACCCAGCGGTCACACTCAACTTGGGTAACTGCAAGTTTTTCTTTGAGTTCCTTATGGTTCTCAAGAATGACCTCTAGCTTAGCCTTTTCATCATTTAACTGGCATTTAAGCTTATAAATCTCATCATCTTTGTCCTTAAGGACAGACTCACATTCAGCTTATCTTTTGGAAATAGTTTGCTCAAGCTCTGGATTTTGATTAATTAAAGCTACATTTGCTTCTCTAATAGAGACAAATGCATCTATGCAAGATTCAAAACAAAGCTTGGCCTTAGCCTCAGAGGATACCTGGGTTACCTGTGAAGAAGATGCATTGGAGCATGAACTCTCAGTAGATTCCAGGGCCATGAGAGCTAGATTCCCAAAAGGATGTTCACCACCATGTTGACCATCCCCAGCAAACAATTGCTCAGTACCAAAGAGATCATCTGGTAAACTGCTCCAGTCAACGTTACCAGGAGTGAAGAAGCTGTGATGAGGTTGTGATTGAGATGGTAGAGGCCCAGGTAATGCTTGTGGTTATTGTGCAGTAGGAACTTGAACTTGGTTTGGCTGAGGCATGTAATAACAGGGGTATGGATATGACATTGGACCCTGAGGGACAAAATATGCAGGTGAAACAGGTTGTGAATGATGACCAGAGCTAGCAGGTTGTTGCCCTCTGTTTTGTGAATTAGTGCTTGGAAAAGTCACAAAGGGTGTAGAGGAATTAGATCCAGATGATCTACACTCTCTTGCAAAGTGTCCAAGCCTTTGGCATTTGTGACACCTCAACTTACTCTTGTCAAAACCAACTTTGGTTTTGCCAGAGAGTCCATGAAATTTCCTGCCAGTCCTCTTGTAGAATTTCTGAGATCTGATATTAATCAAGGCCATTTGGCTAGAATATCCATCTCTTCTAGATCATCATCAGCTAATCCTTTCAGATCATCCATGATAAAACATAAGTTGTCACTATAACAGCCTGAGTGACTATCAACACTAACAAATGTATGATCTGAACTGTTTGAAGAGAAATCTATATGCTCATCATAATTACTTTCAGATGCAGCATATTCTAAATCATGACCAACCAAGGCAGTGTTCCCTGGTACAAAGTCATCAGTGAGCTTTCCTGATGATGCCAGTTTCCTTTTCTGATCTATCTCTCTCACAAATGTAAGCAGTTTCCCATGAAGTTGGGTAAGAGATAGTTTATCCAGATTTGCACTGGAGCGTAGAACAATAGTATATGTGTCCCATCTCTCAGGCAGTGATCTGAGGAATCTGTTATTCATCTGGCTATTGGTATATTCATGTTTGACCATTTTTAGCTCAGAGATCAAACAAGAAAAACGCTCAAACTGTTGAGTCAGTGTCTCACCTTCTTATGAGAGAATGTTTCATATTGTTGGGCAAGGATTTCTCTGTTGTTTGCTAAGACCTCATCAGTTCCACCGAATTGTTCCTTCAGTGCATTCCAGAGGTCATGAGTAGTTTCATGATGCATATGCCCTAAATAGATTTCATTAGGCAGTGCCATGGCCAGAATTCCATGGGCTTTTGCATCAATCTCAAACAGTTTCCAATCTTCATCTGAGTATTGCTCCTTCTTCTTCGGAACCATTTGATTGGTTTCCGGATTGTTCACCATAGGCTTATGTGGACCATGTACCACTGATGTCCAACAACCTGAACTGTTAACAGACAGGTGATGAAGCATTCTTCGTTGCCATATGTTATACTAAGTCCTAACCAGCATCAGAGGCTTGGTTGAGGAACTAGTATTGTGAGGGTCATTAGAAGGAGTAGTCATTCTCAGAATCAACCAAAATCAATTGAGTTTTAACAAATTTAGAACAAAACACAACAGACCAATTTGAACCAAGAAAAACAGAAAGCAATAAAATGAAAGTAGCAGAAATTCAATTCCACTATAACCAATTCTTGCAAATATGCCAATTCAATCAGATGCAGATATCGATTAGCAGTTTCAATGATCAATTGTTAGATCGATCAATGATTAACCTTGCTCTGATACCAATTGTTAGGATCAGTGATCTACTTTTGATTGATTAGAGAGTATTGCAGCGGAATTTTAACAATTATTTAGCCAATTCACAAGAATATAATTGATATTCAAAGTAAGAGTGAACGGTTATAGAAGGAATTCTGCAAATCAAAGATTTCATTTAATACGCGCTTTCGTGGTGGCAAAATGTCACACTTACAATCAAGTCAATCATCCCTTATATAGGAATGTCGTGGTGTAACATTACTTATATAAGAGATGTGACGTCTGCTGATGTCACTTGATAGTGACATCTAACAGATTTATTCAAACAACTGAAAGTCAACACAACTACTAAAGATGTCAAAACAGCTGACATCTTCTTACAAAAATACTAAGTGTTAACAGTCACTACAACTACTGAAAAGAAACTACTGAAACTACAACGGCTGAAGAACATGCTCTTCAGTCGTTTTACAAATACTGAAACATAAAAGAAAACTACTGAAAGGAAACCATCACAACAACTGTAGAATACTTCTTCAGCTGTTGTAACAAACTCTGAAAGCTTTAGTACTTGGACTTCTTGAACATCAGCTATTGTCATCAGTTGATGTCTTCAGCTGTTGTCTTCAGTCTTTGTTCTTCAGCTGTTGATCTTCGGTACTTTAGTCTTCAGCTGTTGTTCTTCAGACTTTGGTCTTCAGCTGTTGAATTCTTCAGTACTTTAGTCTTCAGCTTTTGAAGTCTTTAGTACTTTAGTCTTCAGCTGTTGTTCTTCAGACTTTGGTCTTCAGCAGTTGAAGTCTTCAGTACTTTGATCTTCAGCTGTTGCTCTTCAGACTTTGTCAAACAGCTGATCAAGTCTTCAGCAGTAGTTGCGATGTCTGTGGGACTTAGAGATTTTTCTGATGAGGCTCATTGGTTCTTTTGGTCCAACAAATTAAGTTAATGTTTATAAATTTTAGCTAGCGTGATTTCTCATCTATCTGCTCCGTAGTGAGTAGGATCACGTCAGGTTGAGATTTACTACTTAGATCAAAGCCCTAGTAATGTAGGTAAATGTTTTGTGACATTTTTGACATATGATTTCTAAAACATAACTTAATGTTAAAAAGAGAGTTGATCAGGTTCCCTTTTAACATACCATTAATTTTAGAAAACCATAACAATTACTATAGATTTCTTAGACTAATAAAAGGGATCCCACAAATAATTAGAAAGTTAATATGATATGATTTCTATTAACCATTTCTAGTTCATTAGTCATGGATTTATTATGAAGACATGTTTCGCGAATTAAAGTTGATCATATGTTTTTCAACCCTGTATGATAATCACAATTACAAATCATAAAGTTATAACTTCCCGTTCAAATATAGATGCTACCCATCAAAATTTTTCCCAAGACCACCATAACATTAACATAATATAAACCACAATATTAGTTCATCATAAATTACATAAGTTTCATTAAATTTGGATAACACATGAAGTTTAACTCATAGTGAGTTTGAACATAACAACAAAGATAAAAGATAGTACATAAATCATCGGTAAAGTAGAAAAATCAAACCGGTGATCCACTATGAATGATGTTAAATGATCCCAAGCTTCTTCTAAGTGTTGAATGAACCTCCAAAACCTTCTAAGAACCTCCAAGGGCTGGGTTCCGGAGAGGACCAGAACTTCACCTCCTAAAAGCTCCTCTTCAAGTTGCAAATGAAGTCCTATTTATAGGCTTTCTGGAGTGTTTAAGCACAGCCGTAGTACAATGTATGTAAAAGTTGGTCGGCCCATACACTCAGATATTGTCAAGCACGACCCAGTGCTCAATGGGGCACGACCACATTTTTGTGGTGGGGCATGGCCCTATGCCTCCTGGGGCACCCCCCGTGCCTCGGGTTGGGAAACAATACTTTTTGTTCTGTCGGCCTGACAAACACCGGGGTATGTTGATTTAAGCACGAGGGTGTGTTTTAGCATGCCTCATAAAGCATCACCCCATGCTTGTATTCCAAAATTTTGGTTTTCTTCATTTTTTTTATTTAAGCTCCTTTTGTTTATCATGGTCTTTTCCAAGCCTAAAAACACAATATGAACTATTTAAGTATCAAATCACCATTTTCAGTAAGAGTTTCTGGAATAATTAATGTGTAATTAATGTGTTTTTGTTGGATCAAGAAGAAGGCTAATGCAACCAAAACTTTGTCTCTTAAGTTATTTTGGTGCTGCATGAAAAAGGCTTCCGAAGCTTAGTATGGAACTTCCGAAGGTTGTAGAGTTGAAGACAATATGAAAGATCAATTTCCGAAGACAGAACTCTACTTCCGAAGACAAGTGCATACTTCCGAAGTTCAAGACTTAAAAGAATAAAGTAAAGACCACTTCGGAGTATGATAGAAGAAGTCTTCATGCCTTGCAAGAAGCAGCCTCTTTCGAAGTATAAGTGGCTTCGAAAGTACTTACTCTTCCAAAGCCATTTAACCTTCGGAAGACATTGCTATGACCAGTGGACACAAGTATGGTCTCTGACACTCCGCTGCAGACCTCTGATACTGTATGGCTTCTTCCTAAAGAGCCATGCAGTTGACCATACTTTATTCCACTGTTCACCTTTTCATGATAGTACATGTTACCAACTTTAGTTGGTGACAAAAGGTAAGTCAGGGACATGTCCTGACTACCAAATCTCATATAAGACTTTATCCAAGATATCTTAATCTTTAGTCTTGTAGTATAGACTTTAGCTATAGGATCCCAGCTAGTATCAAAGTATATCCGGCTGTAGATAGTATTATATATAGATTCTCCTTGTAACTCATTGAGATAGATCATCTGCTTGTAAGAGTCTTGTATTTTGAGTTGAGAATCAATATATAAAAGTATCTTGAAAATATATTTCTGTGTTCTTTATTACTTTATATATTGTTATCAACTCTTGCTGATTCTTCTCATATATCCGAGTGCTGTGTAGGTGAGTTTGAGTGAAAACACTATGTTTAAGTGACAAACACCGATCCTGTAGTTTTATATGTATTATTTGAAGCATATCACTCATCTCATTGTAAAACCCCATACGGGGATTTTGAGGGTGTGACACTTAGGTTTCCAAATGTAACTAACTATCTCTTTTTATGCAGGAACAATTAAGACCAAAAGAAATGTATGGATTTTGTTAGGATCAGCGTTCTACGTTTGATTGATTAGCGAGTATTGCAGCGGAAATTGAACAATTATTTAGCCAATTTGCAAGAATACAATTGCTATTCAAAGTAAGAGAGAACGGTTATAGAAGGAATTCTGCAAATCAAAGATTTCATTCAATACGCGCTTTCGTGGTGGCAAAATGTCACACTTACAATCAGGTCAATCATCCCTTATATAGGAATGTCGTGGTGGAACATTCCTTATATAGGAGATGTGACGTCTGCTAATGTCACTTGATAGTGACGTCTGCTGATGTCACTTGATAGTGACATCAAACAGAATTATTCAAACAACTGAAAGTTAACACAACTACTTAAGATGTCAAAACAGTTGACATCTTCTTACAAAAATACTAAGTGTTAACAGTCACTACAACTACTGAAAAGAAACTACTGAAACTACAACGACTGAAGAACATGCTCTTCAGTCGTTTTACAAATACTGAGACATAAAAGAAAACTACTGACAGGAAACCATCACAACAACTTAAGAATAGTTCTTCAGCTGTTATAACAAACTCTGAAAGCTTAAGTACTTGGACTTCTTGAACATCAGCTGTTGTCATCAGCTGATGTCTTCAGCTGTTGTCTTCAGTCTTTGTACTTCAGATGTTGATCTTCAGTACTTTAGTCTTCAGTCGTTGTTCTTCAGACTTTGGTCTTCAGCTGTTGAAGTCTTCAGTACTTTAGTCTTCAGCTGTTGAAGTCTTCAGTACTTTAGTCTTCAGCTGTTGTTCTTTAGACTTTGGTCTTCAGCAGTTGAAGTCTTCAGTACTTTGTTCTTTAGCTGTTGCTCTTCAGACTTTTTCAAACAGCTGATCAAGTCTTCAGCAGCTGTTGTGATGTCTGTGGGACTTAGTGGTTTTTCTGATCAGGCTAATTGGTTCTTTTGGTCCAACAGATTTTTTTATAGTGACTATTCTAGGCACATTACAAGCAATGGCTCTATACTTCTAAACCTTAAGAAAATTTATGGAGGTCCAGTTGCTTTTGGAGGAGACATAGATGGTTACATTACCAGAAGGGGCAGAGTCACAAATGGTAAGCTCAACATTTAAAAGGTAAACTTTGTTATGGGGCTTGGGTACAATCTACCTAGTGTATCCTAATTTTGTGACCAGAGACATAACATGCACTTCATTGAGCATGAGTGCATTATTCTAAAGCCCAAGGTGGTCATTTCTTATGATCACATCCTACTCAGAGCCCCCAGGAAAGGTAACATGTACAAGATGGATTTGTAAGAAACATCTCCTTCAGGATATGTTTCTTGCTTTTCATCTAAAGCAAATAGTGATGAGTCTTTCCTTTGGAATATTATAATATGTCATTTAAAATTTAAAAACATGAATAAATTAATTAGGAATGATTGGTAACTGGAATACCAAAGAATGAGTTTACAATTGACGATTACTGTGTTGCATGCCTGACAGGGAAGAAACACAAGGTGTCTCACAAACCAAAAGAAAAGAACTCCATCACTACACCCCTACACTTATTACACGAGGATCTTTTTAACACCATTAGTGTAATGAGTCTAGGAAAGATCTCATATTATTTGGTGATCACAGAAGATTTCACAAGATTCACTTGGGTCTACTTCCTTAGAACAAAGGATGAGACATTTGAGATCTTGAAGAACTTCATTCCAAAAATTGAAAATCAATATGATCACAAGGTCATAACCATAAATTATGATCAAGGAACTTGATACAAGAACGAAAACCTTTATATTTTATGATGAAAAGGGTATTACAAGACATATAGTACTCACAGGACCCCATAGAAAAATGGTGTTACTAAAGGAGAAACAGGACACTTATTGAAGGTGCAAGAACCATGTTATCTGACTATAAGTTGCCCATCACCTTCTAGGCAGAGGCAGCCAATACTACTTGCTATGTGCTGAACAGAGTTTTAGTAGTTAAGACTCATGGTAAGACTCCTTATGAACTCTGGCACAAAAGGAGACCTTTCATTGGTTTCCTTAGATCATTTGAATGTCCTTACACCATCTTGAATACAATAGATCAAGTAGCCTAATTTAATAAGAAATCAGATGATGGACACTTCATTGGATAATCTTCTTAATTAAGACTTATAAAGTATACAATCTTAGAACTAGAATAGTTGCAGAGTCAACTAAAGTGACCTTTAATGAGAACACTTCAACACCCGGTTATTCCTTTAAAAGAAAGACAAGAAATAAAGAATAAAAGAAAGAAAAATAATAAAGCCCAAGTGGAGGGACTAAAAGTGTCCAAAAGGACAAAATCTTTGGAAAGTTGGTGATAAAGGTGGCATGGCCGCCCATCACCTTTTCTACACCCAAATCTTCGGTCATTTTAGAGAGAGAACGGAAGAGAGCAGAAACACTCTCGGTTTTTGAAGAAGAAGAAAAGAAGAGGCTGAATTCAAGGTAAGAATTCAGAGTTTTTAAGTGTTTATGATGGGTTTTGTCTCGATTATATTCATATGTGCTTATGTGTTTGTGCGTGTATTCGTGTGTGTGTATTTGGTGTGTTTATAGGTGTTTGAACTCAGTTGCATACAGGTTAGAAGGAAGATACACCCAAAGTTGCACCAGGTGAGTTTCTAGACCCCGATTTTACTTGTTTTAAACCATATGTATTATGCATGTTTGATGATGTTCCTTAGATTCTTATAAGTTGTTCAGGTTTAGAATAGCCTTCTTAAGCTTAGAACGAATATGCTTGATGTTTGGGTTCGAAAATATCCTAGAAACATGCTGAGCAGAAGGTTCATACGCCTAAATAAGGCCCATGCGCCTGGAAATGCCTATGAAATGCTTGAGTGTAACTCATGCGCCTGAATAGTATCTTCATGCGCCTAGAATTTGTAATCAGATGACTAAGTGAAGGCCATGCGCCTCAATAGTGCACATGCGTCTAAATAGCCCATGCGCCTAAGTATGCCCAACCGCCCAAACCCCATGCACGGAAGTGTCCATGTGTCCGAATGGACCATATGCCCGAATAGTATCCATGCGCCTGAAATAGCTCATGCACCTAAGTGTTGAAATAGTTAAGTGTTGGCTGATGCGCCTGCATAGTGATAAAACGCCCAAACAGGGCTCATGCGCCCAAATAGTGTCAAAGCGCCTAAACACCTAGAATTATTACAGAATTTTTGGGAGTCTGTGCTTTTAGGGTTTTGACCGAGGTTTGACTAGGGCTTATTAATGCTTATTTCATGCATGATTATGATTGTTTTATGATTGTTCCATATTAATATTAATACTATTAGTATGTGACTTTACGTGGTGTGTTTATTATCGTAACCTAAAGTATTACTAATAATAAAGCGAAAGAGCAATGAAGAAGAGAAGTGGAGCCTAATTTAAAATGTTAACAAGTCTTGAAAGCTTACAGGAGGTTCATGACCATGAAGTCATTAGCTCAACTGTGATGCGGGTTAGCTACCCGATGATGCACACGAGGCTAGTCAATTGAGATTGGCAGACCTTTGCAATGTACCCGAGGTGTCTAGCCCAGCCTTGTATACAGTATTTAAAGCCCGTTATGGGAACAGAGGGCCCAACACCATTTCCCCCGCGCACATAGTTTAGGGGAATTGATCATTGGTCCACATAGACAATGAAAGATAAAGATAAAATAGTCCAGAATAAAAAAGGTATACAGTAAAGAGAAGAAGCGTTATCTGATTGTATAGTTAATGTGTGCTCACGTATAAAGAGATGAAGTTTTCACAAAAAGAGTATTTTCATATATATACCTACAGAAAGTATTTTATTACTTTTAAAACTAGAACTTACTCAGCAACGCTGACTTTTATACATTTTCAGTTGGCAGGTAAATATGTTGAGGATGGCATGAGGGTGAACCTACTCGGCAGGGAAAGACTGACATCCATTCATGCTTATGATTGTTGTTGTTCTGTAATGCAACTAAACAATTCTTTTGTATTCGGTTAAACAATAGTGTATTGCTCAACAACGCTGGTTTTAATGAAATGAAATGAATGGCTTTTGTTAAAATGATTCTGCTGCTTATGCTTGTAAATTTATAATGTTTAATGTATTTTAATGCTGTGAATGACCAACTGTGAGGTCTCCGGGAACAGGGCCTTACAAGTTGGTATCAGATCCAAAGTGAAAGAGAATTGGGTTAAATAAAATTTTAGAACCTAAACTTAAACTGAAAATGGGACAATTAGAGGGATGTCAGCCCGAGTAGCTATGTGCCATCATGTATGTGTTTTCTTAATGTTAATTGGTGTTATGTGCGCATGCTATTTGATTTATGTGCTCTTAGTAGATATAGATACAGATTCAATCAGGACAGGAAATGCTTGGGGTATGAAGAGTAAAGTAAGCGGCAAATCACAACTGGCCACTGTAATTAGGGACTTACTATACTTGACAAAAACTGAGTTATTACCTGAATGACCGCCTTAGTGTTTGAATCTTATAGCATGTTAGAGGATGGTCGGTGGTAGACCTTTGAAGGTTTCATCAAGTGAAGGTTGTGGTGGACGTGGTGCTGGACCGCGTGTCACAAGAAGCATGGCTAGGGCTGTTGAGGTGGCACTCGAAGAGCCCGAGATCCAACACCCGGAAGCCGGTGATGATAGTGCTAGCCTGAGGACCACATTAAAAGAGGTTGTTGTTGAGGGAGTTCAACAGGCCATGCAGACGATTCTCTCATTTATGGTGACTGAGGTAATGAGGGCGGTGAAGGAGACGACCGTGATTGAAGTGAACAAGAAGGGTAGCAATGACAAGAACTGCAATGGAAAGCCGGTTGAACGTGGGGGTTACGCTCCATACAAAAAGGTTGCCAGGACGGATGACCGGCGTGTAGCTTCGTCCAGTGCAGAGACGAGAAAGTGTGGTAAGTGTGCTAAAGGGCATACTAGTAAGTGTAGGTGGGGGTCAAACCTCAACTTCCAATGTGAAAGGGAGGGCCACAGGGAAAGAGATTGTCCAAGGGCTAAATGCTACGACTGTGGCGAGACTGGACATATGAGCAGAGATTGCAAGAAGCCGAGGGCTGAGAGCTCTGAAGCAAGGAATAGCCGGAGGAAGGAGGGTAGAGGGCAAGTGCTAGGGCTTACACCATGACCCAGGAGGAAGCCAGAGCTGATCCCGATGTCATGTCAGGTATGTTTCTAGTAAACCAAACTTGTGCCTCTGTATTGTTTGATTCCAGTGCTAGTAGAAGTTTTATTTCCACTACTTTCTATGCTAAGTTGCCTATTAGTAGTAGAAATGTCAGTGAACCATTCGATGTAGAAACCACTATTGCCAAGTCCACGAGAATTACTACTATGATAGAGGACTGTGCTATAGAACTAGAAGGTCATAGGTTTGCTGCTAGGTTACACGTGATTCCCCTAGGTGGATTTGATGTAGTACTAGGGATGGACTGGTTAGCAACCTATGAAGCAAACATCGTATGTCGCAAGAAGATGATTCAATTAGTTGTGCCCGATTGGAGTTTGGTTACGATTTATGGAGATCGCGTTACTACGATCCCGAAGGTGATTTTGATGGCGGTGGCGGGGAAGTGCATGAAACGTGGATGTAGTGCCTACTTGGCATACGTGAAAGATGTGGATGCGTTGGTACCGCAATTAACTGAGGTACGAGTGGTATGCAACTTTCCGGACGTATTCCCGGAAGACTTACCCGGCGTGCCACCGGATCGCGAGATTGAGTTCCAATTTGATTTGATACCCGGTGCTCAACCCGTTGCCAAAGCGCCATATCGATTAGCTCCGACTAAGATTAAGGAACTCTTGAGCCAATTGCAGGAGTTGATGGATAAGGGATTCATTCGACCGAGTATCTCTCCGTGGGGTGCTCCGGTATTGTTTGTAAAGAAAAAGGACAGAAGTATGCAAATGTGCATTGACTATCGAGAGCTGAACAAGTTGACGGTGAAGAATCGGTACCCGTTACCAAGGATTGATGACTTGTTCGACCAGCTCCAAGGTGCCAATTGGTTCTCGAGGATAGATCTACGATCTGGTTACCATCAATTGAAGGTGAAGGAACAAGACATTCCTTTCCATACGCATTATGGACACTACGAGTTCCTCGTTATGTCTTTTGGTCTAACTAACGCGCCAGCTGCCTTTATGGATTTGATGAATCAAGTGTGTCGGCCGATGTAGGATAGATTAGTGATTGTGTTCATTGATGATATCCTGATCTACTCGAAGAGCGAAGAAGAGCATGCCGGTCATATTCGGGAGGTCTTGGAGACATTAAGAAGGGAAAAGTTGTATGCCAAATTCTCCAAGTGCGCATTCTGGTTGCGCGAAGTTCAATTCTTAGGTCATGTGGTAAATCCCGAGGGGATTATGGTAGACCCCGCAAAGGTGGAGGCAGTGATGCAATGGAAGTCACCAAAGACGCCATCCGAGATTCGTAGGTTCTTGGGTTTGGCGGGCTACTACAAAAGATTCATCCAAGACATTTCCAAGATCGCTTCTCCACTAACCAAGTTGGCCCGGCAATATGTGAAGTTTGTAAGGGGTCAAGCTCAAGAGAAAGCATTCGAGGAATTAAAGGCAAGGTTGACTCAAGCTCCTGTCTGTCATTACCCAAAGGAAGCGAGTATTTGGTGGCCTATTCAGATGCTTCCTACTCGAGGTTAGGGTGCGTGTTAATGCAGAGAGGGAAGGTTATAGCCTATGCATCCCGACAATTGAAGGTTCATGAGGTCAATTATCCCACTCATGACTTGGAGCTAGCAGCCGTGGTCTTTGCACTAAAGATTTGGAGGCACTATCTGTACGGGACGAAGTGCACCATTTTCACTAACCACAAAATCTTGAAGTATTTCTTTGAGCAGAAGGACCTGAACATGAGGCAGAGAAGATGGTTGGAGCTCATAAAAGATTATGATTGTAAGATCCACTATCATCCGGGCAAAGCCAACGTGGTGGCTGATGCCCTTAGTCGGAAAGAGAGGCCCGAGTCGATTCGGGTGCAAGCTTATCAGTTGATCTGGACCTCCGATGTAATGAAGCAAGTCAAAGAGTTTCAAGATGAGGCACTGAAAGAAGATCATCTTAATTTTGAGAGGATGAGAGGTTTGGTTGGGGAATTGGGTGAAAACACACTTGGTGTTAAAACTGGATTTGAATGGGTGTGGATCCCTCATTTGGGGATCGACAAGTGAAGATTATGGATGAAGCTCACAAGACTTGATACTCCATTCAACCTGGTGCCACGAAAATGTATAAAGATATGAAGAAAGATTATTGGTGGCCGGGTATGAAGCGCGATGTGGTGGGGTAGTGAGTAAGTGCCTTACTTGCTTACAGGTGAAGGTCGAACATCAGAAGCCGTATGGGAAGATTCAACCTTGGATATTCTGGAATGGAAGTGGGAGCACATCACCATGGATTTCATTATGAAGCTGCCGCATATTCCGAAAAGATACGATGCCATATGGGTGATTGTCGATCGTCTGACGAAGAGGGCTCACTTCCTACCGGTCCGCGAGACATATTCATCTGAGAGGTTGGCGGATCTATTCATCAAGGAAATTGTAACTCGTCACGGTGTGCTGGTGTCTATCGTGTCTGATCGTGACATCCGATTTACATCTAAATTTTGGAAGAAATTCCACGACGCCATGGGGACGAGGTTACATATTAGCACGACTTATCATCCCCAAACTAATGGTTAGTCAGAAAGGACCATTCAGACATTGGAAGACATGCTTCGGGCATATGTGACTGATTTTAGGGGAAGTTGGGATGACCACTTACCGTTAGCCGAATTCTCATACAACAACAACTATCATGCCAGCATTAGCATGCCAACATATGAGATGCTATACGGTAGGAGATGTAGAACACCCGTTTGTTGGGGTGATATTGGTCAGAAGGAATTGGGAAGCGTCAAGGTAATCGAGGCTATGACTGAGAAGCTCGAGAATATTAAAGCCTTCATGTAGCCAAAGATAGACAGAAGTCATATGCTGATAAACGACGCAGACCGATTGAGTTCCAAGTGGGTGACCGGGTTATGTTGAAGGTCTCACCTTAGAAGGGTATCATCCGATTTAGGAAAAGGGTCAAGTTGAGCCCAAGATATATAGGCCCTTTCCGAATCATCGCTCGATAGGAGAGGTGGCTATAGATTGGAATTACCAAAGGAGATAAGTGGAATTCACCCAACATTCCACGTATCTCATCTAAGAAAGTGCTTGGCAGACGAGGATATGATTGTTCCACTAGAAGATATCGAAGTAGATGAACGGCTCAATTACGTGGAGCAACCAGTGGCAATCATGATCGAAAAGAGAAGAGACTAAGGAATAAAGTGGTTCCTCTTGTACGTGTACAGTGGAGGCACAGAAAGGGATCCGAGTCTATGTGGGAGACCGAAGAAGAAATGAGACAGCATTACCCATAACTATTCGAGGAATAAAAGGTTTCAGGGACGAAACCTATATAAGGGGGTGGACTTGTAACACCTTATTATTCCTTTAAAAGAAAGACAAGAAATGAAGAATAAAAGAAAGAAAACAATAAAGCCCAAGTCGAGGGACTAAAAGTGTCCAAAAGGACAAAATCTTTGGAAAGTTGGTGATAAAGGTGGGATGGCCGCCCATAACCTTTTCTACACCCAAATCTTTGGTCATTTTAGAGAGAGAAAGGAAGACAGTAGAAAACACTCTTGGTTTTTGAAGAAGAAGAAAAGAAGAGGCTGAATTCAAGGTAAGAATTTGGAGTATTTACGTGTTTATGATGGGTTTTGTCTCAGTTATATGCTTATGTGCTTATGTGTTTGTGTGTGTGTTCGTGTGTGTGTATTTGGTGTGTTTCTAGGTGTTTGAACTCAGTTGCATACAGGTTAGAAGGAAGATACACCCAAAGTTGCACTAGGTGAGTTTCTAGACCCCGATTTTACTTGTTTTAAACTCTTCTTGTGGCTGAAAATGTATTAAAACGATTTTACAATGTTTTTGTATGTATACTCGTATATTATGCATGTTTAATGATGTTCCTTAGATGCTTATAAGTTGTTCATGATTAGAATAGCCTTCTTAAGCTTAGAATGAATAGGCTTGATGTTTGCGTTCGTAAATATCCTAGAAACATGCTGAGCAGAAGGTTCATGCGCCTAAATAAGGCCCATGCGCCTGGAAATGCCTTAGAAATGCTTGAGTGTAACTCATGCGCTGAACAGTACCCTCATGTGCCTAGAATTTGTAATCGGATGACTAAGTGTAGGGCCATGCACCCTAATAATACCCATGCGTCTGAATATCCCATGCGCCTAAGTATGCCCAACCGCCCAAACCCATGCGCCTAAGTGTCCATGTGTCCGAATGGACCATACGCCCGAATAGTATCCATGCGCCTGAAATAGCTCATGCGCCTAAGTGTTGAAATAGTTAAGTGTTGGCTGATGCGCCTGCATAGTGATAAAACGCCCAAACAGGGCTCATGCGCCCAAATAGTGTCAAAGCGCCTAAACACCTAGAATTTATTACAGAATTTTTGGGAGTCTGTGCTTTTAGGGTTTTGACCGAGGTTTGACTAGGGCTTATTAATGCTTATTTCATGCATGATTATGATTGCTTTATGATTGTTCCATATTAATATTAATACTATTAGTATGTGACTTTACGTGGTGTGTTTATTATCGTAACCTAAAGTATTACTAATAATAAAGCGAAAGAGCAATGAAGAAGAGAAGTGGAGCCTAATTTAGAAGGTTAACAAGTCTTGAAAGCTTACAGGAGGTTCATGACCATGAAGTCATTAGCTCAACTGTGATGCGGGTTAGCTACCCGATGATGCACACGAGGCTAGTCAATTGAGATTGGCAGACCTTTGCAATGTACCCGAGGTGTCTAGCCCAGCCTTGTATACAGTATTAAAGCCCGTTATGGGAACAGAGGGCCCAACACCATTTCCCCCGCGCACATAGTTTAGGGGAATTGATCATGGTCCACATAGACAATGAAAGATAAAGATAAAATAGTCCAGAATAAAAAAGGCATACAGTAAAGAGAAGAAGCGTTATCTGATTGTATAGTTAATGTGTGCTCACGTATAAAGAGATGAAGTTTTCACAAAAAGAGTATTTTCATATATATACCTACAGAAAGTATTTTATTACTTTTAAAACTAGAACTCACTCAGCAATGCTGACTTTTATACATTTTCAGTTGGCACGTAAATATTGCTGAGGATGGCACGAGGGTGAAGCTACTCGGCAGGGAAAGACTAACATCCATTCAAGCTTATGATTGATGTTGTTTTGTAATGCAACTAAACAATTGTTTTATATTCGGTTAAACAATAGTGTATTGCTCAACAACAGTGTTTTTAATGAAATGAAATGAATGGATTTTGTTAAAATTATTCCGTTGCTTAAGCTTGTAAATTTATAATGTTTAATGTATTTTAATGCTGTGAATGACCAACTGTAATGTCTCCGAGAACAGGGCCTTACACACACTCCTAGTGTGAAAAGTTCTGGTTTTGATTGGCTATCTGATCTTGATTTAGTTACCAAAGGTTTTAACAAATCTTGTGAGAATGTTTTAGGATCTACAGGTAACATATCAATAGGAGATCCTGACCCAAGTTTGTATACTCTATAAGTGTAAATTGGGCTCATAATTAAGGGGAACATGTAATCTTCTTAAAATTGGATAGATGAAGCCTAACATCTTCAAAACAATGAGAAAGCCTACTTTGGACTTCTTAGAGGTAGAAATAACCCTAGTCTCAAAAATATTAGAGCTCATTGCTCTAGGTGACAATCTAGCAGCACAAGCTAGTGTTGAACCCCACGCCTTCTACTTCTCAACCACCTAAAAAGCCTCAAATAACCATCACCTACACTAGAAAATCAAACGAGCCCCTGCACAAGCTACTCAGCTTGTGCAGGACCTCATATCCTCAATTATGCAGGAGGAAGTAGACATTGTAGCTCTCACTTCCCCTGAGGAGCAAACCATTCCCATTACATCAAAGATTAGTGCTAAGGTTCCTCATGCTCAGCTTGATGAGCTCACAACTCCAACAACCTCGCCTTTACTTAGAGACTCAAAACTCTAGTGAACAACCTTCAGGAGAAAGCT
This sequence comes from Flaveria trinervia, assembly GCA_025506515.1. NCBI lineage: Eukaryota > Viridiplantae > Streptophyta > Magnoliopsida > Asterales > Asteraceae > Flaveria > Flaveria trinervia. The sequence continues at coordinate 53,833,537 of CM046458.1, forward strand.
ACCATCCTTAGCCTCTTTACCTCAATCAACCCATTCCCAACCTTGAATTCTACAATGATGAAGACATGGGATTCAGTTAGTACCATGAGTCTCTGTTCTCCATCACTGTTTAAGGAGAGATGACTGTTCATGCCTCACCTATAACTGAGGTGGATCTCCTTGTACATGTTTAGGAAATCCATATGGAACAGGCTCTCACTTCTGCAAGTGATTACATCTTTTAGACTTCAACCATGGCAACCCAGCCAATTGACATTTCAACTGATGCTGTCATGGTGTAGGGGAAATCCAGGAGCCAAGAACTTAGTGTTGGTGATAAGGAAGAAGACTTGGTCATGTGCTCTCATCCCTCTGTGATTCTTTTAATAAATATGAGGTTAGTCTGAAACTAGATATGCAAAAAATTGACGAAAACCTACACCTATTTAGCCTCAAAGGTTAGTCACCTGTAATCTCAGGTGACTAACTTACAAAAGAGGGTCAATGACCAATTACTTGAGATCACCAATCTCAAGGAAAAGTTAGCTAAGAGACCACTTAGGAGGACTCAACCAGGTACATAAGAACATGTGCATGTGATGGACCTAACTCTAGCTCACATATGTTAGAGGGTGATGCTACCAAAAAGGGGGATAAAGTCCTAGGAATCACAGGACCTGGGAGTTCTTCTCAAAGTATAGACATTGAGTACTCACCAACCTCACATGCAATTGTCCATACTCAGAAACCTCATCAAGTCAACATTGATGTGGACTCACTTATACAAAGTCTATTTGTGGAAGGTATACCAAGGGTTATGCCTACCCTATCTCATCCTACTGAGAATCCAATTATAGGATGGAGGTATGACACTGATAGAAAAGTCCTAGAAATCTTTAGATGCCACGGCCAATAAGAATCTTTAACTTCTCTAACCTAAGATTTTATGAGAGCACCTATCATATTGAACTTCCACTTGCCAATCCAATTCAAAATAAGCAAGCTGCAAGGTTAGCAGATAGGATTCAAGACAATGTCTTGGAAGAGTTCAAACTGAGATCCAAATTATATAGACAAAGGATAGGAGGCAAGGTTGTTGGTTAATAGGATGTTGAGGTAGACCCTAAGATTAGCTTTTGTAAGGCCTCGTTCCCAAGATGCTTACAGCTGGTCAATCATCGCATGTAAAATATAAAACATACATTTCATTTACTAAAACATTGCAACGGAATTCATTTAAACAAACTATTTCTTATATTAATGACTACTTTTGCAAAACAATACAATGTTGTTAACTATTAAAAAATATTATCGTTTGCATTACATCACAAAAACATCATAATTTAAACAAATGGATGTCATCCCAAAATGACAAGTAGCTGCCCCGTGTCATCCTCAGCAGCATTCAGCTGCCAACTGGGAACATATAAAGTTAGCGTTGCTGAGTGAGTTCTAGTGTTAAAATAAAATACTTTACTTTCGTTTAAAATTGTTCTTTATTTCCATATGCAATCATGCATCATACGTACACATAGATGATCTTATTATTATCTTCCATCATCGCTCATTATCTATTCATTCATCATAATTCATTGTACGTCATCATTATCATTCGTTCTCGTTCATTATCTTCCTTATCATTCATCTCGTACGTTCATCATTATCTTTCGATGCCATGTAATATACCCCAATATCATGCACACGTGTTGGTAGTAGTACCGGGGCAAGTTCATTCATCATTATATTTTACTTTCATTCAGACCAATGCCATGTGCTATACCCCAACATCATGCACAAGTGTTGGTATTGGGCCGAAGTATATAAATAGACTTCAACATCATGCATAAGTGTTGGCACCAGTACTGGGGCAAGCAATAAGGTTCCCATACATCTGGTCAGTCAAAAAGACTAGACCCCAGTGTGCATCCTTCTAGGTTAGCTCACCCGCACACCGTTGAGCTAACACCCGTCATTGGCTGTGAACCTCCAAACAGTGCTTGCAAGACTTTTCATACATTCATTCTTAATTTCGTGCATGCATTCGTTCTTCTTTACATTCCTCTTTTCATTCACCATTAATTTTTGCTTTCATTACATAATACTTTACGTTTATTGATATTAACATACCAGGCAAAGCCACGGAAATATACATAATAAGGAACATAAAGTAAACAAACATAGGCATGCATAACGTCATTATAAACACATAAGGCATCATACATCATCATATAATCACCTTACATCATCCCCGGTAACATCCCAAATCATAGCCTATAATTTTCTTTTTCCTAAAATTTCAAAAAATATTCTAAGGCATTAGGCGCATGAGCCATGTGCAGGTGCATGAACACTATACAAGCGCATGACCATTCAGGCGTATAGGAACACTTAGGCGCATGGGAAACTTCTAGGCCATGGGCACTATTTGCGTGTATTACCCAAAACTTAGTCCGTTTGTGCATCATTCTAGGCGCATGGGCACTATGCAGACGCTTGTGCCTGACTTAGGAACATGGACACCTGGGCGCATGGGCAATTGGACGCATAGGAACAATTAGTCAAATTCAGTCTATTCTTAGGTGCATGGGAACTATTAGGGCGCACAAATTTTAGGCACATGGGGACCTAGGCGCATGAGCAACTAACTTAACTGACAATCATCATTTCAGTTCCCAAATTCACATCCGAACATGTTCTATGCCTAGTCTAACATTCTAAGCATCATAAAAACATACATAATATGATCATAACATCCAAAACACCCAATTCACACCCCATCCACATACACATTCGAACATACATACGGGTACAAAACCCACTTTTATAAAAACATACATACATGTATTTCCAGCCCCAAAATCAGTTGAAAACATATAAAAAGGGGGTTCTAGGACTCACCTTATGCAACTTTGATTGTGTCTTCCTTCAAACATGTATGCAATGAGTTCACACACCTAGAAACCCACTAAATCACACACAACCGAACACCAAAACACATAAGCACAAACCCAAGGCTTAACCCAGCAAAGAACACCTCAAAACATAGAATTCTTACATTGAATTCATATTCTTATTGTTCTTCTTACAAAATCCAAAATTCAGCTCTTCTTGTTTCTCTCTCTAAAAAAATCTGAACAAAGGTGATGGTACAGGAGTGTGGGCGGCCATGCTTCTTTTGTACCAAACATTATATAAATCTTTGGTCTTTGCACAATATTAGACCCTTAACTTGGGCTTTTATTGTTTTTCCTTCTTTTATTCTTCTTTTTATTCTTTTAAAATATCCGGGTGTCACAAGTCCACCCTCCTTATAAAGGTTTCGTTCACGAAACCTGTTATTCCTCGAAGATGCGTGGGTAATGTTGCCTTATTTCTTCTTTAGTCTCTCACATAGACTCAGATCCCTTTCAGTGTTTCCATTGTACACGCACTAGGGGAACCACTATATTTCGTAACCTCTTCTCTTTCCGATCAATGATCGCCACTGGTTGCTCTACATAATTGAGGCGTTTATCTACCTTTATATCCTCCAGTGGTACACCATATCTTCATCGGCTAGACACTTTCTTAGATGAGATACATGGAATGTTGGGTGAATTACACTTAACTCGTCAGGCAACTCCAACCTATAGGCCACCTCTCCCACTCTCGCAATGATTCGGAAAGGCCCTATGTATCTCGGGCTGAACTTGCCCTGCTTTTTGAACCGAATGATACCCTTCCAAGGTGAGACCTTCAACATAACTCTGTCACCTACCTTGAACTCAATCAGTCTATGTCTCTTTTCGGCATAAGAATTTTCCTATATTTGGCTGCCCTCAGAAATACTTTGATCTTTTCTAGCTTTTCAGGCGTAGCCTTGATCACCTTGATGCTTCCTAACTCCTTCTGACCAATCTCACCCCAACAAACAGTATTCTACATCTCCTACCGTATAGCATCTCATAAGGAGGCATGCCAATGTTGGCATGATAATTGTTATTGTATGAGAATTCGGCTAACGGTAAGTGATCATCCCAGCTACCTCCAAAATCAATGACGCATGCCTGAAGCATATCCTCCAGCGCTTGAATGGTTCTCTCGGACTTACCATTCATTTGTGGATGATAAGTCGTGCTAATGTGTAACATCATCCCCATCGCATCCTGAATTCTCTTCTAAAACTCAGATGTAAACCGGGTGTCACGATAAGACACAATAGACACCGGTACACCATGACTAGTTACAATCTATTTGATAAACAATTCCGCCAACCTCTCGGAAGAATACAACTCAGGAATCAGTAGAAAGTGGGCACTCTTATTTAGATGGTGAACTATCACCTATTATGGCATCATACCCTCTCGCGGTACGTGATAACTTTGTGATAAAGTCCATGGTGATATGCTCCCACTTCCACTCAGGTATGTCCAAATGTTGGATTTTCCTGTATGGCTTCTAATGCTCTGCCTTCACTTGTAAACAAGTAAGGCACCTGCTAACATACTCTGCTACATCGTGCTTCATACCCGACCACCAATAATCTTTCTTCATATCTTGATACATCTTAGTAGCACCGGGATGAATGGAGTATCGAGTCTTTTGAGCTTCTTTCATGATCTTCCCATGGAGATCCACATATCAAGGAATCCACATCCATCCGAATCAGATTTTAACACCAAAAGTGTTTTCACCCAATTCCACGACCATACCTTTCATCCTATCGGAGTTAAGATGATTCTCTTTCAGCGTTTTGTCTTGAAACTCCTTGACCTGCTTCATCACTTCAGAGGTCATAACTAACTGATAAGCATTTACCCAAATCGATTCAGGCCTCTCCTTTTGGCTAAGGGCACCCGCCACCATATTGGCCTTGCCCGGATGGTAGCGGATCTCACAATCATAATCCTTTATAAACTCCAACCATCAACCTCTGTACAATGCTTGCAATACTTTTCATACATTCATTCTTAATTTCATACATGCATTCATTCTTCTTTACATTCCTCTTTTCATTCATCATTAATTCTTGCTTTCATTACATAATACTTTACGTATATTGATATTAACATACCACGCAAAGCCACGGAAATATACATAATAAAGAACATAAAGGAAACATACATAGGCATGCATAACATCATCATAAAAACACATAAGGCATCTTACATCATCATATAATCACCTTACATCACCCCGGGGAACATCCCAAGTCATAGCCAACAATTTCCTTTTTCCAAAAATTTCAAAAAATATTCTAAGGCATTACACACATGAGCCCTATACAGGCACATGAACACTATACGGGCGCATGACCTTCAAGCGTATGGGGACTATTTGGGCGCATGACCCAACAATTAGTCTGTTGGGCATCATTCTAGGTGCATAGGCACTATGCAGGTGCATGGATACCTGGCGCATGGACACCTAGGCGTAGGGGCAGTTGGGCGCATGGGAACACTTAGTTAAATTCAGTCTATTCCTTGGCGCATGGGAACTATTAGGGCGCACAAACTTTAGGCGCATGGGGACTTAGGCACATGAGCAACTAACTTAACTAACAATCATTATTTCAGTCCCCAATTTCACATATGAACATGTTCTAAGCCTAGTTCTTACATTCTAAGCATCATAAACACATACATAACATAATCATAACATCAAAAACACCCATTTACACACCACCCACATACACATTCGAACATACATACCGGTAGAAAAAATATACTTTTATAAAAACATACATACATTCATTTCTAGCCCCAAAATCGGTTAAAAACATGTAAAAATGGGGTTCTAGAACTCACCTTATGCAAATTTGAGTGTGTCTTCCTTCAAACCCGTATGCAATGAGTTCACATATCTAGAAACCCACCAAATCACACACAACCAAACACAAAAACACATAAGCACAAACCCAAGGCTTAACCCAACCAAGAACACCTCAAAACATAGAATTTTTACCTTGAATTCAAATTCTTCTTGTTCTTCTTCCAAAATTCGAAAATTCGGCTCTTCCTTTTTCTTTCTCTAGAAAAATCCAAATAAAGGTGATGGTATAGGAGTGCAGACAGCCATGCTCCTTTTGTAACAAACATTATATATATATTTGGTCTTTGCATAATATTAGCCCCTCAACTTGGACTTTTATTGTTTTTCCTTCTTTTATTCTTCTTTTTATTGTTTTGAAATATCCGGGTGTCACAACTTTGTAGGGGAAACCTTGACTGAAGACCCAGTAGTTGAGCCTGTGAGCCTTGAGACAAGAACCTCTTTAGCACCCCAATATCCTTAATGAGGCACCAGCTGGTGAAGGTGTTTCACAAACTCTCTTTGTCCATTGCTCAAGTGCTTAACCAAGCAATAAAGCCCAAAGCTCTTTCCACCCTGAGTTACCAAGGTGAGTGATAATAGGAATAGCAAACTAACTCCTAAGGAGATTAAGGAGGATGAAAGAGAGGAAGAGGAAGTTAAGGGGAGAGAGTTCAACTAGGATCCTAACCTTCATGGAAGTTGCAATCAGGACTTGCATTCTCCACCAATTTAGGCTGCACCAGAAGTTAAGGTCAAGGTTGTACCACAAGAGACACACAACTTCATCTTCTGATCCATAGTAGGGTCCTAATCCCTCTACTTCTGAAACTGTGAGGGAAAAGGACCCAACTAAGAAAGACACACAACAACCTGGTGCTGAAGGCTAGTCTTCTTAGTTGAAATTTGACTAACGTAAGAAAAGGATGGTAATGAAGAGGGAATGTAAACAGAAGAACAAGTCAAAGGCATCCACGTTTACACCTAAGGATGCGTTAGAGCATCTTGAGGTGACTCAAGAATAGGCTGCTCAACGAAGTCCAACACATGTAGAGCCTCTTGCAGCTGGGAGATCCATCTTCTCCTACACTTTTGCTATATCCAAAAGATGGTATGTCATTAAAGATCATGGAGGTCAAGATGTCTACTTCTAGCAAGACATGCTTGATCTTCCTCTCTATGATCTTTATACAGAGGATATATTATGAGAGTCTAAGGAATCCTAACCAAATGATGAAGAAAGGAATGGTTTTGATCTTGATAAGGACTGTCAATATCTGAGTAATCTTCTCTGTTTTAGTAGCATCAGCCTAGGGGGAGTGTATAAGGTTCATAATTAAAGTTTGATGCAACCAAAGCAACTAAAGATCTTTCAGCATGCTTTCATGATGTACATAGTAGTGTTACTTTAGAAGTTTTAGATAACTCAAAGGAAATAAGCTAAGTATAAAACCTTCTAAAGCAAATAACAAAATCTTCCAAAGCCAATGATGAAGTCTTCCGAAGCTTCAAAGAAAAAGTCTTCCGAAGCCAAACACTGATTTCTTTAGAAGATAGAGAAGACATGCTTTCTCTAATCACCTTTTGATAACAAAAAGTTGAACAACTTTCTGCTACCACTTTGAAGACTCACCAACTTATTCATGTGTAACTTTCTACTTTTGTACCTTTTATCCTTTATGTAATATATTAGGATGTAATCTATGGTAAGTCATAGTCGTAACTCAAAAGGCAATCTGTCTTTTGACTATACATTAATCTTGTTTTCTATATTAGTGTTTCCAGCTGCTTTTTAAACTATAGCCAACTGTAGGATATAGTATAAAGTGTCTAAGGTTTTTGTACTTATTTTTATGTTTTGTAACACTTATAATAGAACTTGAGAGCAATATACAAAATTTTTGAAAACCAAACTTATCTTGTTCTTTGTTTTTTCTCATACTTACTTATGTTCTTTGCATCTTCAACTAAAACCTGGTTCCCTATATGATCTGTTAAGTGTTCAAAGTTTCTCCTTATTATGAAACAGATTGTATTGACCACCCTTACTCAGTCCTGCAATATGCTTGTACTTTAATCTTTCTAGCTCCAGAATAAGTTAGACATAACATATCCGTAGGGGAATTGTAAATCCAATGGGTGATTAGATCATGAATGCTTAATGGAGTCACAAATAGAACATCTTCTTCTTTGTCTCTATTTTGCTCCATTTCAACTCTGTTTTCAATCTTCATCTAGCATGCCTTCATATTCTTTTATCCGGATAACATCTTTTGTATGTCTACAAAGTCAAGGCTCGGATGTTCCAACTCAATAAGAAAGAAGGATTTGGACTTGTTCTTCTTTCAACGAAGAATCTTTCATTGTTCAAATCATAGCCCTAGTCAATGATTGTACCAACATCTTTTAAGTCGGCGTATTTTTTAAGACTTCTTCTTCATCATCTAGCTATGGCCTGTCCCAATCTCTTCTTATTCTTTTGACACCTGTAGTGATGACCACTTCATCTTATGATTTGTCTAACTATTTTTGTGTTGGAGATTCTGCTATTTGATCTTATTGGACTAGTGGAGAAACATGCTTAGTAGTTTGAGAAGGCTGAGATGTAGTAGGAGGTGACTATTGTTGAGTGTTGGGAGCAGGTTCCATAGATGGCTTTAGTAGCTTTAGACTCTTGCATTTTTCTTCTTTGTTCTGAAGCCTGCCTTGATTTTCTAAATTTTGTTTGTAGATTCTCATCAACACCTTTTTTATTTTCCTTGCCTTCAAATCATTGAGAGGGTTCCTTAATGTCAATTTAGTTAGGTTAGATAACTCAAACCTTTTGAAGCTCACAAGTTTGTTTCTTTAGTAAGCTACCTTTCCAGCTATTTATCTCATTTCTGATCATATTCCAACTTCATTATTGGATCATAAGCTAATAATGGAGTTTCTAGGATCTCTTCACCAGCATCAACTTTGACTACTGACAGTACTTTTATAGCAGCATTTTGGACTTCTCATTCTTACATCCAAAAAAGCTGAAGCAATTGTCTCTAGAATGTCAAGGGGCTAATCAAGTACTTCATTTTCATGGTCATAGTACATGATCTCTCCATTTTCCCTTTTGATTGCAAATTTCTTCATCTAGGAGACATACCCAGCACCTAAAACATAGGTTCCTTTGATTATATTCTCCTCTATTTATGGGTCAATAATGCTTTCCTTTACAACTTTTTTAGGCATAATCTTCTTTTTGGTAACAATTAATGAGATTGGCTAATTATCATCAAAGGAGGTAGATTTACATTAAGGAGATGTTGGAGGCTTAGTCGGCAGATGGGAAGACCTTTGAATAGCTTTCTTTTTCTGGGTTATTATCTTTCCTATTGCTCCCTAGCTTCTTCAAACATAGGGAGCTCTCTAGCTGCACTTCTATTTGATTCCTCTAATATTCAGATCAAGAGTATACACACTTATTGGTCCTAGTTGTTTACCATAGAATCCCTAGTATTTCAAGAACATCTTCATCTATTACTTATCTCTAAACTCTTGCTTGACATTTTATGCTTGCTTCCTCTCTGATTCAGCTCTTTTTCTTCTAGCCAACGCAGGTGATTTCTCCATTTAAGCTTGAGTTATAGCAATCAGTTTTGATTTCATCTCAATAGTATTTCTTTCCTTGACCTCATTGAAATTGAATCCTTTCGACTCAAGTTGAGCTGCCAAGAACATTTCTCTTGATTTTCCTTCTCTATTTTCTGAGCGGCCCATGTTGTTAGGCTTTGGGATAATAAATTTGTTGTAGGTCAGTCTACATTGAAGGTGGAATTAGGTAAAGTCCCTAAACACAGAAAACTTACTTAGAGAATCAACACATGTTTATCGCTTTTGATTTTGATACATTTGCTTTCATGTCCCACAGGTTGTGGACTTTCTGAACATGGTTCAGCGGGTTGTGCGTAGTAACTTGTCAACCCGCTAAACCATGTTTGAAAAATCCACAACCTATGGGACAAGAAAGCAAATGTATCATAATCAAAAGCAATAAACACGTGTTGATTGTCTAAGTAAGCTTTCTATGTTTAGCCACTTTTCCTAATTCCACCTTCAATGTATCCTAACCTATAACAAAATTATTATCCCTGAGCCAAATATGAGGGGACACTTCTATTAGGTCCATACATGCATGATTCACCTGACCATTTAAACACAAGAATATTAATAGGCCATAGAGGAGACCACCCTTCACGCAGATATATTAGAAAATTGTAACACGTGGATTTTTAGAGAAAAGAAAAGAAAAGAAGGAAATGAAATTTAACCCAAGTTGAGGGTTAAAATGTAAAAAAGTACAAAATATTATATATTATGGTACAAAAGGTGATGGCGGCCTATAATGCCTTCACATCACCTTTTTGCAACTAGATTTTAGAGAGAGAAAGAGTAGAGCTCTCGGGTTTTTCAAGAAAGAAGAAGAGGAATTTGAATTCAAGGTAAAAATTCATCATTTTTAGTTGTTCTTGGTCGGCCTATGCCTTGGTTGTATACTTATGTGTTTGTATGTGTGCTCGGGTTGTGTGAATTTGTGGGTTTTAGGTGGTGGAACTCAATTACAATCGGTTTTGAAGAAGTTCATTCAAAAGTTGTCAAGGTGAGTTTTAGAACCCCTCTTTTTACATGTTTTAACTGATTTTAGGACTGGAAATGCATGTTTATACGTTTATATAAATGTGGGTTTTACACCCGTATGAATGTGTATATGTGAATGTGGCTGGGTTATCATTTAGGTGAATTATGATGTTATGATTATGTTATGTTCATGTTTTGTTGCTTAGAATATGAGAGATAAGCTTAGAACATGGTGAATTGATGATGTTGGGACTATTTATTATGTTGATAGTATGAGTTGGTTGCCCATGCGCCTGAAATAGGCCCATGCGCCTAACGGTCAGAATTGCCTAAGTAAAGTCCCATGCGCCTAACGGTCAGAATTGCCTAAGTAAAGTCCCATGCGCCCAAAACCCCATGCACCCAAAACCCCATGCGCCCAAACCCCCATGCGCCTAAATAGTATTCATGCACCTAGAATAGGCTAAAATTTTGGCTAAGTGTCCATGTGCCTAGATTACCCATGCGTCTAAGCAATCATGTGCCTGTATAGTGCTCATGCGCCTAGATTTGCTTGAAATAACTAAGTGTTAGGTCATCCGCCCTAATAGTGCCCATGCACCCAGAACCTTTCCCATGTGCCTAAGTGTTCCCATGCACCCAGAAGGCCATGTGTCTGCATAGTGCCTATGCGCCGAAAAAGGTGAAGTGTTAGGCTTTGACTTGGGATGTTCCCAGGGGTAATGTAAGTTGACTTGATGACGTCATACGTGATATGATGATGATGTTATGTATGATATGGTTATGTTTTTCTATGTATGTTTATTTTCCGTTGCTTCGCGTGGTATGATTAATATCAATAAACGTAAAGTAATATGTAATGAAAAGCGAAAGATAATGAAAAGAAGAATGTAAATAATGAAAGAATGCATGCATTAATGAATGAATGAAAGTAATGAAAAGTCTTGCAAGCAATGTATGGAGGTTCACACCCAATGAAGGGTGTTAGCTCAACTGTGTGTAGGTTTTCTACCCCGAAATAATGCATATTGAGGTCTAATTTTTGTGATTGACCATATGTATGGGACCCTTGTCGCTTTCCATAGGTATTGGAGTCAGCTTCTCGGGGTCATGATAAACCTCAGGCCAAGTAACTAGCTTCGTGCATAATGTTCGGTGCATAGCACATGACATTGGTCCGGAATGAAAGATGAATGATAATGATGCATGTACTTGCCCTAGCCCCAAAGGTCAGCTTCGCGCATAATGGTTGGGTTACAGTACATGTCATCGGAAGTTAATGAATGTATGTATGGTACGATAAGAAAGACAATGAATGATAACAATGATGTACGACAATGAATGAACGAAAGTTAACGAACAATTATCAAAGATAATAAATTATTATCTATGTGTATGTATGATGTTGATCATGTATGGAAATAAAGAATGGTTTAAAAAAAAAGAAAAGTATTTTATTTTATAAAACTAGACCATGCTCAGCAATGCTGACTTTTATGTGTTTCCAGTTGGCAATTAATTGTTGTTGAGGATGGCATGGAGTAACTACCTGGATTATTTTGGATGGCACCTATTTCATATTACGATAATGTTTTTGTGATGTAATGCAAATTATGATATTTTGTAGTTAACTACAATGTATTATTTTGCAAATGCAATTATGACTATATTATATGGTTTAAATTATTCCGCTACAATGTCTTTATAATTGTAAGTGTAAAATATATGTTTTATGTGCAATGATTAACCAGCTGTAAGCATCCCGGGAACGGGGCCTTACAAGTTGATATCAAAGCCACAATTTAAGTGAAATGGGTTAAATACTTTCAAAAGAAACCTATACTTAAACTAACAATGGGACAAAGGAAGGGATGCCAATCCGAGTATCTGTGTGTCACGAGTATTTTCTTAACGTTAGCCGATTTTATGTGCGCATGTTACGTGATTTATGTGCTTTTAGTATATTTAGATATTGATCTAGTCAGGATAGGAAATGTTTAGGGTATAAAGAGTAAAGTAAGTGGCTAATCACAACTGACCACTGTAATTAGGGACTTACTATACTTGACATAACTGAGTTATTACCTTAAATGAGTGTGCTAGTATTTGAATCTTATAGCATGTTAGAGGATGCCTGGTGGTAGATCTTCAAAGGCTTCTCGAGGTGGAGGCCGTGGTAGACGTGGTGATGCACCACGGGTGACGAGAGGAAGGCCTAGAGCTAAAGAGGTGGCTCATGAAGATCCCAAGACCCCTCATCCGGAGGGTGGTAATGAGAGTGCTAATTTAAGGGCCTCGGTGAAGGAGGCTGTTGTAGAAGAGGTTCACTAGGTCATGCAGACGACCTTACCATCTTTGGTGATTGAAGTGATAAAGGCTGTAAGAGAAGGAGAAAAGAAAGAGAGGAATAGGTCCTTGGGAGGGACAAAACAACCGGAGACTAAGACAGTTGTCTCTGCTGATGAGGAAGAAGAAGAAGAGCTTGTGCCAAAGCAGCATGACGCTGTAACTATAGGACATTTCAGAGATGCAAGCCCCCGACTTTTGATGGTAAGGGCACTGCTGCTGCTACTCACCGATGGGTGAGAGAAATGGAAGTTTTTCAAGATATCAGTGAGTGTTGTGAAGACTAGAAGGTGAAGTTTGCCACTCACTCATTTGTGGACTCGGCCTTCTGTTGATAGGACAATATTGTCAAGGCCGAGGGTAGTAGGGCGATTGGCAGGATGAGGTGATGTGAATTGAAGAAACTGGTTATCGAGGAGTTCTGTCCTCACAGGGAGCTTGACAAGTTTTATTTCTACTACTTTTTATGTTAAGCTACCTGTTAGTAGTAGGAGTATTGACGAGCCCCTTGATGTAGAATCTGCTATAGGTAAGTCTACCAGGATTTCTAAGATGATAAAAGGCTCAGACATAGAATTAGAAGGTCATAAGTTTCCTGTTAGATCGTTCATGATGACCTTAGGTGGTTTCGACGTAGTCCTAAGAATAGATTGGTTGGTAGACTATGAGGGGAATATCATATGTCATAAGAAGATGATTTGACTGACAACGCCCGACAGAAGTCTAATGACAATCTATGGTGATCGAGTTACAACAATTCCGAAAGTGATTTCGATGGCAGTGGTGGGAAAGTGCATGAGACGTGAATATAGTGCCTACTTAGCCTACGTGAAAGATGTAGATACGCCAAAACCACAACTGTCAAATGTACCAGTTGTGTGTGAGTTCCCAGATGTGTGTCTCGAAGATTTACTAGGTGTGCCACCGGACCATGATATTGAGTTCCAGATTGACTTGATACCATGTGCTCAACCTGTTGCTAATGCACCGTATTGGTTGGCTCCAACCGAGATGAAGGAACTGATGGAGCAATTACAGGAGTTGCTTGATAAAGGGTTCATTAGATCGAGTATATCTCCATAGGGTGCTCTGGTCTTATTTGTGAAGAAGAAGGACAGTAATATGAGGATGCATATTGACTACCGTGAGTTGAAGAAGTTGACGGTGAAGAATCGGTACCCATTACCGAGAATTGATGACTATTTGATCAACTCCAAGGTGTCAGTTGGTTCTCAAGGATAGACCTTCGATTTGGTTACCATCAGTTGAAGGTGAAGGAGCAAGACATTCCTAAAACAGCTTTTTGCATGTGTTATGGACACTACGAGTTTCTCGATATGTCTTTTGGTTTGACCTACACGCTAGCTGCCTTTCTGGACTTGATGAATCAAGTTCGTCAGTCGATGTTGGACAAATCAGTTATTGTGTTTATTAATGATATCCTGATTTATTCGAAGAGTGAGGCGGAGCATGTCAGTCACATTCGGGAAGTGTTAGAGACGTTGAGAAAGGAGAAGTTATATGCCAAGTTCTCCTAGTGTGCTTTCTGATTACGAGAAATTCAATTCTTAGGTCATGTGGTGAATCCGGAAGGGATTATGGTGGACCTGACAAAAATGGAGGTTGTGATGCAATGGAAGTCTCCGAAGACGTCATCTTAGATCTGTAGTTTTTTTGGTTTGGCGGACTATTATAGAAGATTCATCCAAGACTTCTCTAAGATAGTTTCTCCATTCACTAAGTTAACACACAAGGACGTGAAGTTTGGTTTACTAGAAACATACCTGACACAACATCAAGATCAGCTCTGGCTTCCTCCCGGTCATAGTGTAAGCTCTAGCACTAGCCCTCTACCCTCCTTCCTCTGGCTTCTTCTTCTCTGCTCCAGAGCTCTCCGCCCTCGGCTTCGTACAGTCTCTAGCGATATGGCTAGGCTAGCCACACCTGAAGCATACGTTCATCCCCATCCTGCACTCACCAATATGCTCTCTTCCACATTTGTCACACCTCCTCAGCCCTGATCCAGATGTGACCACACGTTGGTCACCCACCTTTGCCACCTTCTTGTTTGGAGCGGCTCTACCACGTCCAAACCGTTTCCCATTCCAGTTCTAGCTACCACCATCTTTCTTATTCACCTCAGCCACCACCACCTCGCCCTCATCATATAATCTGCTAGCCAAGTCAACCGCCGACCTAAAAGTGCTCGGCCGGGCGGCGATCATATGCCTACAGATATCCACCGGCAGCCCCTGGATGTATGTCTTAATATTTTGTGACAGTGGTGTCACTTGATCGGGCACCAGCCACGCCATTTCATTGAATTTTATGGTGTACTGCTGGTGTGTCATCGTTCCTGCCTCCAGCTGCAGGAACTCCCTTTCCACCTTATCCATCTCTCTGTGAGGACAGAATTCCTTAAGCACTATATTCTTTAGTTCAGGCCATCTCATCCTCCCAATGGCCCTGCTACCCTTGGCTTGGACAATGTTGTCCCACCAACACAAAGCCGAGTCCACAAAAGAGTGGGCAGCAAATTTCACCTTCTGATCTTCACGGCACTCACTGATATCGAGGACAGCCTCCATTTCCCTCACCCATCGGTGAGCAGCTACAGCAGTGCTATTCCCATCGAAAGTAGGGGGCTTGCATCTCATAAACACCACATAGTTGCAGCCTCGGGTCGCCTCCGGCGCAGGCTCCTCTTCTTCCTCCTCCTCATTAGGGAGAACCGTTTCTGGCTCTAGTTGTTCTCGTCCTCCCGAGGACCTGTTCCTCTCCTTTCTTTCCCCATCCCTTACGACCTTGATCACTTCGGTCATGACAGATGGTAGAATCGTCTGCATGACCTGGTGAACCTCTTCCACCACAGCCTCCTTTACTGAGGCTCTCAGATTGGCGCTCTCGTCGCCACCCTTCAGATAAGGGGTCTCTGGTTCTTCATGAACCACTTTCTTGACTCTGGGTCTCCCTCTCTTGGGTCACGGAGCAGTACCGTAACCTCCATCACGAGAGGCTTTTGAAGATCTACCTCCAGCCATCCTCTAAAAGCACACTATAAGATTCAAACACTAATGCAGTCATTCAAGGTAACACTTAGTTTATGTCAAGTATAGTAAGTCCCTAATTACAGTGGCCAGTTGTGATTAGCCACTTACTTTACTCTTCATACCCCAAGCATCTCCTATCCTGACTTAATCAGTACTATATCTAGTAACAGCACATAATCAAATAGCATGCGCACATAATACCAGTTAACATTAGGAAAAGACATACCTGATGGCACGTAGCTACTCGGGCTGACATCCCTCCATTTGTCCCATTTTCAGTTTAAGTTTAGGTTTTAAAAACTTTATTTAACCCAATTCTCTTAAACTTTGGCTCTGATACCAACTTGTAAGGCCCTGTTCCCGGGCACCTCACAGTTGGTCAATCACAGCAGTTAAAACACTACACATTACAATTATATAAACTTTAAGCAGCGGAAATAATTTATCAAAAACCATTCATTTCATTTAAAACACTGTTGTTAAGCAATACATCATCATTAACTGTTTACAAAAGAATTGTTTATATGCATTACAAAACAACAGCAACATAGAGTACGAATGGATCTCAGTCTTTCCCTGTGGAGTAGCTTCACCCTCGTGCTATCCTCAGCAATAATTACCTGTCAACTAAAAATGTATAAAAGTCAACATTGTTGAGCGAGTTCTAGTTTTAAAAGTAATAAAATACTTTCTATATGTTGTATATAAAAATACTCTTTTCTGTAAAATACAACTTTGTACTGTATATGCAAGCACGCATTAACTATATGAACAAGTACTGTTCGTTCTCTTTACTGCATGCCTTGTCTGTTATGTAAACTTTTATCTTTATGTTTCACTTTCTGTATGGACCAGTGAGCAATACCCGAACTATATGCGTGATGGAAAACGAGTGATGGGCCATCTATGTCGCTCGAAAGGGTCAACTGTATCCCTCGAAAGGGTCAACTATATCCCTCGAAAGGGTCAACTGTATCCCTCGAAAGGGTCAACTATATCCCTCGAAATGGTTATGTGTACTATGTACAAGGCTAACCCAATCACCCAGGACACGCTACAAAGGTCCTGCCAATCTAAATTGATCAGCCCTGTGTGCATAATAGGGTAGCTAACCCGCAGCACAGTTGAGCTACAACAACATGGTCGTGCACCTCCTGTAAGCTTGCAAGACTTGTTACATTTTCATTAATTTTCCTCTTCTTTTCTTTATTGCTCTTTCACTTTATTATTACGATATACTTTAAGTTACGATAATAACATACCACGTAAAATCACATACTATAAGTAATAATAATAGCAATAACAATAATAAGGAACAATCATAAGTAATCATATCATGCATGAAACATCATCATTAATAAGCCTTAGTCAACCTTGGTCAATACCCTAAAGCAAAGACTCCTAGAAAATTCTGTAAATTTCTAAGTGCTTAGGCGCATGGGAACTATTTGGGCGCATGAGCCCTGTTCGGGTGTTTCATCACTATGAAGGCGCATCTACCAACACTTAATCATTTATCCCTTTAGGCGCATGAACAATTCAGGCGCATCGGCACTATTGGTGCGTATGAACACTTAGGCGCATGAGTTATTCGGATGCATGGACACTTAGGCGCATGAGCCACTTGGGTGCATGGGCACTATTAGGGCGCATGGCCCTACACTTAGTCGTCCGGCTAACATTTCTAGGCTCAAATTCATTTCTCGTCTTCCGATAAACATTGTCACATTTTATTAAATATTCTTACACATTGGAAATTGGTTGACTCGTTGGTGTCCTCTTTAAATGTTGCATTTCTTAACAAGTCTTATGCATTCAAATCTTTAGTTTGCTCGTGAACTACCAATCTATGTTTGTAAAGCCAATAGGAATTCTGTTAGATCTTTTGAGATTTTGCTTAAGGGCAAGCAAAGTTTAAGTGTGGGGATGTTTGATATGTAAATAAATATACATGTTAATAATGCATATCTTTACCCATCTTAAGTGTTTTTTTGTTACAAATTCATCTTTATCTATACTTAATGATGATTAATTTGGATTTTGTAGTTTTGGATGGTTTCTTGATGAGTTCAAAAGAAAAAGATAAGAAATACAGAAAGATTTTGGAAGTTTAGAGGCTGTTATGGTCATGACTGATTCTGTCAGGGCCATAACATGCATCAGGCCCCTATTTCCTGCGCATTATGGTCATGACTGATTCTGTCATGGGCATAACACGCATCAGGCCCCCTTTTAAGCCCTTCTTCTTCTTCATTTTGGGGAGAGATGAATTTGAGAGATAAAACCCTAGTTTTTCTCCATTCTTGTGGCAACTTTGAAGGAGTTCTTCCAAGAGTTCAAATTGGTTGAAGATCAAGCATTTCAAAGGAAGATTCAACTCCACACAACCCACCTCTACTCATCTTTGGTTTGGAAATCTCTAGATCTACATGTTTTCTTCTATTGTAATGAGCTTGGTTGTGGTTTTTGTAAGCCTCATGGGCTAAACACTCTTTATCACTTAGATTAGATGAAGCTTAGCATACTTTGACATATTACTTGTAACTTTTGGTGATGATTAGTTCAATGTTCATTACAAGGCTATGAATGTTCTTCAATGATTATATATGCTTGTTCAAATTGGTGAAATGATGAATCTTATGGGTGTTATAATCATATATTGTTGGAAAACTTTATGTTTTAGAACATCTATTCATGAAAGGCATACATTAGTGTGTGGTTTATGGCATTTGAATAGGAATGGCAAATGATGATTGATTATCTAGTCATGTGAAACAAGTGTGCATCCAAATACATGTGTTTATGAAAACCATTGTGTTTGTTATGAATTTATCCTAACATTGTGTATGTGTAACCATTTATAATGCGCATATTTATGAGTCATGTATTCATGTTAAGGCATTCATAAATTGAAGAATTTACATAGCTATTGTTACATTGCGCGAATTGAGGTGGTTACCATGTTTTTATCGTGCTAACTTTCCAAATATTTATGGGTTTGGTATCCTTGACGGGAGTCCTAACCATCTTTAACTTTGGGTTAATAATATCATTGGGTCTTCTTGGCATAACTTTAGGTGACTATTATGTGTTTATCTTCTTAGCTTTCCAACAAGTTATAAAATTAGATAACCTTGATAGGAGTCTAGTTTA
Source organism: Flaveria trinervia (assembly GCA_025506515.1). Lineage (NCBI taxonomy): Eukaryota > Viridiplantae > Streptophyta > Magnoliopsida > Asterales > Asteraceae > Flaveria > Flaveria trinervia. Next base: position 53,852,466 of record CM046458.1, read on the forward strand.
TATCCATGTTCAATGTGTATAAGATGATCTCACCATAGGTTCATTTATGTTGTCATTGTTTTGCTAAGCGGATTCAAAGTCTAAGTGATATCTTCCTCTAATTGATTATCTTCATCTTCGTCTACTTCATTTATTAGTTTAATTATTAGCTAAATTAGTTAGTCATATTATTTACAAATCATATTTCATCAACTAGATAATGACAAAGACTTAGTATTAGGAGCTTTCGTGTCCACGGATCGATACTTGGTTCTTACCAAAAGCTATAATACTATCCGATAGGTACACTTGCCTATTGTGTGTGTAGTTAGTCATAAGGTGAAAATCATTTTTATAAATTTAAAGCTTAATTGTGTAAAATCCATTATCAAAAAATATATACTTGACACCTCTATTTCCCACATTACTCATTAGCACCTCCATGTTAGAGAATATGAGTTTCGCTACACGGTTTGGTGATGAAGGATGGAAGTTCATTGATGACGATGGAAACCCGTGGCAACCTTCACAGTTAGGTGGCGGGGAAGCATCGGCCATAGCTGTTCGAGAAGAGGTACCAGCCCCTCCACCACCTGTCGACCTAGCTCCGCGCATCGATCAACTTGCTCAGACACAAGAGCTCCTTGTCCAATCCGTTTCTCAGATTTCAGCCTCCATTCAGTGGATTGTCGAGGAGCTACAACAATCTGCACGTGCTGCCTGTCGAGAGCCACGCCCATTCCCACCCCCACCTTTTGGGGATGATCTTATAGAGCATTAGTCTGATACCCTCCATTTATGTTTATGGGCTTTTGATTTGACTTGTACTCTTTTGTGTATTTGTTTGTACAAACTCATGAAGACTACGTGTTATTATCATTTCTAGTAGTTTTCTTATTAATCTTTTTATGCTTTGTCTTTCATTTTGTCGGTTCTTATTTTTGCTTCTGGTTATGCTTGTTAGATCATCTTGGCCTCTTGGTAATGTGATTCGTGAGGTTGCTCTGGGCTTACTTGGAATCTCATCGCGCACAACAGGAATTTTTGATCAGGGGAGTCTTTGTTCTCTCTTTCATTCTCACCTGCATATTCATTGCATCTAATTGCATTGTTTTTGCACATTTTGCACATTGCGGACAATGTGCCATTCAAGTGTGGGGATGTTAGGGATTTTTGATTGATTTCATCAAAACCAGCGATCTTATATTTTTGCTTCTACCAAACTCCTCTTTGTGGCTAATTTTTTTATGGTGTTCATTTTGCTTAAACGTTAGATTCTTAAACATATGCTTACTTTTGAAATCACATTTTTAAAAGAATCCAACGAAAATACAATAAAAATATTGAAAATATCGTAATAATTGTCATGTTGATTGAAAGAGTTTTATGCCAAAGTTTGCATCGATTCCTACCACCCCGTTTCCATGAGTGAAATGTTTGTGGCTTTCGAGCATTGTTTATTCACTATATATCATGCTCATGTTTTTGTTAATTATGGAATGGCTCGAATGTTGTAACATTTTAGAACTTGCTCTGGTGATTCATTTCAAGATCATAAACTAAGTTATTGCATGAAAATGATTGAGGCATTAGGAAAACTCACCTTGTGTATCCCGTTTTTTTTGTTTCTCTTCCCATGCCCAATCATCACCCTTAGTTGCCCTTGTTGAGCCTGACCCTCACGTTATTGTTTTACCATTATTCATAACCTAATTAGCCAAATAGCCTTTTTTTCCTTTTAATCCTTGTGTTAAATTCCGGATTTTGTTAGTTGTCTAGCTGATTTTATGTAGTTGTAATTGTGTTTAGAACAATCATGTTATTGTTCTATTAGCGTAGTATATGTTATAAAAAAAGAAAAAAACATATAAAAAAAGAAAACAAAAGCATATGAAAAAAAAGAAAAAAAAAAGAAAAAAAGAAAAAAAAAAAAAAAAAGATTATTGCATTACTTTGTTCGTTTGTTTTAGGAGAAATCAATTAAAATGAGCAATGGAAAACCATTTTGGTAGCTCATTATTTGTATGTTGTTTTAGATTATGTTAGTTAGTGTATTCTATTCCTGTTTTGTAGTTGTTCGCATGTAGCATCTAGCGATTCCGGATTTATAACATTTTAACCACTATTTCACCAAAATCCACACCTTCAACCCCTGCCCCGTTACAACCTTCAAAGACCTCTTGATTTGTGAGACTTTCTTATGTTATGTGGTGGAGAATTTGATCTCTAAGCAAGCTTATGATAATATTTCTTCATTATGTGCTTTGAGTGATTTACATATACACATCCATATATATCTGAGTGTTGAGCGAATCATTGTGAGAAGTGCAAGTTAAGGCATAAACCTCTTTCGATAAACATTGTCACATTTTATTAAATATTCTCACACATTGGAAATTGGTTGACTCGTTGGTGTCCTCTTTAAATGTTGTATTTCTTAACAAGTCTTATGCATTCAAATCTTTAGTTTGCTCGTGAACTACCAATCTATGTTTGTAAAGCCAATAGGAATTTTGTTAGATCTTTTGAGATTTTGCTTAAGGGCAAGCAAAGCTTAAGTGTGGGGATGTTTGATATGTAAATAAATATACATGTTAATAATGCATATCTTTACCCATCTTAAGTGTTTTTTTGTTACAAATTCATCTTTATCTATACTTAATGATGATTAATTTGGATTTTGTAGTTTTGGATGGTTGCTTGATGAGTTCAAAAGAAAAAGACAAGAAATACAGAAAGATTTTGGAAGTTTAGAGGCTGTTATGGTCATGACTGATTCTGTCAGGGCCATAACATGCATCAGGCCCCTATTTCCTGCGCATTATGGTCATGACTGATTCTGTCATGGGCATTACATGCATCAGACCCCCTTTTAAGCCCTTCTTCTTCTTCATTTAGGGGGGAGACGAATTTGAGAGATAATACCCTAGTTTTTCTCTATTCTTGTGGTAACTTTGAAGGAGTTCTTCCAAAAGTTCAAATTAGGTTAAAGATCAAGCATTTTAAAGGATGATTCAACTCCACACAACCCACCTCTACTCATCTTTGGTTTGAAAATCTCTAGATCTACATGTTTTCTTCCATTGTCATGAGCTTGGTTGTGGTTTTTGTAAGCCTCATGGGCTAAACACTCTTTATCACTTAGATTAGATGAAGCTTAGCATACTTTGACATATTACTTATAACTTTTGGGGATGATTAGGTCAATGTTCAACAAGGCTATGAATGTTCTTCAATGATTATGTATGCTTGTTGAAATTGGTGAAATGATAAATCTTATGGGTGTTATAATCATATATTGTTGGAAAACTTTATGTTTTAGAACATCAATTCATGAAATGCATACATTAGTGTGTGGTTTATGGCATTTGACTAGGAATGGTAAATGATGATTGATTATCTAGTCATGTGAAACAAGTGTGCATCCAAATACATGTGTTTATGAAAACCATTGTGTTTGTATGTGTAACCATTTATAATGCGCATATTTATGAGTCATGTATTCGTGTTAAGGCATTCATAAATTGAAGAATTTACATAGCTATTGTTACATTACGCGAATTGAGGTGGTTACCATGTGTTTATCGTGCTAACTTTCCAAATATTTGTGGTTTGGTATCCCTGACGGGAGTCCTAACCATCTTTAACTTGGCTTAATAATATCATTGGGTCTTCTTGGCATAACTTTAGGTGGCTATTATGTGTTTGTCGTCTTAGATTTCCAACAAGTTATAAAATTAGATAACCTTGATAGGAGTCTAGTTTATATCCATGTTCAATGTGTAGAAGATGAACTCACCATAGGTTCATGTATGTTGTCATTGTTTTGCTAAGCGGATTCAAAGTCTAAGTGATATCTTCCTCTAATTGATTATATTCATCTTCTTCTACTTCCTTTATTAGTTTAATTATTAGCTAAATTAGTTAGTCATATTATTTACAAATCATATTTCATCGGTTAGATAATGACAAAGACTTAGTATTAGGAGCTTTCGTATCCACGGATCGATACTTGGTTCTTACCAAAAGCTATTTGTGTGTGTAGTTAGTCATAAGGTGAGAATCATTTTAATAAATTTAAAGCTTAATTGTGTAAAATACATTATCAAAATATATATATATATATATATATATATATATATATATATATATATATATATATATATATCAAAAACACACATCAAGTTTTTGGCGCCGTTGCCGGGCACACGGTAATTCTGAGAACGATCCGAGTCACTACTTTAGTCAATCCTTTGTAGTTACTTAGTTAAGTTTAGTTAATTGTTACATTTGTCTTTCTTTACGTGTTGGGTAGTGTTTGTGTTTTCAGGAAGCTTATGTCCGCATCTTCACCGGTTGAGGATCTTGTAGAACCTTATTCTGAACCCGAAAAGATTATCAGAAGAAACTTGAAGGCAAGATCCCAAAAGGTAGCACAAGAAATCGAAGGTGAAGCGATGAGGCTAGAATACTCAAACAAAACGAAAGTGAAAAGGAGGATACAAACGAAACCGGAAGTGAAGGAGAGCACACCGAAGACACAATGGCAGGGCAAGAAAATAGAAGAACAATCTATGATTTTGCCAAACCATCTTTGGAAGGTGCAAGACCTAGCATTGTACGACCGAATGTGCAAGCTAACAACTTTGAGATCAAATCAAGCACAATTCAAATGATCCAAAACAATTGTCAATTTGATGGTCGTCCGGATGATGATCCAAACTTTCACCTTGTAAACTTTCTTGAGATATGTGATACCTTCAAGATCAATGGAGTTAGTTATGATGCATTTAGACTCCGATTATTCTCTTTCTCACTACGTGATAGACCAAAGCAATGGCTGAACACACTCCCTGTTGGTTCCATCACCAATTTGAATCAAATGGCTGAAAAATTTCTCTTGAAGTATTTTCCACCATCAAAAACTGCTAGATTAAGGAATTTGATCACATCATTTATGCAAGATGAAGGACAATCACTCTATGAAACATGGGAAAGGTACAAAGACTCAATGAGAAAGTGTCCACACCATGGATTGGAACCTTGGTTTCAAATCCAAACCTTTTACAATGGCTTATGTCCAGAAAGTCGTCAGATTATTGATGCATCTGCACGAGGTGTGTTTTGGGATAAAACACGCCGAGGAGGCACATGAGTTGATTGAAGATTTGGCCAACAACAGTTGTTCATGGCAAGCTCCAAGAACCAAGCAACCTAGACAGGGTGTTCATCAAGTTAATACATATCATTCTCAATCTGCACAAGTTGAATCACTTACAAATCGAATGAATCAAATGCAAGTAAACAGGACTCAAGTAGTTTGTGATATGTGTGGGGGACCACATATAATTTGGATTGCCAATAAAGAGAAATATTCAACCCTCCAGAGCAAGTTGATTATATGGGAAGTCAAGTTCGTCCTAAAAACAACCCATATAGTAACACATACAATGCGGGTTGGAAAAATCATCCGAATATCAGTTGGAAGACAAGTGGTAGTAACCAACCCCCTGGATTTCAACCAAGACCAACATATCAAAACCATCAACAACAACGCCATCAACCATATCAACAACAAACTCACAATCAATTTCGCCCTCAAAATCAAGATCAATATCAACAATTCCAACATCATCAAGGTTCAAGTAGTGGTTCACAACCGGAAAAGAAATCCAATTTAGAAGAGATGATGGCACAATTCCTATCTACAGCTAAAAGTCGTCATCAAAGTTCAGAAGCTCGTCACCAACAACATGAGATGGAATTGAGGAACCATCGAGCCACAATGCAAAGTATAGAAGCTCAAGTAGGAGAAATTTCAAGGAAATTATCTGAAAGGCAACAAGGTGGTCTTCCGAGTAATACCAAGCCCAATCCTAAAGCTCATATGAAGGCGGTCATAACTAGAAGTGGCAAGACCACTCATTCGGATAACTTAGCTTCTACATCCAAGCTAAATGGTGAAGAGGAAGTGAAGTTCAAGACGAGGTGCAAAATACTAGGCAAAGTCCATCAAGTACCGCACAAGTCAAAGAACCATTGAGAGTTTACAAGCCCACTATTCTTATCCCGGTAGATTGAAAAAGGAAAAGATGGAAGAACAATATGGTAAATTTCTTGAACTTTTCAAACAATTGCATATTAACTTACCATTTGTTGAAGCTTTGTCATAGATGCCAAAGTATGCCAAGTTTCTCAAAGACATCCTAACAAACAAGAAGGAACTTGAGGAGCTTTCACATGTGACCTTGAATGAAGAATGCTCGGCAGTTTTGCAAAACAAGCTACCCAAGAAGATGACCGATCCAGGGAGTTTTACTATTCCTTGTTTAATTGGTAGTTTATCTGTTAGCAATGCATTAGCCGACCTAGGTGCTAGCATCAATTTGATTCCTTACTCGGTGTTTGCAAAATTCGACCTAGGTGAGCCTAAACCAACCCGAATGAGCATTCAACTTGCCGATCGATCTGTAAAGTACCCTAGAGGCATAGTTGAAAACATGTTGGTTAAAATTGATAGATTTGTGTTTCGGTTGATTTTGTAATTCTTGACATGGATGAAGATAAAAATGTACCACTTATCTTAGGTCGCCCATTCTTAGCTACCTCTAGAGCCTTAATTGATGTATGCAATGGTAAATTAACACTAAGGGCAGATGAAGAAGAAGTGGTCTTTGATATTAAAAATTCCATCCAACATTCACAAAATCATGATGATTCATTGTATTTTATTGATACCATTGACTCACATGTGAATCATTATTTATAGGAAAGTTGTGAAGAAAATGCTTTGAATACGCAACTGATTGGTGGGGAAATCATTGACTTATGTCATGTTCAAATGGTTGATGAGTTATCTTTCTCATTGGTTGAGGATTATCTTTCTCGTCAACCAATGAACCATTCTCAAGTCCGGAAGTATGTGAAGTAATGGAAAGAGATGAAGCAACAAGGGCTAAACCATCTGTTGAGGAACCACCATCATTGGAGCTTAAAGAGCTACCATCTCATTTGGAGTATGCCTACTTGGATGATGATTATAATTACCCATCATTATCGCTTCCGATTTGATGAATGTTGAAAAAGTGAAGCTTTTGAAGGTGTAAAAGACACACAAGAAAGTTATGGCTTGGAAGATCATGGACATAAAAGGGATACATCCTTCCTTTTGCACCCATAAGGTCTTAATGGAAGATGATTACAAGCCAGTGGTGCAACACCAACGTCGTCTTAACCCTAACATTAAAGAAGTTGTGAAGAAGGAAGTAATCAAGCTACTTGATGCGGGCTTAATCTATCCGATTTCCGACTCCCCATGGGTTAGTCCGGTTCAAGTGGTACCAAAAAAAGGAGGCATGACGGTGGTGATAAATGACAAGAATGAGCTTATACCTACAAGAACTATCACGGGTTGGAGAGTTTGCATCGATTACCGCAAGCTCAATGATGCAACAAGAAAAGATTATTTTCCTTTACCTTTCATTGATCAAATCTTATAACGTTTATCTGAAATATGTTTTATTGTTTTCTTAATGGTTTTTCAGGATATTTTCAAATTCCAATTGCACCTGAGGACCAAGAAAAGACTACATTTACATGTCCATATGGCACTTTCGCATATAGAAAGATGCCATTTGGATTGTGTAATGCACGGCCACATTTCAAAGATGCATGGTTGCCATATTCCATGACATGATCGAAGACTCGATGGAGGTGTTCATGGATGATTTCTCGGTCTTTGGAAATTCTTTTGATCGTTGTTTAAGTAATTTCGAAAGGATGCTTTCAAGATGCGAGCAATCAAATCTTGTTTTGAATTGGGAGAAATGCCACTTTATGGTGAAGGAAGGCATTGTCTTAGGTCATAAGATTTCCAATGCGGGACTAGAGGTAGATAGGGCAAAGGTAGAAACCATTTCAAAATTACCACCACCTAACTCGGTTAAAGCAATAAGAAGTTTCTTAGGTCATGCCGGTTTTTATAGACGTTTTATCAAGGATTTCTCAAAAATTGCAAGACCTATGACCCAACTTCTTGAAAAAGATGTACCTTTCGTTTTTAATGATGAATGCTTGGTTGCATTTAATCTACTAAAAGAGAAATTAATAAATGCACCCATAATGATGGCCCCGGATTGGAATCTCCCATTTGAACTAATGTGTGATGCTAGTGATTATGCAATTGGAGCGGTTTTAGGACAACGGAAGGAAAAGCATTTTCACCCAATCTATTACGCAAGAAAGACTCTCAATGATGCTCAAGAGAATTACAACTACTGAAAAAGATTTGCTTGTTGTGGTGTTTGCTTTTGATAAATTTTGCTCTTACCTTATCTTATCAAAAACCATTGTGTTTACTGATCATGCACCCCTTAGGTATCTTTTTAGAAAAAAGATGCAAAACCAAGATTAATTAGATGGATCTTGCTTTTGCAAGAGTTTGACATAGAGATACAAGACAAAAAGGGGGCTGAGAATGTCGCCACTGACCACCTTTCTCGTCTCGAGAACCCATCTTTGGAGACCCTTCAGAAATCTAACATAAATGATAATTTGCCACATGAGTTTCTTTTACAGGTTCAAGAGATTGACGATCACCCTTGGTTCGTGGATTTTGCAAACTACCTTGCGGGTGGGGTCCTTGTTAAAGGAATGACTTATCAATAGAAAAAGAAGTTCTTTACCGACCTAAAGCATTACTTTTGGGAAGACCCGTATCTGTTTAAGGTTTGTGCAAATCAAGTGGTGAGAAGATGTGTGCATGGGAGTGAGGCAATGAGCATTATTCATCATTGTCATGAAGGACCCACTGGTGGGCATCATGGAGCTAATTATACTGTCAAGAAGGTTTACGATTCCGGATTCTATTGGCCCACCAATTTTAAGGATGCGCACACGTTGGTTAAAGCTTGTGATGCTTGCCAACGAGCAGGTAACATCTCATCCCGTGATGAGATGCCCCAAAATGGTATTCAGGTATGTGAGGTATTTGACATTTGGGGCATCGATTTCATGGGACCATTTCCATCTTCACGAGGACATAAATACATCCTACTTGCCGTTGATTATGTCTCAAAATGGGCGGAAGCACAGGCTTTACCCACAAACGATGCTAGGGTTGTCGTGAAGTTTTTAAGAAAGTTGTTCACACGGTTTGGAACACCCAAGGCCTTAATTAGTGACTGAGGAACTCATTTTTGTAACTCTCTACTTGAAAAAGCTTTATCACACTATGGTGTTCTCCATAGATTTTCAACTTCATATCATCCACAAACGAGTGGACAAGTGGAAGTCACTAATCGAGGCCTCAAACGCATTCTTGAACGAACAGTGGGGCAAAACCAAAAGATTTGGTCAGATAAGTTAGATGATGCTTTATGGGCTTTTCGAACCGCTTACAAAACACCAATAGGCACAACACCATTTAAGTTGGTTTACGGAAAAGCTTGTCATCTACCATTTGAACTTGAGCATAAAGCATATTGGGATTTGAAATCGGTTAATCTTGATTTGAGATGTGCAGGTGAAAATAGGTGGTTACAGGTTTATGAGCTTGAAGAGTTGAGGAACCAAGCTTATGAGAATTCTCGAATTTACAAGGAAAGAACAAAGCAACTACACGACAACCACTTGAAGGATAACAAACAATTCCAAGTGGGGTAGCATGTCTTGCTTTACAGTTCAAGACTTCGGTTGTTTCCGGGCAAATTAAAATCATGGCGGATGGGACCTTACCATGTCAAGCAAGTGTTTCCTTATGGCACCGTTGAAATTGAACATCCGGATGGAAGGGTCTTTAAAGTTAATGGACATCGATTGAAACATTACTTTGAAGGCCCGGTAGATGAGGAATTGGAGGTTGTGAATCTTCACCCTAAGAACAATTAATGTGGGGTCGAGTCAAGCTAAGGACTCGTTAATAAACTAAGTGCTTCCGGGAGGCAACCCGAGGGTTTGAACGCATTATGGTATTGTATGCGCTCCTTTTACGGCTTTTAAATTATTTAGATATTTAGAAAATCGTTGTTTTTCTTGTAGCATTATTAAACTCAAGATTTGATTACCGGCGTCACTCGGTAAGTATTTCTTTAATGATTATGCTAAGCATTAGAAAAACCGATAACTAAATTTGGAAATCAATTTCTTTTGGTAATAACCCGTTTAATTATATATATATAACTAAAAAATTATAGTAGGAAAAAAGTATTTATATCAATGAAAATGAAAAAAAAAAAGAAATTTTTTATGATAAGATAATTTTTTTAATTAAGAATTCTTGAGAATGTATTGTTATGACCATGACTTAAAAGGTCATAACCATAACTTTTGCATTGTAAATGAGTCTAAAACTTACTCTTATGATTATGACCATTTTTGTCATGTCCATATTCTTGGTCAACTTTCAGGTCAAAAAAACATATTAAATTAAAACCCTAATTTTTCTACATTTGATTCTCTAACTTCATGTTTCACACCATCTCTATCTTCACAACCACACATACCAGCCACCAGCCATCGCGTCCCACCACACCTGCAACCGTCGCCACCACCATACCACAGCCCTCCCACCACCGCGAAACCATCACCACCGTAGCCCTCACCATCGCGAACTACCACCTCTCGGCACTCACCATCGCGAAACCACACCACCGCAGCCGTCCTCCACCACCACCATCTCCTCCCGTCACCACAACCTGAAACCGTCGCCACCACCACACCACAGCCCTCCACCACCAAACCACCACCACCATCACCATCGCGAAGCACCTCCACCGCAACCCTCACCATCGCGAATCACCACCTCCACCAGCCACATTCCAACCCTTCTCCTCCATCTCTTTCCCATTTCCTCCCATTTCTAACCCTAGCATCAAACCCCCCCCCCCTTCAATTTTAGCCATTTTTTTAAAATTTTCTCTCTTTCTTCTACAAAGGTATGTAGCTAGCATTTTCGTTTTCTTTTCTTTTATTTAATTATTTTTTGTTTGTTTGTCATTATTGTTCTTGGTGGATTAAAAGCATGATGTTGATTTTTGTTAGATTCAACATATTTTCATGATAGGTTGTGTTGACAATTGTGTTATTTTGTTTATCTAAGCAAAATTGAACCATAGTATGATATTTCACATGTATTTTGGGTTGAATTGCTTATGGATTTTTTATCTTTTTGTTGAAACTGTTGAGATGAAGATGGTGTGTTTTGAATTAGCTTGTTGATGTGTGTTTGTGATGATTTTTGTTTGGATTCAACAACTTAGTTCTCGCGACGCTTGGAGCCTCTTTTTGTCAATTTATTTCATGTTTCGGATACAATCCTAAGATATTGTTTCAAGCTTGTTTCAATGTTATTTTTGTGTCTTGAAGGTTGTAATTCAATATGTGTCTCACGAGTAGTTATTGTTGGATTCTTTTGTTACTGTATGTGTGTATACATATATGCATATATATATATATGCATATACATATACACATATATATTGTTTAAATCATTATCTCACATTTTCATTTTTATAGGTGATGGCGCATGACGATCTTCATCGCTTTCTTTGAAGGGATCGAGATCTAGTTTGATCAATTAGATTAGGATTTACAGCGGAATAGCACACGAATTAGACAAAATTCTAGCAAAAATAATATGAATATTCAATTAAACAGTAACAGTTATAGAGAGAGATTTTTCTGCAAAAATGATGTTTTCATTCATGCACAAACTTCCCGTACGGGGAAATTAGGTCAACATTCCTTTTATAAGGAATGTGACATCAGCTGACGTCACTTGATAGTGACATCTAACTGATTTATACAAACAACTGAAAGTAAAACAAAACTACTAAAGATGACCACAACAACTGAGGACACCTTCATTAAAAGCTAAGTATAAACTAACATTACAACTACTGAAGTTATAACATAAAACTACTGATTACAAACTACTGAAATATAAACCATCACAACTACTGAAGAGAACTACTTCAGCTGTTGTGACAACTTCTGAGAACTTGATCTTCAGACTTTGTCTTCAGCAGTTATCTTCAGACTTTGTCTTCAGACTTTGTCTTCAGCAGTTGTCTTCAGACTTTGTCTTCAGCAGTTGTCTTCAGACTTTGTCTTCAGCAGTTGTCTTCAGACTTTGTCTTCAGACTTTGTCTTCAGCTGTTGTAGATCACTTCAGTTGTTTTGATGTCTTTGGGACTTAAAGGTTTTTCTGATCTGGCTCATTGGTTCTTTTGGTCCAACATTCTTCAATTCAAGCAAGGCAGCGAGATTGATAAGGAACATATTGAAGTATGTCCAGATCAAATAACTCCATAGGGTTTTGTGGGATTTTCTCCTTTGGAGATTCATTAAACTTGACATGCAAGGTTTCTTCTACAATCTTTGATCTGCAATTAAAAACTCTATATGCCTTGCAAGTAGAGGAATACCCAACAAAGTATCCTGCATCCACCTTTGATTCAACTTCTGAAGTGGATCCTTTGTGTTGAGAATATAACAGGGACACCCAAATGCTCTAAAGAAGGAAATCAGAGGAGCCAAATGATGCAACACTTTATAAGGAGTCTTCATCAACCTTTGATTTACCAATACTCTATTTTGCACATAACAAGCTGTGTTAACAGCTTCAGCCCAAAAGGTTAGTGGCAAACCAGAATCAGCCAACATTGACCTTACAGCTTCAATAAGGGTCCTGTTCTTTCTCTCCACCACTCCATTTTGCTCAGGAGTTCTTGGAATGCTAAACTGCCTCTTGATTCCCTTAGAGAAATAAAATTCATCAAGTGTGTGATTTCTAAATTTTGTGCCATTATCACTCCTCACACACTTGACAGAAAGAGAATACTGCTTTTCCACATGCAACACAAAGTAGATGATAATTTGACCAGACTCTATCTTTTGAATGTAAGAAGAAGGTCCATACAAATCTGGAATAATCATCCATAATTACCACACAGTATTTTTTCTTTGCCATTCTCATCACTCTTACTGGACCAAAAAGATCCATATGCAGTAATTACAAGCAGACAGTGGACTTTGGTTCTTCTATTAGAGGGAATGATACTTTATGTTGCTTTCCTTTTAAACAAGCAGAGCAGTTATCGTCACATTTGAACTCCTTTAATGGCAGACCTCTCACTAAGCCATGAAGGATCAGCTGGTTCATGTTTCTAAGGTTCACATGACCAAGCCTTCTGTGCCAAAGCTCAGATTCCTGAGGAGAGGCCTTGGAGAACAGACATGGATGGCCTTTTAGATCAATTTTCTTTGATAAGTCTAAGGCATATACGCTTCCAATCCTGTTGGCTTTCAAGAGAGTATGTTCATCCAATATCTTGTCAATCATATTCAAAACATTGAAAGACAGAATTCAACAGTTCTGACTGGTGAAAAGTGCAACATGCCCTTTATCACACATTTGACTGACACTCAACAAATTGTACTTGAGATTCTCCACATGGTATCATCAAACCTTATTTCACCATTTGAAACAAAGCCTTTGCCGATGATGTAACCCTTAGCATCATTACCAAAAGATTTAAATCCCTTCTTTCCTTGAGAGTAGTCATGAAGAAGAGATCTGCTCCCAGTCATATGCATAGATCCTCCACTGTCCACATACCAGATGCTCCTATGGCATGTTGAAGAACCCTGCATATATCACAACAACTAGTTAGCTATTGAGACCCAACCATTTTGGTTTTGGGTCTGTTCTCATCAACAGATTTTATACTAATTGATTTGTCATGATTAACAGCCTTTGAAGATAGAGATGGTGCTGAAAAGGATTCCATTGATTTTGGCTTAGTTTTCCTTTTCAGTGGTTTAATCACAGGTACATCTATTTGGTTAACTCTCCCCAACAGATGTTGAACCATCATAACAAGTTGTGTCTGATTGGTTGTTAAAGCCTTCAGTTCAGCAGACACATCAGTACTTGTTTTTGAATGGTTCCTGTGATACACCATGTCCTCCTTTTTGAAAGACACAGACTTAGTCTGTTGTTTTGATACTCCTTGAGGAATATTTTTAGCTGTTTTATGATAAACCTCTTTCTTCTGTTTAGATTTTTGTGAAGACTTTGGTTTATCAGGTTGAGATGTTTGTGGCACAAACTTGGTTTCAAATTCATCTTTCATTTTATGAATTTTCTTTTTAATGATTTTATCCTTGTTAAATTTGGAACCCTTTCTGTACCAACATTCATCAGTGAGATAATTGAATAGACCACATATTTCACATGGCTTTTTCTTCATCTTCTGTTGATCAGCTGCTGAAGAAGATGAAACTACTGAAGGTGTGTTCTTTGGTACTTTCTTCCTTTCAGTACTTATGTGAAGTACTGAAGGATTTGTAACAACTGAAGACTTGCTCTTCAAAAGTTTTCTATCAGTACATTAGGATTTCCTGATAGACTCTTCAGCAGTTGTCAAACCATGTTTGGTTCTATTGGTTTGAAATGTTCTTCAGGTGTTGTTACTTGCTCTTCAGTACTTTGAATACCTTTTGAGACAACACCTGAAGTACTCAGCTTTTCTTTGATCATGTGTTCATCAACAGTAGGACCATCAGCAAATTGAATAGCTGAGGTACTATTACTGACTTCATCCTCTGATTGTACATTATCACTTGAGGATGAGACACATGATAATGTGGTTTGGGAGTTGATTTCACCTTCAGATTTTACTTCTGTCTTGGGAGTAAAATCTGTAGGAGGTTCAGTGTGATTATATCCAATCCCAAACTTCACATTTGAAGCAGTTTGCTTACTGAGAAGCATTTCAAACCCCTTGCAAGATGTTACCCAGCTTTCACACTCCACTTGAGTAGCTGCAAGTGTTTCTTTGAGACTCTTGTGATTATCTAAAATGACCTCTACCTTAGCCTTTTCATCAGTGATTTGGCATTTTAATTTATAAATCCCATCATCTTCTTCTTTTAAAACAGACTCAAACTCAGCTTTTCTTTTGGAAATCACTTTCTCTAGGTCAAGTTTTTTATTAATTAAAGCTACATTTACTTCTCTAATTGAGGCAAAAGCAGCTATGCATGACTCAGAACACAACTTGGCCTTAGCCTCAGAAGATACTTGTGGTACCTGTGATGATGAAGCATTTGAGCTTAAACCACCAGTAGACTCCAGGGCCATAAGAGCAAGATTTCCAAAAGGATTTTCACCACCATGTTGACCAGCACCAGAAAACATTTGTTCAGAATAACCAGAAAGATCATCTGGTAAACTACTCCAGTCAACAACATCAGGAGTGAAAAAAGCTTTGATGTGATTGAGATTGAGATTGAGATTGTTAACTTGATTGAGATAGAGGAGGCTCAGGTAGGGCATGTGATTGTTGAGCTATGGGTACAGGAACCTGATTGGACTATGGCATGTAAAAACAGGGAAAAGGATATGGCATTTGACCTTGAGGAACAAAATATGCTGGAGATGATTGATTTTGTGAATGGTGACCAGAACTGGTAGAATGTTACCCTTTGTTTTGTGAATTATTGCTTGGAAAGGTCACAAAGGGTGCAGAAGAGTTAGATCCAGATGATCTACACTCTCTTGCAAAATGTCCAAGTCTATGGCACTTGTGACACCTCAACTTGCTCTTGTCAAAACCAACTTTGGTTTTTCCAGATAGACCAGGGAATTTTCTACCTGTCCTTTTGTAAAATTTTTGAGATCTGATATTAACTAATGCCATTGGCTCAAAATATCCATCTCTTCCAAATCATCATCAGCAATTCCTTTCAAATCATCCATCAAAAAGCACAGATTGTCACTATTACATCCTAAATTACAATCAATACTAGCAAAAGCATGATCTCCACTGTTTGAAGAGAAATCAATATGCTCATCATAAGAATTTTCTGATGTAGCATATTCTGACTCATGACCAACCAGAGCAGTATTCCCTGGTACAAAATCATCAGTGAGCTTCCCAGATGAAGTCAGTTTTCTTTTATGTTCTATCTCTCTTTCAAATGTTAGAAGTTTCCCATGAAGTTGGGTGAGAGATAGATTATCTAGATTTGCACTGGAGCGTAGGACAATGGTATATGTGTCCCATCTCTCAGGCAGGGATCTAAGAAATCTGTTGTTCATCTGACTGTTTGTATATTCATGTTTAACCATTTTCAACTCAGATATCAAACATGAGAATCACTCAAACTGTTGAGTCAGTGACTCACCCTTTCTATGAGAGAATGTCTCATATTGCTAGGCAAGGATTTCTCTATTGTTTGCTAAGACCTCATCAGTTCCTCCAAATTGTTATTTTAGAGAAACCAGAGGTCATGAGCAGATTCATGATGCATAAGTCCAGAATAGATTTCATTAGGCAGTGCCATGACTAGAATTCCATGGGCTTTAGCATCAATTTTAAACAGTTTTAGATCTTCATCTGAATATTGCTCTTTCTTCTTCGGAATCATTTCATTGGTTTCCGGATTACTCACCATAGGCTTATATGGTCCATGAAAGACAGATTTCCAACAACCTGAACTATTAACAGATAGGTGATGGAGCATTCGTCGTTGCCATATGTTGTACTCACTCCTAACAAGCATCGGAGGCTTTGTTGAGGAGCCAGTATTGTGAGGATCATTGATTGATGCAGCCATTTTCACCAATTCAAACAGGTTCAATAAGAGTTTAACAGATCTAACTCAAAAACTCAACAACACAGTTTGAAACAAGAAGAATCTCAAATTGATTCACAGGAAGCAACAGAAAAACAAACTCTATAACCAATTCTTGCAAATTTGTTAATTCGATCAAACTAAGAAATCAAAAGAATAGTTTCATGATCAATTTTTAAATCGATCAATGATTAACCCGCTCTGATACCATTTGAAGGGATCGAGATCTAGTTTGATCAATTAGATTAGAATTTGCAGCGGAATAGCACACGAATTAGACGAAATTCTAGCAAGAATAATATGAATATTCAATTAAACAGTAACAGATATAGAAAGAGATTTTTCTACAAAAAGGATGTTTTCATTCATGCACAAACTTCCCATAGGGGGAAATTAGGTCAACATCCCTTTTATAAGGAATGTGACATCAGCTGACGTCACTTGATAGTGACGTCTAACTGATTTATACAAACAACTGAAAGTAAAACAAGACTACTGAAGATGTCCACAACAACTGAGGACACCTTCATTTAAAGCTAAGTATAAACTAACATTACAACTACTGAAGTTATAACATAAAACTACTGATTACAAACTACTGAAATATAAACCATCACAACTACTGAAGAGAACTACTTCAGCTGTTGTGACAACTTTTGAGAACTTGATCTTCAGACTTTGTCTTCAGCAGTTGTCTTCAGACTTTGTCTTCAGCAGTTGTCTTCAGACTTTGTCTTCAAACTTTGTCTTCAGATTTTGTCTTAGCAGTTGTCTTCAGACTTTGTCTTCAACAGTTGTCTTCAGACTTTGTCTTCAGCAGTTGTCTTCAGACTTTGTCTTCGGACTTTGTCTTCAGACTTTGTCTTCAGCTGTTGTAGATCACTTCAGTTGTTTTGATGTCTGTGGGACTTAAAGGTTTTTCTAATCTGGCTCATTGGTTCTTTTGGTCCAACATTCTTCAATTCGAGCAAGGCAGCGAGAGCGCTAAGCGATATTAAGCCATTCGCTTGAGGAACTCTGAGCCCTCACGCACGATTTGCGTGTCCACCTTGGAAGCTCTGGGAGAGAAGTCTCGTGTTGACGCTATGTTCACGAAACCATGGCAACGTTTCTTCTCGATTTGTCAGCCTCAATACAAAGAGCTCGTGTTGGAATTCTGTGCTACTTATCGATTTGCTCACCCGGTCACTGACTTACATGATAAGAACGCCATTTCATTAAGATTGGGTGGTGAGGATCAAAAGCTTTGGTTGTTGAACTTGGGAGCGCGCTTGGTATTTATACTAAATCTGAGCTGAGAAGATCTCCATTTCTTCAAAGTTTAAAAAAGATTGATCGGGGAACTTTATCTGCTTTCTAGCGTGAAATAAGGATGGACAATCATTCCCCAAAGCACTCGATGAGTACACACCTGCACCATCGTTATTTTCACCGTGTGATTTCATACTCGATCTGTGGTAGGAAAAACAGCAGGGGTGTGGTGACCCGTAAGGATCTGTTTTTCTTATATTGTTTAATCAAGCAGGTGCCTTGTAATCTGGCTAATGCTATGGCACAATTCTTCTCATCATGCATCGGAACAAAGCCTGCTAGTTATATCTGTGGTGGTTCTTTCATAATACAGTTGGCTTTTTCTTTTAATTTTATGACTGATGATGTTGTTTCAGGCTTGACACCTCTATTTCCCACATTACTCATTAGCACCTCCATGTTAGAGAATATGAGTTTGGCTGCACGGTTTGGTGATGAAGGATGGAAGTTCATTGATGACGATGGAAACCCGTGGCAACCTTCCCAGTTAGGTGGCGGGAAGCATCGGCCATAGCTGTTCGAGAAGAGGTACCAGCCCCTCCACCACCTGTCGACCTAGCTGCGTGCATCGATCAACTTGCTCAGACACAAGAGCTCCTTGTCCAATCCGTTTCTCAGATTTCAGCCTCCATTCAGTGGATTGTAGAGGACCTACAACAATCTGCATGTGCTGCCGGTCGAGAGCCACGCCCATTCCCACCACCACCTTCTGGGGATGATCTTATAGAGCATTAGTCTGATACCCTCCATTTATGTTTCTGCGCTTTTGATTTGAGTTATACTCTTTTGTGTATTTGTTTGTACAAACTCATGAAGACTATGTGTTATTATCATTTCTAGTAGTTTTTTTATTAATGTTTTTATGCTTTGTCTTTCATTTTGTCGCTTCTTATTTTTGCTTCTGATTATGCTTATTAAATCATTTGGACTCTTGGTTACGTGATTCGTGAGGTTGCTCTGGGCTTACTTGGAATCTGATCGCGCACGTCGGGAATTTTTGATTAGGGGAGTCTTTGTTCTCTCTTTCATTCTCACGTGCATATTCACTGCGTCTAATTGCATTGTTTTTGCATATTTTGCACATTGCAGACAATGTGCCATTCAAGTGTGGGTATGTTAGGGATTTTTGATTGATTTCAATAAAACCAGCGATCTTATATTTTTGCTTCTAAAAAACTCCTCTTTGTGGTTAATTTTTTTATGGTGTTCATTTTGCTTAAACGTTAGATTCTTAAGCATAAGCTTACTTTTGAAATCACATTTTTAAAAGAATCCAACGAAAATACAATAACAATGTTGAAAATATTGTAATAATTGTCATGTTGATTGAAAGAGTTTTATGCCAAAGTTTGCATCGATTCCTACCACCCCGTTTCCATGAGTGAAATGTTTGTGCCTTTCGAGCATTGTTTATTCACTATATATCATGCTCATGTTTTTGTTAATTATGCAATGGCTCGAATGTTGTAACATTTTAGAACTTGCTCAGGTGATTCATTTCAAGATCATAAACTAAGTTATTGCATGAAATTGATTGAGGCATTAGGAAAACTCACCTTGTGTATCCCGTTTATTTTGTTTCTCTTCCCATGCCCAATCATCACCCTTAGTTGCCCTTGTTGAGCCTAACCCTTACGTTATTGTTATACCGTCATTCATAACCTAATTAGCCAAATAGCCTTTTTTTCCTTTTAATCCTTGTGTTAAATTCCGGATTTTATTAGTTGTCTAGTTGATTTTATGTATTTGTAATTGTGATTAGAACAATCGTGTTATTGTTCTATTATTGTAGTATATGTTATAAAAAAAAGAAAAAACATATAAAAAACGAAAAAAAAAAGCATATGAAAAAAAAAAGAAAAAGAAGAAAAAAAAGATTATTGCATTACTTTCTTCGTTTGTTTTAGGAGAAATCAATTAAAATGAGCAATTTTGTATGTTATAATGGAAAACCATTTTGGTAGCTCATTATTTGTATGTTGTTGTAGTTTATGTTAGTTAGTGTATTCTATTCCTGTTTTGTAGTTGTTCGCATGTAGCATCTAGCGATTCTGGATTTTTAACATTTTAACCACTATTTCACCAAAATCCACACCTTCAACCCTTGCCCCGTTACAACCTTCAACGACTTTCTTATGTTATGTGGTGGAATTTGATCTCTAAGCAAGCTTATGATAATGTTGCTTCATTATGTGCTTTGAGTGATTTACATATACACATCCATATATATCTGAGTGTTGAGCGAATCATTATGAGAAGTGCAAGTTAAGGCATAAGCCACTTCCGATAAACATTGTCACATTTTATTAAATATTCTTACACATTGGAAATTGGTTGACTCGTTGGTGTCCTCTTTAAATGTTGTATTTCTTAACAAGTCTTATGCATTCAAATCTTTAGTTTGCTCGTGAACTACCAATCTATGTTTGTAAAGCCAATAGGAATTTTGTTAGATCTTTTGAGATTTTGCTAAAGGGCAAGCAAAGCTTAAGTGTGGGGATGTTTGATATGTAAATAAATATACATGTTTATAATGCATATCTTTACCCATCTTAAGTGTTTTTTTGTTACAAATTCATCTTTATCTATACTTAATTATGATTAATTTAGATTTTGAAGTTTTGGATGGTTGCTTGATGAGTTCAAAAGAAAAAGACAAGATAAACATAAAAAATTTGGAAGTTTAGAGGCTGTTATGGTCATGACTGATTCTATCATGGGAATAACACGCATCAGGCCCCCTTTTAAGCCCTTCTTCTTGTTCATTTTGGGGGGAGACGAATTTGAGAGATAAAACCCTAGTTTTTCTCCATTCTTGTAGCAACTTTTGTTGATACATGTATGTCCCTAGATCGATATGAATGTAATAGATCTTGTTTGTCTGATTCTGATATAATGTCTGGAATGATTAATGAAATGATATTGATTGTTTGTTATTTATAATGTTTAATATTTCATTAATGAGTCGATGTTGAATTGGTTAATTAGGTTTGTGGTTGTTTGAATTGTTACACATAATGTTATATTAATTAATACATTCAAACTTAACAAAATGAAGTTCTCATGCGAATGGCCCATGCGAATGGACCATACGCATGAATAACTTCATACGAATGACTCAGTCGCACAACTGAACCAGGAGACTGGATTAGTCGTATGATTGTAACATAAGATTGGCTCAGTGGCACGACTGAACACTCAGTCGTGCAGATGAATCAACTGCATGGTTCAATCGCATGACTGAACCATACTAATGGTTCAGTCGCATGAATGAACAAGACTAACCTATAAATACAACCCAATTCATGGAAAAAAGAGAGTATTCATTCTATTTCGACTCCAGACGTACCCTAGCCATCCAGAAGCCTCCAAGTTGATACTCCAAGTTCATAGAACGCTGTAGATCGATTCCTAATCGATTCTTAACATTTGATTCAATACTTTATTGATTCTACGTGCGTTCTCACTGATTGGATCGCCAATCAAATAAAATTCCGCACTATTTGGTTTGGTTTACACGTTAATCATTCGGTATTTCGTTCAAATACCAGGTCCTTACAAGTGGTATCAGAGCATTGGCTCTTGATTACGTGTGATTCAATCAAGATTGATAAAAAGTTGTGTTTTTACACTAAAAAACGCAATCATTTATGTCAAAAGTTGCCTTGGACATTCCCTGCTCATCAAGTTTCGGTTTCTACGGCCTTAGGCAAATAGGGTTTGCGAAATTTCGAATTTTTACGGCTAAAACACGTTTAACCAAGAAATTTTCGCAAAACAGCAGCTTCAGTCGCACGAGTGAGCCATTCGCACGACTGGACTTCATTCGCATACAATTTTTACGGCTAAAGCACTCAGAATCCAGCTTTGTACAATGCCACGCCTCAAGCTAAGACGTCTGGAGCACCTCTTTAGACTGCATTTGTGTCTAGCTCATCGGGTCCTTCACAAGCTTCTCCTTCAGGTTCAGAAAAGTCAGGGTCTTCTTGTACCCATTACATTGGAACTGAAGCGAATGCTACTAGACTGAAGACCGAGAACCTCGGTAATGTGATTGTGGAAGTAGCTCGAGAGCACATGATCTTTTGGCAGCAGTGGTTCATTCTTATGATGGACTTGTTGCTGGGAAGATTGGAAACTGCCATCTGGTAGATGAGGACTACGAGCAGGTGGATGAAATGGAGCTGGAGAGAATGGACATTATGTGGGCCTTAGCTAGTGTTGTCCGGAGGGCGAAGAAGTTTGTGAAAAAGACCGGACAGAACTTGGTTGCTACTAAGGACACCATATTTGGCTTTGACAAGAGTAAAGTGACCTGTTTTAACTGTGGAGAAAATGGGCACTTCAAGAGAGAATGTGTGAAGCCAAAGAAGACTGGGAACGGGAACCCATTCTCGTCCTTCACTCGTCAAGACAAGCAAGCTAGCAGTTCTACTTCATCAAGCAAGGATCCAAAAGCCTTGACTGCTCATGATGATGAAGGACAGGACTGGAGCTTTCGGTTTGTCTTTCTAGGGGAAACTAATATTGCCAGTGTAGAAGATTAGATGATGATTCTGCGAGTGAGGGAGATATTGCAGTTGAGATAGCGATGTCAAATATTGAAGAGACAACTGCAACTGAGGTCAGCTACAAGCTTGAAGAAGTGATTTCAACAGCAAAGACAGAATCACCAGAACCGGAGACATCTGATGCTGCATTGATGGCTAACTCTTCTGAACCTCCTCAGGTAAGTACCACTGACCAACTGTTTAAAAAACATGCTTGTTCCGATTGTGATACTTTTTGAGATAGCATAGATGAGAAATTTGTTAGGTTATTAGATCATAATGATAACTTAGTAAAGGATTTGCAACTGTGCACTGAGGCTAATAGAGTTTTAAAACAAAATGAGCATAGTTACAAAGAAAAGATAGACCTTTTGACTAAACAGCTTAGGGAAACTAAAGTAGTTGTATTTAACCAAGCTAATGACATTAGGTACTATCTTAACTCCCTAAAAGACACTAAGAAACAAAAGGCAGTTTTAGAAGTAGAAGTAAACTCATTAAAGCAAAAACTGCACAGTTGGACTAGTTCATCACACATTGTCCAACACTAGTGAGAGAAAAAAACAACGGGAGGGTTTGGGTTATAAAATGGTTCCACCACCACCTGAGACCTTGATGAACACTAAGAGTAGACCAATAAATAACAACCCCATCAAGGATCATGTGGTGTCTACTCCTCTTGTTAGTGATCCAGATTCCTCATGTTCATCAATTGAATCTGGAACAAAACAAAAGAATGCCACTTCAAAGGCAAAGGGTAAAATGCCTTGTGTTAATCTGGAATAAGAATTAGAAAAGGTTAATATAAAGTCCGAGTCAAACAAAGTCAAATCTGAATCTAAAAGGACTGCTAATGTTAATCTTTCACAACCTTCATGTCAAAAACCAGTTAACCAAAAGGAAAAAGATGTTAAAAATGTTAAAAGTTGATTTTGTTAAACAGAAGAAAACATCAAAAGAAACAGAGTCAAAACCCAAACTAAGTGATGTTACTAGGGTGTCACACACATCTCCACAAAGAAGTTTAATCATAAAGTTGATAGCAGGTCGTGCTACAACTGTGAGAGTGTGGACGCATTGCTTCCTTTTGTCCTTACTATCAGACACCTAGGAAGAAGATTGAACTTCATGATTCAAAACCTAGGTATTCTAAGAGGAGTTCCTTAACTCCACCTAGAAGAACTAGTGAACCTAACGTTCAACCATTAGGCAGTCGACTGTTTATCACAAACAGGCATTACACAAATCTGGCTTATAGAAAGAGAAGTCATCCTCTGTGTCTAATAATGATGACAAGAGGGAACCTGAGCTACCCTCACCCTTTAAGGGTCAATGGGTTTAATTCATGATGTGTGATGCCTCTGGGAAACCCAAGCCGGTAAAGGCTGGTTCCTAACCTAAACTAATGTTTTATATTGAATGTGCAGGGTGTTCGCTACAGTGCTGAAACCAACACGGGATTGTAGACAGCGGAGCATCCAGGCACATGACAGGAAACAGGGCTCTTTTATCAAACGTCAAGCAAATAAAAGGAGGGCATGTTTCGTTTGCTGGAAACAAGGGAGCCTATATCACAGCTCAGGGAGAAGTCGGAAATCAGAAAGTTAAGTTTGATAAGGTGAACTACGTTCAACAACTTCAAAAAAACTTACTTTCTGTTTCCCAAATCTGTGATAAAGGTTTTAAAGTCATATTCGACAACAAGAAGTGTTACGTCCTAAAGAAAGACTACGTGATTCCGGAGGACCAAGTTCTTGATGACAGCTTTAAGATATAAAGACCTTTATGTTTTGGATCTCTCAATAGCATCTACAACAGATCATGAAGTTCAGTGCTTTCTATCAAAAGCCACTGAGAAGGACTCCATCTCCTGGCATAGGAGAATGGGACACATCAATCAACGGAAGATGAATCACCTGATCTGGAAGGATCTTGTGAAAGGAGTTAATGTCAAGAATTTCAAACTTCCTGATTTTTGTGTAGCTTGCAAGAAAGGCAAACAGACGAAGAAGTCTCATAAGGAAAAGAAAGTTCATTCAATAGAACTTCCTCTTGAACTTATTCACATGGATCTGTTTGGTCCAGTCAGTACAAAGATCATTACAGGCGACTTGTACTGTTTTGTGGTTACTGATGACTACACAAGATTCTCTTGGGTAATGTTTCTGAAGTCCAAATCAGAAACATTTGAGTCATTCAAGGAGTTAGTAACCACACTAGAATCTCTCTACAAGCTGAAGGTGAGACAAGTACGCTCAGACAACGGGACTGAATTCAAGAATCAGTGGATGGAGGCTTACTGCAAGGAAAAGGGAATTGTGCATCAATTCACTTCTGCCTACACGCCTCAGATGAATGGTGTTGCTGAGAGAAAGAACAGAAGCTTGATAGAGACAGCACGGACAATGTTGGCAGACTCGAAACTGCCTATCCAATTCTGGAATGAGGCAGTGGCTAATGCATGTTATACACTGAATCGAGTTTGATAGTCAAGAGACCACGAAAAGACTGTTACGAGCTACTACAACGACGTAAACCGAATCTGGAGTATCTCGAACCATTTGGCGTGTCGTGTACACTTCTGAAGAAGACTCAAGAAGGTAAATTCAGTGACAAGGCTGATGAAGGAATCTTCTTAGGATAAAACAACCGAACAAGAGAGTTTACAACAACTCAATGGGTCTAGTAGAAGTGTGGTGTCATGTTATGTTTAGAGATATACCACACCACCTACTGGCAAAGGACCCGCCTACTTTTTCGACTATGATGGATTCTTTAAGTCCTTCAACATCCCTATCTCTCCTTCTGATGATGAGTTAGCTACTCGAATGATGTATGATATCTTGAATACACCATCTCTTGATTCAACATCATCGAGTTCACAGGGAGAATCATCTACTCAATCAGGGGGAAGTAGTCGACGACAGTGACTCCTCCTCTGAAGATGAAGCTGAAGAAGATGACCAGAACAGTCAGGAGGAACAGGTTCCAGTTCCTGAAAGTCCACAAACATCTAACGGTGATGCACCTTCGACTTCGGAACCTCAAACTCCTTCTACCACAGATGCAGAACCAAATGTTCATAATCTTGGCTCTGAGGTAGCTGTTCCTACTACTCCAGGATCACGTCTAAACGTCTATCATCACTTAGACAATGTCATTGGGGATGTCAGATCAAGAGTACAAACCCGAAATCAGCTATACTCAGCTGATTATGCCTCTGTTATGGAAAAGGGATACATTCATGATGGTGCTTATCAGTGTTTTGTCCCGCAGTTTGAGCCAAAATATGTCAGTGATGCACTAAACGATGAGGCATGGGTGAGTGCCATGCAAGAAGAACTTCTTCAGTTCAAGAAGTTAGGAGTATGGACTTTGGTAGATAGACTAAAGGTGCTAAGGTCATTGGCACCAAATGTGTCTTAAATGCAAGAAGGATGACCAAGGGGTCATTATCAGGAACAAGGCTCGACTGGTTGTTCAGGGATTTCGCCAAGTCGAGGGGATTGACTACAATGAAGTATTTGCACCCGTGGCAAGGATGGAAGCCATCCTATCTTCCTTGCCTCTGCATCATATATGAATTAAAGTCTATCAATTAGATGTGAAGAGTGCATTCCTTCATGGGGAAATTCGAGAGACAGTGTATGTCAGTCAATCTGAGGGATTTGAAGATGTTTATCATCGGGACAGAGTTTACAATCTCGACAAGGCCTTATATGGGCTTCATCAAGCTCCAAGGGCATGGTATGAGAAACTCTCAACTCATCTTGTGAAACACGGCTTTCGAAAGGGGAGTCATGACTGCACACTGTTCATCAAAGAAAAAGATGGAGACCTACAGCTAGTACAAATCTATGTCGATGACATAATCTTCGGTTCAAAGAACGAAGAATTATGCAAAGAGTTTGAAGCAGTTATGAAGAAAGAGTTTGAGACAATGCTATGGGGGAGATGAAATTCTTTCTCGGCTTACAGGTGGATCAGACACCAAATGGGATCTTTATACATCAGACCAAGTATGTGGGAGACATTCTCAGTCAGTTTGACATGGAGAATGCTTCTACTGCTGGGACTCCACTTGCTACAAATCATGATATAGCACCTGACGAAAATAGAGATCTGGTAGATGCCACAGTGTACCGAGGAATGATTGGATCCCTCATGTATCTCACTGCCTCAAGACCTGATATCATGTATGCTACATGTTTATGTTCTAGATATCAGGCTAAGCCTAAGGTTAACCATCTGATCGGGGTCAAAAGGATATTTTGTTATCTGAAGAGTACACCCACACTTGGGTTGTAATATCCTCATGATGATGACTTTGAGCTCACGGCGTATAGTGACTCGGATTACGGGGGCAGCAAGATGAACTACAAGTCTACATCAGCAGGGTGTCAAATCTTTGGGAGGAGATTAGTTACCTGGCAGTGTAAGAAGCAGACCTTGGTTGCATTGTCAACCTGTGAAGCCGAATACGTTACTGCTGCAAGTTGCTGTTCACAAATCATCTGGATTCAACAGCAAATGCGGATTACGTTTGAAAGTTTTCTTCTACTCCTATCTTTGTTGATAACTCTGCTGCAATTGTAGTAACTAAAAATCCGGTACAACATCCAAAGACCAAACACATCGGTATTAAATACCATTTCATAAGAGACTGTTTTGAAAAGAACTTAATCGATGTGGTAAAATTAATACTGACTTTCAACGCGCTGATCTCTATACAAAAGCCTTTGATAAACCACGTTTTCTATATCTGTTAGAGGTCAACGGCGTTAAAAAGAAAAGTGATGTTATTCCTGATGATGATCATGTGTAGTCCGATGCATTGTAGTTATATTTTTATTTTTCCTTATTTATTTTCTTCTGTTTAAATTAAATTCATGTTATTTAGCTGTCTGTTAAATCCTAAAATAATTAAATCCAGTATGATGTTAGAATTTTAGAGGGATAGTAGATCAGCTAGTAATATTAAAAAAACGAGGAGAAGGAGTGGATAGCTGATATAAGGTAGATCCTATCTGTGATACCGATTCAAACCTTTTGGAAAATGATAGTACACAGGAACAAATCAAAAGGGACTTCAAAATTTATTTAGAAAAGATGCAAAATTCAAAGTATAAGTCTGTGTAGTCTAAGCAATATAAAAGGGAAGATGATAGAAAAACTAGTAACTACTAGGTAACACAAAGAAAGTAGACCTAGAGGTTGCTAGACCACAAATGATATGTCGTAGATTCAACACAATAGATGATTAGACCTGACTGGTGATCTCAAGATCAAACTAAGTTGTTCAACTGACTGTGGGCTGCTATCTTATCACTGGTTAACACAATCAACAATATTCCAATAAGAGGTAATGAGCATGTAAACGCCACAAATGTGTGCGGATGACCATAAATAGAGCAAAGCACGAAAAAAAATGAAAGACAAATGCTATCAATCAAGCTAATGACATATGTTGTTGGTGCATTCTGTGCAAAAGAAAATTTAGCTGCTCTAACAAGAAGATAGGTTGTGTGTCTCTCTGATGTGCGATGAACTAACCTGAGGATAAGCATAACTTAGATATTCTAGAATTCATTGTTGTTTGTCGCCTCTCTGCTGTGCGATGGCACTGGCCTGAGGATCGGCTTCTCTTTGAAAGCTCTAAGAATAGTCTCTTCTAGTAAAAATACTTGTAGACCGCTCAAAAGCTCCTGAGGAATGTTGATTACCATATAAGTGTGGGATTCAAAATGTTAGTTGAAATAATTAAACCTAAAACTATCACCAGTTTGTGTCTAAAGTCTGTGTATGGATTTAAGAGGACAAATATACTGACAATCATTGTGGCTGCAATTCTTGAAAGTTCAAATCAAACTATAATATTGGTTTTGTTTGTTGAATGATTTTGTTGTTTGTTGATTTTTTGCAGGTGTTTATGGAATAATGGGCTGATTAGCAAAGATGATCATAGATATGACTCCAAGAGCTTCATATAAGTTCACCCCTGTTAGTATTCTCTATTAAAACGGAGTATTATCTTATTATATGATTCAATGGTTTCTACATCTTATGATTGTTTTGATTTGAGCTTGTGAGCTTCTTTCTAAGTTCTAAATTGATGAACCTATTGACCTCTATTTTACAAGATTAAGAAAACAGTCATTACTCATGAATTGTTTGAGGATTTGTCTTTTTTAGGAAAGGGGTTGTATGTTTCCTAAATGATAAAGGACCATTCAACAATTGACAAAATAAGGGATATTTGTGGATCTACATCAATATTGGTCGTTAATAATCTATAATATCAAATTGGCCGATAATATCTCAAGTTTCAGTTTTGTTGTCAAGAGCAATCCTAGCAACATAATTATTAATTTATTTAAACTTGATTTCCATTTGATTTTGCTCATGAGGGTGAGTGTGAATGAAATAAGAAGACACAAAATGAATGTAATGAAATACGAGTGAAAATCAAATGTAAATCAATAAAATTATGCTACTAAGACCTCGTTTGGTTCATAAAATTCTCATAAATTAAGATTGGTATTGGAATTTTTTCCATGCAAAATCATGTTTTGTTAGTTAATTGATGGAATTGAAATTAGAAAAATTCTCTCATTTATTGAAATTCACATTCATTCCATTCACCAATGAAATGTTTAATAATTCAATGAATATTCAAAATTAAAATTTCAATTTCACTCAAAATTCAAATTCCAATTTGATACAAAATGACTAACCAAACACGTTATTATTTTTAGCAAGATTTCAATTTCAATTCCATTGTCATTTCCAATTCTTTTGCAAAACATTTTGCGAACTAAACGACCCCTAAAGATTGTGATTGGTAACAAAACTGAATGTTAGGATTATTATCGACTCATCTGATTGTATGGATTATTATCGACCAATATGTTATAATTTAGATTATTAAAATCAATTTTTCCTTCTAATCATAACATTTGAATGACCCAAATGTTCACTTTTTTGTGCTTAATATCTTGGATTTTTTTAACAGACTTTTTATTTACTTGTATACAATTATTTTAAATACCAACACAAATATTATGGTGTGATGTAGTGATAGAAAGATTGCTTTTTAATTACTTTTTATAGTTTATATCGAACTAAAAGTTTTTAAATCAATTAGATAATTCATTTATTTAGTTTTTTATCCACGACACTAATGTCATATGTTTTAAGATTTTTAATATAGTTGCACCATCCTTAATAACTATGTAACATTTACATATCCCTTATCTACATTTTGAACCCATCTGAAAAGGGCAAACATAGACTTATAATGACCCGTCGCGTAACCGTACCTATAGCAAAGTGCATGATAGTTTCCTAGTTATTAACATAGGTCACTCTCTAACTTTGTGTTATTAAAGTATTCACATTAGTTTTTTTATATTTATCTATATAATTACATTAAAAATCATTACATTTTCTCTTTTCTTTTCAATTAAATAATACTTTTTTATACTTTTATCATTACTTTTTTTTTCTCTCTTCCACTCACAACCACTTTAAAAATATTAAAAAAAATTATAAGAATTGACAGTGATTTTTCAAATATATCAATCCACATTAACATTTTCTCTCATTTTCACTTACAACCACTAAAAGCATTCCATATAATATTCCAAACACACTCACATAATTTTAAGGATTCCACTATGAATTTTCTTATATGCTTTTATATTTGCAACTTGTTCTTTTATATCATATTATTTTTAAGAAATTGCATATTTTTAATTTCAATTGACGTTGGTTGGTGCCCTGTACTCCAACAAGGTAGAGCAAAATTCGACCCTACTCATATCGGTTTTCATTTCAACTTTACCAATGAGATTTCACTATTGTTGAATCCAAATATGTTTAATAATAATTTATTCAAAACCAAATTGTGCTATATATTGTACATTTTTACCTTATTTTTCACTTTTAAAGAATACAATAATTTCATAAAATCATAACTATGTTTTGATATAAACTTATGTTTTGATATAAACTTTATTGAAAACCGAGTCACGCAAAATATAATATATAACAATGTTATTGTTTAACTCCAAACTTTACGTTTATGTTTGCACAACTTTGAACTCGATTTGGTAATGATTCTTGCCGCGACACACGAGATAGGTGGATAGCAATTAATAGTTACGTTAACAATTTAGTATCGTAGTTTTGCACAATGTTTTCAGAAACGGATCGGATGTCGAACCGGTCGTCATACTAGTTTGGTGGTCGGACCGGTTGGACTGGATTTAACTTACTTTTAATATATTTATATATGTAATTAAATATAAATAATTTATATATGATTTATATATATATTTCATAGTTATATATACAATATAACTATATATGTATATCCGATACACTAATTTATAATTTAACGCTCCGTTTTACCCATAAAATAAAAAAAAAGTAATAAAAAACCGGTCCGGTTTCCCGTCCGACCAACGGTTCGGGAAGAACCGGCCGGTTCGACCCCTTAAAAACGATTCGTAGCGAACTGAACCGGCCACGGGACAGATCGCGGTCGTACCGGTCGGACCGGCCGTCCAATCCGTGGCGAAAACAATGGTTTGGCATTTTTAGCAAGTGTTGTCCGAGTAAACTAAACTAAACTAATTAGGTTTCTAACCGAATTAGAATCTTAATAGGATTCCGGGTATGAACAGAGCACAATAGATTCATCAGATCTTTATGATATCTTAATATATGACTTTTAGAAGAAAGATGAATGAAAATATATAGTAGAACTCACCATATTTTTGCATAGAGTGATGAGTGAAAGCCACAACGTGTGATAGAACTTCATCTCCATCATCGATATCGATAGGCGTCGATCGGGATTTAGACTGTTTAAACATCATAGACATTTCTTTCATGTCCCCAAACAACAACTTGTATTTGTTTCCCTTGAAACCTTGATTCTACAGAAATTTCTCCAGCTTCTTTGGTCTCACCCACACCTGGTTTACTATCTTCCATGCGCATAGTACAACTACTATAGCACATGAGATACCTAACGTGTTTGTTACTGCATCCATGGTGTTTTAATCTATCCTTATTGCATGACAGGTTTATATATACATTAAAACTATATATATATATATATATATATATATATATATATATATATATATATATATATATATATAATATATATATATATATATATAATATATATATATATATATATAGAGAGAGAGAGAGAGAGAGAGAGGTTGTAAAATGATAATAGATGACAGAGAAAGTATTCTTAGCTTTTCAAACATATTATTTTAAAACATAGTTAAAGAGATTTTTGAGTAAAGTACTTGGATCGTGTCTAATGTTTTCTAAATTTTATATTCCGTGTCTGTGATTAAAAAATTAAGATTTAATCTTAAATTTGAAAAAAACGTAACATTTTTCGTATCTAACCTAACTTCCGTCAAAACATTCATTAATTGAGTGTGAAATTACCTTTCCGTCACTTTTTAAAAAAATGAATAATTCAAAAAATCACCAGCACCATGAACCTTGCAACCACCACACATCCAATCCTACAGCCAGCACAACCACCACCACATCCATTCTCCATCTCCGATTTTTTCTTCTTGGTTGTTCAACAATCTATCAATGAGCATAAATAAGTAGTAAGAATCATTGTTCGCTGGTCTGATCATATATAGAGCTCAACTTGAAGGTGGGATGATGGTGGTGGATTGTGATTGTGTTTCTTGTGTTTTGGGATGGCGGGATCATGGTGCAACGATAGTGTTGGCAAGGCACTTCAGCCATGGTGGCTAGGTGTGACGGTGGCAACGACAAGCCACCATGCTGGTGGCGAAGGTCAGGTCGAACTTGTGGCTACGAAGAGAAAGACATAGGGGTAACATTGTCACTTTATAAATTTTAATGTAAAAAACTAACGATTATGAAAAACAAAGACGAAAATTGTTACGTTTTGTCAAACCTTACAACTAAACTTGTAATTTTTTATAAAAGAGACAAAATATGAAATTTAACCAAACCTCAAGAACGATCCGTGTAATTTACTCTATAGTGGCCAAATATTTTTAATATATATTAACATTTAACATTGCTTCATATCTCACTCTTCCTTACTTTACCTTAATTACTCTTTATATTCTGTTATATATAATCTATATATACATTCATATCTCCAATTTACAATCCATACTAATAAAACAACCTGTCTACAACACATGTTATTTTTTATCTAATACTTAAAAATGTGTCATTACTAAAATAAAAGTTATCATTTAATGATACATTAAATGCTAATGATTATTTATATACTTAGCAAATTATAAGACAATTTTTTTATAGATTAAAACATGTTTTAATTTATTTACACATAAATTTTTTAAAACAAATTTTATGAAATATGAAGTATTTTAATACAAAGAACTGTTAAACAATGACATAGTTTAAAAATTAGTTTTATAAACATTCGGATTGTTTACAAAACAATTTTTAAAGAAAACTTTTTTTCAAGAAGAAAGTTTGGAAACTACTGCTATTATCTTATTAATTAAAGTATTAGTTATACGTAAATTAATCATATTTTATATTTAAAAAATATTTTATAGTTTTTAAATGTTAAGAAATAACTATTAATTTAATATTTTATTCAATTTGTATACTACACACATTATTAAACTAGTATATAATAAAGCAAAGTTGTTAGGGATACGTGTCGAAACTAGTCTATAAATCTATAAATGTATAATACTAATAAAAGAAGGTTTTTGTGTGCCACTTGTTATAATTTTAAAGCTACTAAATTTCATTTTCTCGTTTCTCTCTTTAATAATATCACATTAAAAACAATGATATTATTCAATTCTTTTTATATTACATATAAACTTTTTTATAAGTGATCTTTCTACAAATGTAATTTGTAAGTAGATATTTTTTTATAAATAAGAATGTTTATCAAAAAAATTAAAATTCAAAAAAACACAATATATTTAAAACCTTCGACTTTTAAAAAATAATTCTTATGAAACAAAAGTAATTAAATTTCAAAGTTATAATAAATAAATTATTAAAAATGGCACTTTTTTAAAAATGGTTTGTTTTGAAACAATTGTTTAAAAACCAATTAAAAAAAGCAAATAAATTAAAAAAGTATAAAATATGATATCGTTATTTTAAATTTGTATGTAATGTTAATCATACATATAACTTCTAATAAAGCAAATAATATTTTATCACTTGTCATTATCTTAACTTATATTTTTGTCACTTGTCAAATTTCTAGATATTCACAAATCAATTTTCACTTCAAAAGGGTATTATAATAATTTAAATTCTTATATAAATTTCTCTCTCTTATTAAATAGAAATTTTTTTAATTGTTATGTTTCTCTCTCTTATCTAATTTTTTTAAAAATCAAACTATCTTCTTTTAAAATAGATTTTATGAAAGAAATTAAAAATTACTTTTTTTAATCAATATCTAAATAACAAGAAACTAAACTTTTACATAATATGAATTTTTTTAAAACATTAAATAATTTTAAACAAAATATTTTAAATTATTTTGTTTTAGAAAAATTATAAACAAGTGAAATATTTTTAAAAAATCTGAAACACTAAAGATATTTTTATGAAAAATCTAAAAATGAATGTTTAAAATGAAACTTTTTACATAAGAAAGCTAAAAATAGTATAATTGTTTTAATTCTTAAACAAAAGTATATATATTTTTAATTATATTTTACATTAATATATTGTAATTAAAATAGCTATTTATACATAATTAACATCATATTTTATCTTCAAATATGATTTTATAATACATAAGTTTTTATTAATAATTATTTGATATTTTATTTATTCAATATGTGTATTACACGGGCCCTAACCTAGTATATAATAATCAAAGTTGTTAGTGATACGTGTCGAATTGTGATGTCTAAAATTTTGTTTTCTGCCTCACTCTTTTACTATATCAAAATAATTTTAAATAAGGAAATAAATAATTAAATATGTAAAATATAAATTTTCTTATTCTTGTAATTTATTAAAACATGCCAAATTATAAGGTTTTATTTATATCTTAGCTTCAAACTTAATTTTACAATTCCGAGTTTTCTTTATATGTTATTTATATGT
The DNA here is from genome assembly GCA_025506515.1 of Flaveria trinervia. Classification (NCBI taxonomy): domain Eukaryota; kingdom Viridiplantae; phylum Streptophyta; class Magnoliopsida; order Asterales; family Asteraceae; genus Flaveria; species Flaveria trinervia. The sequence continues at coordinate 53,887,088 of CM046458.1, forward strand.
AATTTATTAAATTTTTATTATTTGTTATTTCATCAATAACTTATGGCAATAATATACATTTAAAAAGACTATTGATTTTAATGTTCAATTTATTTTTACCCATGTATTTCTAACCTCATATAACATAAAACCAAATTAATTTCATATATCTAATAAAAATATACCTCAATCGTGTTTAGTAACGCTTTAATCGATAGTGGGTGACCCGCAACTCCTCATTGAGTCTTCTTGTCCCGGTGAATATTCAAATTTTCCTACACAACTAGACTTTTTTGGTTCGACTACTTTTTTCTCGATCCCAAGGTAGGGGTAAATGAGTATTAGGTATTGACAGATCTAGAAAAAAGTCCCGGGGTAACACTTGTTAACACAATTCAAATCTATAAATTTAATATCAAATCTAGAATTCATCTTACAAATCTTTTCTTTCTATACCTAATTGCATAAACCCGAAATATTATAAATTAAACCAAAAAACCATTAAGTTTTATAACAAATAACACTTAAATATTAAAGATTAAACAGCATAAACTCTAAATACTTAATTTCATAATGTAATAGAGAAAAAGAAACTAGAAATGTTACCTAGAAGTTGACAGTGAATTAGTGAAATATCACAGATGGGCGTGGGCAAAGACCTTTGTAGAAGACGGCAGGTTTGTCGAACGGCCGGTGGTGGAGATGTTGGGTGAGCGGTGGTGTGAGTGAACAGTGGCTGACTAACTGTAGCATGTGGGAAGAAACGAAGGATCGATGGGGCATGTAGTGAAGGGTGTTTTTTTTTTTTATGTTTGATTGGGTTATGTATATTTGGGCTAATTAATTAGTTTTTTTTAAGTTGTATAATGTAATGGGCTATTTTTATTTTGAGCTTATTAATTTAAAAAACACTTTAAATGGTTTATCAATTGTACAAAAGAGGTTTGGTTGGTTTAGTCGGTCTAAAACTTGTGAGGCTTGGTTTACAATTTACGTTTTGAGAGTCTAGCTGGTTTAGTTTGATTTAAAGTTTGCTTTTAGACTAAACTGCATAAATTAGACCGGTTGTGTATGTATATATGGTCCGGTTATGAGTATATAAGTTCATTTTCATTGTTGTTTGATTGTTTTTCTATTTTTATCTTAGGTTATCATAATTTAATTACAGCAAAAGTTGAACCTTTTTTTTTCATATTGAAAACATTAAAAAAACCCGGGTCCCTCAAAATAAAATTCGTGGACAACTAAAAATATCAGTTTAAAAGACATTGCTTTAAAATGCAAAGAATCAAATCTGAAAGAATTAAAATAAAGATTTTTAAAAAATCTTTTGTAAAGTATTCAATAAAAATAGGAGTGAGAAACAAAAACAAATTTAAAAACAGATTATGCTCGTAAATATTTTTACAAGTACACTATTTTAATAAATAAAATTTCTAACTATATTTTTTTCGAAAAAAAATACGTATTTTTAAAGTAAACTGGAAAACAAGCATTTGATTTTAGAAACATGACTAAATTATTATTTTAGTTAACTCCATAATTTTAAATAGCTAAATTATATATGTTTTAGTTCATATTCACATAATATTTTTCATATTAAAAATTAAAAAAGAAACGAAGCTCCCAGTATCTAGGGTTTGCTAGAGGACATCAACCCTTTGAAGTAGAGGTTGTACAAACCGGTTTGGGGGCCCAAACCGTTCGGGTCCCAAACCGGTTCGGGTCTCAAATCGAAACCGGTTTGGTCAAAGTCGGTCAAACGGTTTGGCCCCAAACCGGTTTCAAAACCGTAAAAATCAAACCTATCAAACCGGTTTGAACCGGTTCGGCCCAAACCGGTTCGGCCCAAACCGTTTTTTTTTGTTATATTCAAACGAAATTTTAAACTTTTAATTAAAACATAATATTTATATATTTTATATAATTTATAATTTAAAAGAATTATATAATTAAATAATTTATAACATCTTATAACATATATAAAACAATTTATATTATTTAAACAATTTATATTATTTAAAAATTTATAACATTTAAAACATTTAAACAATTTAAACATTTAAACGATTTAAACAATTAAACAATTTATAACATTTATAAACATATATATACTATTTATTAACATTATAAACAATTTAAGCATTTTAACAATTAATAACATTTATAAACAACATTTATAAACAATTTAAACATTTTAACAATTTGTAACATTTAAATAATTTAAACATTTAAAACTAAACATTTAACATAGTCGTTTCTTCGTTCGTATTATACTTGTTTGGACCGCTAGCCATTTGACATAAATCGTAATTGCACCATACTTCGGGGTTCCTATTCGTAGGAAGGATTGCTATCACCACGTTGCTTGAAGACGCTTCACAACCAACGGATGATTGAGCACTTGTTGAAGCCATTTCATAGATTTTTGTGAGAGCGTTTTTTAGAGCGTTTTAAACGAAAGTATTTGTGGAGAGCGTTTTTTAGAGCATTTTTTAGATTTTTGAGAGTAGAGAGTGTTATAAGTTGTTGTGATTCAACCAAACATCAAATACATATATATAGTAACCTAGTGGGGGTATAATGGTAAAAAAAATCAAAAAAACAGTCAAAAATTGCAAAACGGCTATATAGCCGTTGGGTAACGGTAACCGGTTTGGATGACCGGTTTGAAAACCGGTTTGGATGACCGGTTTGGAACCGTTTGGATGACCGGTTTGGAACCGGTTTGGAACCGGTTTGGAACCGGTTTGGATGACCGTTTTGAACCGGTTGAAACTTGAAATGTTAACCGATCAAGAACCGCGTTTGAAATCGTTTTGAAACTTGAAATGTTAACCGATCAAGAACCGCGGTTCGGGCCCGGTTTGAAAACCGGTTTGGGCCAACCGGTTTGGGCCTCAAACCGGTTCCGGTTTTTTTGGCCGAACTGGTTCCCGAACCGGTTTTTTTGGCCCCCTCTACTTTGAAGGGTCCAAGGGACCGAGCTCTCGGCAAAAATCAATATTGAAAACTTACTTGAAATTTATGTTAATCTAGTATGGTTGTTTGGTTTACTAAGACCATATCTAACTATTAATGCTTTTTAAGGATATTTTAAATAACATCATGGTCAATTCATTTTCATTTTTTGTTAAAAACATGTATAATCGTTAATCTCTTAAAATTATATCAATCATTATTAAATTATTAAATTTATGAGAAGTTATAATGTTACGGTGAAAACACCCACACCTATAACACCCACACCTATAACACCCACAAGAATGGTGTTAGGTTGTTTATAAGATACTATAATACCCGTTTAATGTCTCATTACATTTGATCTAATTATCAATAAGAGCTCACTATTAGTAGCAAATATTCTACAAGAATTTATTGCATTAATAGTAACTATACTATCAATATTAGCTATGATGACAATCAACTTGGGCTATCTCGTAAGCATAACTACATCAACTTAATGATTAATACAAAGTGAATTAATACTAAAGAAGTTTCTATTTAAGGATTTCTTGGTGATAGAAGCTACTCTGAGAGTAGTCATATAACTTCTAATCGTTTTTAGCCTCTAACTCATACACTTTCTCACGTTACATTGTGTTATTTTAACTGAACATTTTGTTGTTGTATCAAAACATTGTGATGGGTTCCTAACTTTAAAAATGAAAATTCTGGGTTTATTTTAGGCACATGTATTACATTATGTATTTCCATACCAAAATATAAATTTATACTTATTTCATTTAGGATTATCCGAATAAAGAATTGAGTACCACCTGGTATTTCATTTGAGAATCGTTTGTCTATGATTAGAAGAGATACCAACGATTATCTAGACTATAAAAATCTAGAAACAGTATAAGCTTATCATGTACTAACAAATATATGGAATCATCATTTGAGTTTCATACCATAAGATTCACACTAACTTTCCCATTCTCATACTTATATTATATTTATAGTTATACTAAAAAATTACTTTTTTTACTTTTGTTTTCAATTAAATAATACTATTTTATATATTTATTATTATAGTTTCTCTTACCTTTTTTTAAATCACTTTTAAAAATCTATGTATTATAATAGAAGAAGGTTTAAAGTACTTGACATAATTCTAGATCATTTAATTTTAATTTTATTATTTCTTTCTCTTCTTATTTTACTTTTTACTACTCTAATAAAAAAGTAACTTGAGGTGTCACGTGTTATCATCACAATCATCCTCACCAAAATTTTCCCGCCTCTCTCATCTTAATAATTACCTTAATTACTTATTATATTATTTAACTTTCTTTTACATTTAATAAATTCAAAAAGAGATCTATTTATTAATATTATTTCTAAATAAACATAACTTTTATAAAATAATATTTTTTCTAAAACATAAAAATTTTAAAAATACAAAATATTTCAAAATAAAATTTTAAGTTTCATTTTTTAAAACCAAAAATAATTAATTTGGGAATTATAATATGAACTTTTTTTTAAAATGGCATTTTTATACGGTTTGTTTTATAACAAAATGTATATTATTTTCTTGAAAAAAAGTAAAACAAAAATTTAAAAAGTTGATATCACTATTTTATTAGTTATAATCATTTCTCATATGCAATTTCAATCATATCATATTTTATAATATTATTTATAATTAATAAATTTTATTATATTAGTATTTTGTTTATTTAATCCGTGTAATACACGGGTTTACTAAAGCTAGTATTAAATATTACACTAGATACTAATAATATTATTTAATTACTTTTGAGATTAAATATTATTTTTCAATAAATTAAGAAATGTATGCTTTTATAAATATAACTTCTAAATAAACAAAATTTTAAAAATAAGAAAATTTTCTAAAACAACAATCATTTTTAAATATGAAATATTTTTAAAATGGTTTTTAAATGTTTTTTTATAAAACAAAATGAACTAAAATTAGGAGTTATAATATTACAAATTTTAATATTAATATTCTTTAAAATGATTTGTTTTGAAACAAAATGATTATAAAAAAGCAATAAGGGTTTAAAAATAAAGTTTAAAACAATGATATCATTGTTTTATTATTTAGATTCTTACTTATTTGCTATTTCAATCATATCATTTTATAATTAATAAATTTCCATCACTAATTATATAATAATTTATTTATTCAACTTGTGTAATACACGGAGTATTAACCAAGTATTAAAATATTTATGGTGGTTTGTATCGTGTTTTTCCAAATATGAGAATCACGATACAATCCCCATAAATTTTCTCTTTTTTTACTCACAATCACCGACAACCATACTACATAATATAGGTCACACATTTATATCAATATGGAACACTTAATGTGAATGTTCTTAGCTTGTGTGAAATATTATATTATATTACAATACATTACATTATATTATATTAAATTCCATTACATTACATTATATTATATTATATATATCATAGTATATTACATCATATCACATTACATAGGATTACATTACGTTACATTAAATTACACTACATAATATACTGGTCCCTTAGTGTTTTTTCAGTATTTACCCAAAATACAACGCTTGACACACTCACATTTTTTAGATTTCGTCTTTTCTTAAAAGATTAAATAAAATTCTAAATGTAGTGGTTTCAACCGTTACATTTTTTAGATTTCGTCTTTTCTAAAAAGATTTAATAAATTTCTAAATGTAGTGGTTTCAACGTTTTAATCAATGTAAAACCTTTTTTAAAATAATGTTTTATGACACTTGGCGCACACATACTTTTTTCTTTTTTGTTTGTTTGTTTTTTTTCTTTTATTATAATTTATGTTTCGATATAAATTTTAATCAAAACCAAAAATTTATGATAAAGTTTAAGTTATTAAGACATAAATGTATAAGCTGTCAAATTTGATTTAAGGTTTTGTATTTATATTATATTTTCCTTCTCTTAAGACCTCTATAATATGATATTTTATAAATTCACGAATTCTTGTTTTGGCATGGTCTTTAGTCAGCACTTCCACATTGATGTTTTTCATTGGTGAATGTTAATATACAAGTCGTCAAAACCAAAGTTCCCATATTATAAGACACACGTCGTGGTTTACGGATTTCACCCGCTAAAACCAAGTGGTTGTGGGTTGAAATCTTACGTTGTACAAGTTTATTAAATATTTTCCGATTAGTATTGTTCAGCTAATAAGAATCGTTGTTAAAAGATAAGTTTTTTTTACAAATCAAAACCCAATTTTCAAGGTCGTCCCCTAGAACTATATCTCATTCCTCATCATTCACCAACCAATTCAACCCCTAGATCAATTTCTATTTGATTTTAATTTTTTCATCTAATGAAGTGGGCCCATTCGATAACTTTAAGAATTTTGACACTTTCTTGCCACTAACATCTGAAACTAGTTGTTCAAACACGTCTAAGAAATTGATGTCAATAGGCAATGACTCAAATGTGGGGTCCTGTATCCTTTCCTCTTATCTTGTATCATTGTCATCGTCTCCCTTCCTACAAGTTACGCACAACGGACTTTTTTGACGGGAATATGTTTCTTTTAATGAATATACCTTATGTTCTTCTCAATCAGTCGTTCTCTTTTTAGCATTGAACTAGTATTAAGACCCCTGCGTTGTTGCGGGGAGCGTAAAACCATACCAGTTAGCACCAAGGACATGCCACTATTAGCGACCACCAACCGAAACGTAGAACCAATGACACATCAACGTTAGGCGAAATGTAAAACACATAAAACAACAATTAAGTTGATATTGGACCAGTGCGTTGTGAGAGTACCGTATGAGAAAAAATAAGCGTAAAAACGTTGAACTACACACGGACAATACGGTGTGTTAACTTGTAAAATGTAGACAGTAACGTAAAACGAAAATTTTTAAAATATAAAAAGTGTAGGGACTAAAGTTAAAAAAATATATGGGTTAAATTGTAAAATATATAAAGGTATGGGTTAAAATGAAAATTTTAAGTTAAAAAATAAGACAAAATTGAATATAACTTTTCAAAACATGTTGTACAACTCATAATGCATAAGAAAGTTAGTAATTAGTATATATATAATACGAATGGGATGGACTTACCTTATGGATAAGGGTCACCGCACCCATAAAAATTAATTTTATTATTCTTTCTATGATCTGATCCAGACTGACCTCCATGTAATTTCAACAACGACCCCATAATTTCAAGAACTACCCTCGTGAAACTTAACATTAACTCTCAAGAATCTGAACAAGTGTGTCAATGTAGTAATTTATATAAACCCAATGGGTGTGTGTCAATGTAGTAATTTATATCACAACACCTCATACTATTGCCCACCTTCAACATATTTTGTGTTAAACCCAATGGGTTTGCAGGTTGAACCATTTGACCCAATTTTTATTTATTTTTATTTTTTGTATATATTTTGTGTCACAAATTAAGTTTCTTATATGTTTTATTTCAAAATCTAAAATTTAAAATAGAAATTGATATAAGATTTCATCAATAAAAAATAATTCGTTTATACTAATTGGTATTTTCTATAGTAAACTAATATTTAAAATATTAATATGTGAAAAAATTTAAAAATTTAAAATTTTGGGTCAATCAGGTCATGTTCGTGTCAGCGCGTAAATTTTTGTGTCGTGTTTGGGTTGGCACTTCTTACACAATTTTTGGGTTCAAGTTGTGTTTGGGTTTGTATAAAAATTTTAGGTTCGGGTCGGGTTGGACCCGACAACCCGAGAACATAACCCGTTTAGCACCTCTATCAAGAATCAATTAAAGGAGAATCATATAATATAATTCATGTTGGAGTAAATAATAGTTATCCAAACCAAGATGATTTCATGGCCCTTCCGTTCCTAAATGCTAATCACATGTTTAACCTAACTAATTAAGCCACTCCAGAAGAACTTAATATGTGGAAGACAAGGACCATGGAAGCAAAGCACAAACTAGCTCAAAGTAAGAAAAAAGAGAAAAAGAGAGAAGAAAGAGAAGAAGAAACGTAAGCACTTGGAGAAAATGGAAGAGCTAAATCACAAGTTTAAGAAATAAAGTAGTATTTATATACTTATGCATTATTTTTGTTTTTGTATGTTCTTCAATTTATTTTACTTTCCCTTTTCCCATTTAAGAAATGCAATTTTCGTAGTAACCGTCAAAAGTAATAAACTAGCACTTGTTAAATATCAATATAATTCAATAATCAAAGAAAACAATATATTACACAACGGATTTGTAAGGCCCCGTTTCCAGACACCTCACACTTGATCATTCATTGCACTTAAAACATACGTATATTTTGCAGTGGAATTTAAAACTTTTATTAATAACTAAAAACATGTCATTTCATACATTTACAACATTTGTTTTCATCACAAAATACAAAGACATGTCAAAATACGGATGTCGGCCTCAAAATGCTCCCAGTAGCTTATGCATCCATGCCTGCAACTCCTCAGCATCAACAAATACCTGCCAACTATCATGCATACAAAAGTCAGCGATGCTGAGTGAGTTCTAGTTTTATATAAAAATACTTTTCTTTGTTATAACCGTTCTTTACTTTATTTCAAATCATACTATACTTTAAATCGTTCGTGATCATGCATCATACGTACATACAGATAATATCATTATTATCTTCGTCATTACATTCATTAACTTTGTTCATTCAACGTATTACATTATCGTTCACTTCTCTTTCTAGATCCGGTCAGACTTTACCCTCTTCGTGGCACTCAGCCACAATTACTGAGGTCGAATGACAAGGATCCTGTTCAGTACATTATTACGATAATTCATTAACGTTCATTTAATACGTTCGTTCTTTCCATCATTATCTTTCGTTCATTACTCTTTATTATTCGAATCTTGTCTCATGCAATATCCTCGACTCATGCTCGAAAGCTGATGTTGTGCCGAGGCCTGATAAACAAACCCCCAACTCATGTCCGAAGACTAACATAGCACCGGGATACGCGACAAAGATCCCATATGAGTCAATCACAGGGATTGAACTTTATCCGAGTCTATTGCAACACAAAGTTGCTCACCTCATTATCTCGTCTCATGCAATATCCCCGACTCATGTCCGAAGATTGATACTATATCGGGGCCTGATAAACAAACCCCCGACTCATGTCCGAAGACTGACACAGTACCGGGATACGCGACACGGATCTCATCATCCGTCACTTTCATCATATGCAATACTCCTGACTCATGTCCGAAGACTGATACTATGCCTGGGCCTGCTCACAAGCCCTCAACTCATGTCCGAAGACTGACACAGTACCGGAGTACGCGACAAGGACCTCTTTTGAGTCTGTTACGACACAGAGTCGCTCACCTCATACCTATGCTTGGCTTTATGCCACACCCCCGAAGTTATACGTAACTTGGGTAACCATCATATATTTCACCCCCAACATTATGGGTAACAACACCCCTATCAAAATGGTTAACAACACCCCTATCGAAATGGGTAACAACACCCCCACCGAAATGGGTAACAACACCCCCATCGAAATGGGTAACAACACCCCCATCAAAATAGGTAACACCACTGAAGGTCAGTCACAAAGACTGGAACCCTTGCATGCACACTTTAGGATTTACTGAACCTCATGCGGTAGAGCTTAAGGCATTTAGAGCTGTGCACCTCTATACATATTGCTTGCAAGCCTTTCTATAATTTCTCTTTTATTCATTTACTCATGCATGCATTCATTCATTAACGTTCCTCTTTTCATTATCTTCCACTTTACGTCACATAATACTTCATTACATTCATTAACGTTCAATGCAAAGCCAAGGGAAGACATACATACATAATAAAGAACATACATAATCATAAACATACACCATCACCATATAGGCAACATCATACATACATCAGACATAAACCATCACATCATAACCAGGCCTATCTCCCCATTTTACCTCTTAAAATCACTTAGAAACCTCAAGTCCAAATCTGGGCGCATGGGACCTTCCAAGCGCATGGGACCTTCCAGGCGCATGGGTATAAAAATTCTAAGTGTAAAACAGTCTGGGCGCATGGGGACTATTTGGGCGCTTCTGCCCTGTTCAGGCGCATGGCACCTGTTTAGGTGCATCACCAACACTTAGCTGTTTCAATCACTTTGGACGCATGGCACTATTTAGGCGCATGGCCAACACTTAGGCACATGGGCCACTATTTAGGTGCATGGCCAACCCTTGGGCTCATGGCCAACCCTTGGGCGCATGGCCAACACTTAAGCGTCTGGCCACTCATGCTGGACGCATGGGCCATTGTTTAGGCGCATGAACCACTGTTCATGTTCATCAAAACATTCTGAAATATTTTCTATGTTATCAACGTCACCCGATTATCATTCCAATTATACCCAAGCACAAATCTAACATACTAAGGCCATCTAAGCATGCTATACATCATCACTAACCCATAATCATCACTATAACATACTTACATACATATATCATTTCGAACATAAGGCTGTAAACCCATGATTTCTTTCGGAATGTTTACTTAGTATGCATAATAGCCCCAAATCAGTAAAAGAGGGGTTCTAGAAACTCACCTTGAGCAGCCTTTGAGCAACACACTTCAAGTTCGAGACCCACCTTCGATTCAGCTCTTGAATCCCGAACACAAACACTAAACAACCAGAACTTCGGTCAAGAACTCGAAACCCAGCTGAAACCGAGCTCAAATAAGAGAAGACTTACCTTTGAAGCTGCTTCTTCCACTTTCTCTCTGTAGAATTGGGGCTCTCTCTCTTCTTTCTTCCTCCGAGAGCAAAAGTAGCTTTCTGCTTTGATATGGGCGACCATGCCCCTCAAATCCTTAAAATAATAAGGTTTTTTATTTTGTACACTTTATCCCCCTTTACTTGTGCACAATTTCTATTCTTTTCATTTACTTTTCTTTTTCTTCCGTTTAAATAGAAATTCGGGATGTTACAGGATTATAACTGAAATAATAGAAAATTTCAAGAAATAAAACAAAAAGCTAATTTTGTGACCGACACTTAAAACAAATTATAAGTCTCCCGAGAGAGAACTTGATTGTTTTTAAAGTACAATGGTCAAAACTCTATGTACAACCAAGGAGGATTCTAAACCTGAAATAATACCTTGTAGTAGAGAGCAAGATTGCTAGAAATTAAAAAAAAGAAAGAGCTCAAGTATGAGTATGTTGTGTGTTTTTAGTGTGTCTAGCAACTAATAATCACCTTATATTTATAGTGAACTGAAAATTAAAAAAACCCTTCAAGCCATAACATAAAAATTGAATTCCATTTTGAAAGAACACCTAAAGTTGTAAATTGAATACAAAATGAAAGATTTTACTAAAAATAAATTAATTTTATTTATTATTTTCACATATAATAAAAATTCCAACAATCCTCAACATGTGAAAATAAAGAAAGTCGTATTTTTCTCATGCAAAAAACCTAATTTCACATATTTTCACTAAGAATCCTCCACAATGATGGAACTCGATCCATAGCTTCTTAATATCAAGCTATGGTTTTAGTAGTTAAATATTTCCAAATAGGTGGTGTAAGCTTTGAACCCTTTGTTATGATGCATACTTAGTCTCCTAGTGATTCGATAGACAAGATGTCCTTGAACCAACCACTATTTATGTAGATGGACATATACTTCACAAAATGATCTTTGTGGTCTGTCAACCCCTTATTGTTGTGCCCATTATAATCATAGAGCACTAGCTTGGTTTAATAAGAGCTCTAGGAATTGTGTTTCTAACAATTCCATTAGAAGCGACCACACTTCTCCCTAGTGACTTTCAATAACAATTAAAAGCATTAGGTTTTTTGTGATACCATTAATCACTAACTGTACATTACCTAACCATGCCACTTATTGGCATAGGAATGGACTCAGAAGTATTTATCTTCCTTTTCATGTGTTTTGCACTACCCCTCATAGTGACCCTCGTTTATGTAGTTAGATGGTCCTGTTGATCTTAGATCTTGGGATCATTAGTTACAGAGGTTAGATATCCAACTATATCCATATGGTTTACAACCCAAAGGAAGATATACTAACTCCCATGTATGGTTTTGGAAAAAAAGAATCTATTTCATTCTTTATTGCTTCTTTCCATTGAAGTCCTTTGGAAGATTCAACCGCTTGTTGGTAGGTATTGGGCTTACCCTCAACCTTGTACATCATGAAGTCCGCTCCAATGATTTTTCAACCACTTTGGCTTCTTCTTGGTTTAACTTCTTCCATCACGGGTTGTTCATGTAGTCTCATGAACCTCATCTTCAACCGATGATGTTCAAACCATAATGCATGTCCAGCTTCCATTGTGGTGTTCTTGTGTATGTCGAGATTCTTGGACTCATGTTCAAGAAACCAATATGCATTACTTTTACGAGCATAATGAATAAATATACAATCTAAAGTTTTAGGTCCTATCCTTGGTGCGTTAGGAGGTGGTGTAATTACATTGGCTAAGCACCCCTGCAAGTGTTAGTATTTATATGATAGTTTTCTCTTTTTTCCGTAACTCATAAGGGATTTCATCATTTTCTTGTGGGTTATTTTTTAAAGGATAGGTAGCCGCGAGCGTGGCCTCTCCCCTCATGTTTGGGCTCATCTCGAAACAAACCAACATAGCGTTCATCATCTCTTCCAATTTATATTTAATTCATTCCATAATACCATTTGGTTGTGGAGTATAATGTGACATTTGACCCGTTTGTAAACCGAACCCGATTGGGTGGTTATCAATGAAACCATCATGTTTTCGCTTTTATTGCTAGTTTAATGAATTGTATGAAACCCGTTTGGCGTTTATTAAATTTCTCTAATTATTTAATAAGTTTCACAAACTTAATTAAATGTAGAGTATATATATTAATAATAACAACAATAATAATAATAATAATATTAATAACAATAATAAAGTCATAACATAACATGTACAAATTCGGTTTTTATAAATGTAAAGGGTTATAAGATTTAGTCATTTAAAACCAACTTTTATCAAAATTGGGGCCAAAGTTTAAACCTTAAAAACTAGTTTAGCCAAATATTAAAACCAATCCAAACACCAAGGACCATTTGTGTAAATGTAATTTAACACCCAACCCCCCCCCCCCCTCTGCCGCCCTCGTCCCCATCCCCGGTCGCCGCCGGCGACAGCTCCGGCGAGCCCCAAGGCCACCGAAATCAGCAAAATTAAACCCAATTTGACCCCCCTGCACCGTCGCCCTTACCCCTCGAATCGAGTGCACCATTTGATTTGAAATCTGACCCCTTGCGCACCGCCCCCCCCCCCCCCCCCCCCCGACCAACCGAACTTAACCTGTAAAATTCATTCGAATTGAGTACCTATAACGTCAATTGATGACCGTACCACGTTCCCCTAAGCCTATCGACCATCACCCGGGTCCCCATTCCCTTCCAAAGCCTCGAATTAATCGAACCCGGACCCCCCCCCCCCGAAACTTAGAAATCGAGGTAGTCGTTGGACCTCATCCTCAATCAATTGAACCCTATAAATAGAGGGCAAACGCTCCTTTGCACTCGCCTAAGCTCCCTGCACAATCAATTTCACCTCACACACACAATACTTCGAAACCGATCACCTCCCTGTCGCGGCTCAAGATTGAACTCAAGCACCCTCCAACCAAAACCAATCTGGTAATTAAACACACTCATAAGTTCATTTTTGTGTGGGGAACAAAAGCCCCAACATAGATCTCATTATCATAATCGAATGGATGCTCGATTTCAGTGATCTTCATTCTAGGGTTCTTGGGTTGATTTGGGGTTTTTATAAATATGTTTAAGTATCATTTAAATCAGATAATTACCACTAACAGGCACATAGCCTGATGGTAAACCCACGCCTATGCATCCTAGAGGTCACGGGTTCAAACCGGGCACCTCCACAATATTTTTCCTTCCTTTCTTTAATTTATTCAAGTGTTAAATGTTTTAAGAAATTTCAGAAAATAGTTAAAAGTCATAAAAATCAAATAATTTTTATAAATATAAAAAAAAAAACTTATTTAACAAAACCCCAAATTCCACTCGAACCTCTAACCTATTTCTGATTCACAAATTCGTTATGATCTTAACTCTCGAGACACCTTTTCCTTAGGTTTACCGTGAGGATTTTCATAGGTGTCTAATCTATCTAAATCAATCTCGATAAATCAATCCAAGTGAGTATTCATAGCCCCTTTTCTATTATTTCATATTTGGGGAAATCATGTGACACAATATTCAATCATGTTGTTATTCTATCGTTATTCATTTTAAATTCAATTCAAAACAGGTTATGTTATTACTTCAATTATGTGTGCATACTATGATAAGCGGGACAACAGTTTGAATCCTAATACAATCAATCGATCTTGGTATCAATGGTAGATCTACTGGTTTTGGATAACCCACCCCACATGAATAGTCGAGTGGTGATTGTGCCGGAGGCAAATAGTCAATCTATGGTGTGTGTGTGCAAGTCTATTATATGCAAAATGTCAAGTCAAGGGGTTTATATTGTGTCGGTTTATCTACATGCTATGCTATTGCTTTATAAGTCTTAACATTACCTTGTGAATTGGATTTTTTTTTCTCAATCAAACAATCGATCTCTATGTAAATCAAACTGTGATTACTCACCAGCTAACTCGTTAGCTGACCTTATTTTCTCATATGATTTCAGGACATGCTGCATAGTTGGATTATCTGCAAGCTTACAATTAGGACTTTTGGACTTAGCTAAAAATGGATATCTTTTGTGACTGAAACTTTGTATTTGCATATGTTAATCTGTGCTGTTTTGTAATATGATTTTAATACTATCACCACTATTAGACGACCATGTGTCAGGAACAATCAATCATTCCCTCGTCCGCTCCGATTATTCCGCCGTCGGTCGGGGTGTGACAGATTGGTATCAGAGCCATGGTTATAGGGAATTAGGTTATTAGAAATGGAATGACCTAGACTATAACTAAGCACCTCACGCATGAGTCCTATCATGTAATCTTACATGTTTAGAAAAAAATTATGTGCCTTACCTCTTGATGATATATGTGCTAATTGTTTAAGGTTGCTAAGTAATAATTGTGCCTTATGTATGTAATTGACCCTTAATCCAGACTGATATACATATAAACCGTAAGTCAAGCCTAAGGCGTTGTGTGCCTAATCCAAGTGTTTTCAAACTCCCAAAACTCGATTGTTATTATGGTTTTCAAATCCCATCAAAGTCAAAGTCCCATAACTGGATTCATGTAATGCTGGAAGAGTTGGATACCTGTATCTCGGGGTGTTCTGTCTAGGCAAGGTATTCGTATAAATCCAAACCAACCGATGGATCTGTCTACCTTACCTGGGAACCCTCGGGATGAGTATCTGCTTATAGGTACGCATGTCTTCAATAAGGTTGTGTTGGACATAATACTTTGATCAGTCAACGTATACGTTTCGGATTGCGGACCGAACGTCTACACTCGAAACATCTCATTGTTATTATTCGATTTTATAAACACTGCTTTCACGATACATGTAACCCAATTCTCACCAAATCTCATAATAAACTTTCAGAATGTCTTCCCGTTCATTACGATCAAGGTCAAGGAATCCCAATCGCAAGATTGCCTCTATGGTGGCACAAGAAGTTGCTGCAGTCGTTCCGACTCTCTTGGCACACTTAAATCAAGCCATCACTCCCACTCCAAGCATCGTCGTCCCCGAACCTCCTCGAGCATGCACCTACAAAGACTTCAACTCTTGCAACCCCTCTAAATTTAATGGAACCGAAGGAGCTACTGGATTACTACAATGGTTCGAAAGCATTGAGAACACTTTCCTAAACAGCGAATGCCCTGAAAACCTCAAAGTCCGGTATGCCATAAGTGTTCTCCAGAAACGAGCACTCACTTGGTGGAACGGGGAGAAAAGAACTCGAGGTCCTGAAACTGCTCTAGCATTAACTTGGGCTGAAGTTAAGGAGCTCATGATTAGAGAGTTCTGCCCAAGAAATGAAGTCCGGAAGCTGGAAGCTGAATTCTGGGAGTTAACCCAAGACAGTGGCGAGAACCTAGCATACACTAACCGATTTCACGAATTGAGCCTTCTTGTACCGCACCTTGCTACTCCTACCTCCCGAGCCATCGAGAAATACATTGGGGGACTACCCATGTAGATTCAGGATACGGTGTTAGGAAGGAATCCTTCGACACTAGAAGATGCGATTAGACTGGCTGCACAGTTAACCGATAATCATGTGAAAGCTGGTTCTTTAACCAGGAAAGGGTCGAAGAAGAAGGCCGATAAACTTCCTACCGAAACCGACAAAACCGACCACCCGAGTCTTCCAAGAACAACAAGAGGAAGGCTAAATCTCAAAACTTTGCTGTAATTACCCCCGCTGTGCCAATTAATCAAGTCCCTCCAACTCGTCAACCAGTAGTAAACAACCAATCGTTGATGAAGAAGCCATACGCTGGATCCTTCCCGCAGTGTAACAACTGCAAGTATCACCATCCCACTAACGTTCAGTGTCGTCAATGCACAAACTGTGGCCGTTTTGGTCACACATTCAATCTGTGCAAGAATACTGCAAGGGTTCCAGTTACGACACCGACTGTTCAGCATACCCCGGCAATCACGCAAGCAAGAGCATGCTACCAATGCGGGGATCCTAACCACTTCCGCAACCAATGTCCGAAGCTCCTCAAGGCCGTCCCTGTAGCTCAAGGTCGAGCATTCAACATCAATGCTCAAAAAGCTCAAGTTAGCAACGACGTGGTGAACGGTATGTTCCAAATTAATAATCAATACGCCTCGATTCTGTTTGACACCGGTGCCGATAAAAGCTTTGTATCCTTAGACTTTGAGCCCTTACTTGCTAGTGCCCGAACCAAGCTAGACAACCCCTTTACGGTAGAATAGCTGACGGAAAACCCGTTACCATTAATTCTGTCATTCCCGAATGTACCTTGAATCTAAGCGAGCACGATTTCCCTATCGATCTTATACCCATGTAACTGGGTAGTTTCGATGTCATAGTAGGCATGGACTGGTTATCAAGAATCATGCCGAAGTGGTTTGTTACGAGAAGATCATTCGTATTCCTCTTCCGACCGGAATCATACTACAAATCTTCGGGGAGAAGCCTTCCAAAGGGCTTAGGCTCATGTCATGCACGAAAGCTCAGAAGTACCTCCGTAAACACTATGTGGCATTCCTAGCACACATTGTGAAGACGGACGTAAAATCAAAGGGAATTGCAGATATCCCAATCATTCGGGAATTTCCTGAAGTCTTTCCCGACGACTTAACTGGATTACCCCCTGTTCGTCAAGTCGAATTCCGGATTGACCTTGTACCTGGGGCTACCCCTGTGGCGAAATCACCTTATCGTCTTGCACCTTCCGAAATGCAAGAACTTGCTAGCCAATTGCAAGAACTGTCAGACAAAGGATTCATTTGCCCGAGCTCATCACCATGGGGAGCTCCAGTCTTATTAGTGAAGAAAAAGGATGGTTCTTTTCGCATGTGTATCGATTATCGGGAACTCAACAAACTCACGATCAAGAACCGTTACCCATTACCCAGAATCGACGATCTATTTGATCAACTTCAGGGTGCCTTGTACTTCTCAAAGATCGATCTTCGCTCTGGTTACCACCAACTCCGTGTGCATGATGATGACATTCCAAAAACCGCTTTTCGTACAAGATATGGCCACTACGAGTTTACAGTTATGCCTTTCGGGTTAACCAATGCACCGGCAGTATTCATAGATTTGATGAATCGTGTGTGTAGGCCATATCTAGACAAATTCGTGATCGTATTCATCGACGACATCTTGATATACTCCAAATCCAAATCCGATCACGAGAACCACCTTCGTCTAATACTCGAACTTCTAAGGAAAGAGAAACTCTACGCCAAATTCTCAAAGTGTGAATTCTGGCTTAATGAGGTTCAGTTTCTTGGTCACATAGTAAACAGAAAGGGGATTCACGTCGATCCCGCAAAGATCGAGGCAGTAAAGAATTGGGGAGAACCTAAGACTCCTACAGAGATTCGTTCATTCCTTGGTTTAGCCGGATATTACCGACGTTTTATTCCTAACTTCTCGAAGATTGCTGTGCCACTCACTTCCTTGACCCACAAGGATAAGCCTTTTTCTTGGGGGCCCAATCAAGAAAAAGCATTTCAAACCCTCAAGCAAAGGCTGTGTGAGGCACCGATCCTAACACTTCCTGATGGCAACGACGACTTTGTTGTCTATTGTGACGCTTCAAAACAAGGTCTAGGTTGCGTTCTCATGCAACGAGGCAAAGTTATAGCTTATGCCTCAAGACAATTGAAGATTCATGAGAAAAATTACACGACGCACGATCTTGAATTGGGTGTTGTTGTATTCGCACTCAAAATCTGGAGACACTATCTCTATGGCACTAAATGTGTTGTATTCACCGACCATAAGAGTCTCCAGTACATCTTCAACCAAAAGGAGCTTAACATGAGGCAACGACGTTGGGTCGAACTACTTAACGACTATGACTGTGAGATTCGTTACCACCCCGGTAAAGCTAATGTCGTAGCCGATGCATTAAGTCGTAAGGGCCAAGTTATGCTTCAAAGTGTCACCATTCAAACCGACCTCCTGACCCGTACACTCGAAGCTCAACACGAATCAGTCACCGAGGGCAACATGTATGAGGAAATGTCATGCGGTGCTGAACTCCAATTGGAAACCAGGTCGGACGGACTACTGTATTTTCTAGATCGACTTTGGGTTCCGAATCGCGATAACCTTCGAGCAACCATCATGGATGAGGCTCATAAGGCTCGTTATTCTATTCATCCGGGAGTAGATAAGATGTTCATGAATCTTCGAAACCAATATTGGTGGCCTGGCATGAAGAAGGATATAGCCTTGTATGTATCTAAATGCCTCACATGTTCCAAAGTCAAAGCCGAACATCAACGTCCCTCTGGATTACTCGTACAACCCGAGGTTCCATTATGGAAATGGGAAAGCATATCCATGGATTTCATCACCAGGC
The DNA here is from genome assembly GCA_025506515.1 of Flaveria trinervia. Classification (NCBI taxonomy): domain Eukaryota; kingdom Viridiplantae; phylum Streptophyta; class Magnoliopsida; order Asterales; family Asteraceae; genus Flaveria; species Flaveria trinervia. The sequence goes on from CM046458.1 coordinate 53,906,152, forward strand.
TGCCTCGTACCGCTAGTGGTCACGATAGTATCTGGGTTATCGTTGATCGATTGACTAAGTCAGCTCATTTCATACCAATTCGTGAGGAGTACCGAGTCGAGAAATTGGCTCGTATTTACATCAATGAAATAGTCAGTCGGCATGGTGTACCTTTAGATATCATCTCTGATCGTGATGGTCGCTTCATCTCTCGCTTCTGGAAAAGTCTCCAATCAGCTCTCGGAACTCAACTGAATCTTAGCACAGCCTATCACCCGCAAACCGACGGTCAGACTGAAAGAACGATACAGACCCTCGAGGATATGCTTCGGGCTTGTGTCATCGATTTTAGTGGATCGTGGGATTCTCATCTTCCGTTGATCGAATACTCTTACAATAACAGTTATCACACCAGCATCCAGATGGCACCATTTGAGGCCTTGTATGGCCGAAAGTGTCGATCTCCCATCTGTTGGTCGGAAGTTGGTGAATCACAAATTACTGGACCAGAATTGATACAAGAAACAACTGACAAAATTCATAAGATCCGTGATAACTTGATCGCTGCTAGAAATCGTCAAAAGCATTATGCTGATAACAGACGTAACCCATGGAATACAAAGTCGGCGAACTCGTACTTCTTAAGGTGTCACCCTGGAAGGGAGTGATCCGTTTTGGAAAGAAAGGGAAACTAGCACCTCGTTATGTGGGTCCTTTCAAAATTCTCGAGCGTATTGGGCAGGTTGCTTACAAGCTGGAATTACCTCAAGAACCTAGCAATGTTCACCCTACGTTTCACGTGTCCAACCTCAAGAAATGTCTTGCCGATGAAAACCTCCACATTCCACTCGATGAGGTTCGCATAGATGAATCCATGCACTTTATCGAGAAGCCTATGGAAATCATGGATCGAGAGGTCAAAACACTCAAGCGTAGCCGGATACCCATTGTCAAGGTCCGCTGGGAATCTAAACGTGGCCCAGAGTTCACCTAGGAACGTGAGGACCAAATGAAATCGAAGTACCCTCAACTTTTCGCATCAGCCTCCTCGTGATTTAATTTCGGGACGAAATTTCCTAAAGCAGGGGAGACTGTGACATTTGACCCGTTTGTAAACCGAACCCGATTGGGTGGTTATCAATGAAACCTTCATGTTTTCGCTTTTATTGCTAGTTTAATGAATTGTATGAAACCCGTTTGGCGTTTATTAAATTTCTCGAATTATTTAATAAGTTTCACAAACTTAATTAAATGTAGAGTATATATATTAATAATAACAACAATAATAATAATAATATTAATAACAATAATAAAGTCATAACATAACATGTACAAATTCAGTTTTTATAAATGTAAAGGGTTATAAGATTTAGTCATTTAAAACCAACTTTTATCAAAATTGGGGCCACAGTTTAAACCTTAAAAACTAGTTTAGCCAAATATTAAAACCAATCCAAACACCAAGGACCATTTGTGTAAATGTAATTTAAACACCCAACCCCCCCCCCCCCCTGCCGCCCTCGTCCCCATCCCCGGTCGCCGCCGGCGACAGCTCCGGCGAGCCCCAAGGCCACCGAAATCAGCAAAATTAAACCCAATTTGACCCCCCTGCACCCGTCGCCCTTACCCCTCGAACTCGAGTGCACCATTTGATTTGAAATCTGACCCTTTGCGCACCGCCCCCCCCCCCCCCCCCCCCGACCAACCGAACCTTAACCTGCAAAATTCATTCGAATTGAGTACCTATAACGTCAATTGATGACCGTACCACGTTCCCCTAAGCCTATCGACCATCACCCGGTCCCCATTCCCTTCCAAAGCCTCGAATTAATCGAACCCGGACCCCCCCCTCGAAACTTAGAAATCGAGGTAGTCGTTGGACCTCATCCTCAATCAATTGAACCCTATAAATAAAGGGCAAACGCTCCTTTGCACTCGCCTAAGCTCCCTGCACAATCAATTTCACCTCACACACACAAATACTTCGAAACCGATCACCTCCCTGTCGCGGCTCAAGATTGAACTCAAGAACCCTCCAACCAAAACCAATCTGGTAATTAACACACTCATAAGTTCGTTTTTGTGTGGGGAACAAAAGCCCCAACATAGATCTCATTATCATAATCGAATGGATGCTCGATTTCAGTGATCTTCATTCTAGGGTTCTTGGGTTGATTTGGGGTTTTTATAAATATGTTAAGTATCATTTAAATCAGATAATTACCACTAACAGGCACATAGCCTGATGGTAAACCCACGCCTATGCATCCTAGAGGTCACGGGTTCAAACCCGGGCACCTCCACAATATTTTTCCTTCCTTTCTTTAATTTATTCAAGTGTTAAATGTTTTAAGAAATTTCAGAAAATAGTTAAAAGTCATAAAAATCAAATAAATTTTTTATAAATATAAAAAAAAAAACTTATTTAACAAAACCCCAAATTCCACTCGAACCTCTAAACCTATTTCTGATTCACAAATTCGTTATGATCTTAACTCTCGAGACACCTTTTCCTTAGGTTTACCGTGAGGATTTTCATAGGTGTCTAATCTATCTAAATCAATCTCGATAAATCAATCCAAGTGAGTATTCATAGCCCCTTTTCTATTATTTCATATTGGGGAAATCATGTGACACAATATTCAATCATGTTGTTATTCTATCGTTATTCATTTTAAATTCAATTCAAAACAGGTTATGTTATTACTTCAATTATGTGTGCATACTATGATAAGCGGGACAACAGTTTGAATCCTAATACAATCAATCGATCTTGGTATCAATGGTAAATCTACTGGTTTTGGATAACACACCCCACATGAATAGTCGAGTGGTGATTGTGCCGGAGGCAAATAGTCAATCTATGGTGTGTGTGTGCAAGTCTATTATATGCAAAATGTCAAGTCAAGGGGTTTATATTGTGTCGGTTTATCTACATGCTATGCTATTGCTTTATAAGTCTTAACATTACCTTGTGAATTGGATTTTTTTTTCTCAATCAAACAATCGATCTCTATGTAAATCAAACTGTGATTACTCACCAGCTAACTCGTTAGCTGACCTTATTTTCTCATATGATTTCAGGACATGCTGCATAGTTGGATTATCTGCAAGCTTACAATTAGGACTTTTGGACTTAGCTAAAAATGGATATCTTTTGTGACTGAAACTTTGTATTTGCATATGTTAATCTGTGCTGTTTTGTAATATGATTTTAATACTATCACCACTATTAGACGACCATGTGTCAGGAACAATCAATCATTCCCTCGTCCGCTCCGATTATTCCGCCGTCGGTCGGGGTGTGACATATAAAGAGTGGTACACTGATGGATAATTCTATTTTGTGCATAATTCTACAAATAATGAGACATATTCACCTCCCTTGTCACTTCGCACAACTTTGATTTTCTTGTTAAGTTGACGCTCAACTTCATTCTTATACAAAAGAAACTTGTGTTTTGGTTCATTCTTACTCTTTAGTAAGTATACATAGAAATATCTTGTACTGTCATCAATAAAAAGGATAAAGTACTTATTTCCACCTCTTATGGGCATGACTTTTAAATTGCACACATCGGTGTGAACTATATCAAGCGGTTTGGTAGTTCTTACAACTAATTTATGGGGGTTTTTAAGAGATTAGGCTTCTATACACAATAGTGCAGTTCAAGTTTGAATTGTTTTGAAATTCAGTATGCTATTTAAATTTATAAAGTGTTTCATGGTTCGAAAAGTCACATGACCAAGACGCGCATGCCAACCAATATTTTTAGACAACTCAAGCATGTAACTAGAAGTACTAGCCTTCTCATTCATGTTATTTTTCACAATCATTACACTTAATTTAAACATAGAAATAAAGACATATCTATTTTCAACAAACACTCCTTTCTTGATCAACACGACCTTATCACTTTTAATACAGAGTCTAAAACCAAACTTATTAGTTGAACAAAAGGGTATGCTGCTTACCTGGCAACATGAAATTAAGGGCATACCTTTTTTTAAGAAAAGGATGTGGTGCTTACTTGACATACATAATAAATGTTGAACAAAAGGAGGTACAATATATGCCAATAGTTGTAGAATATCTGAAAGTATTTTATAAAATTTACTGGGACTTCCCCTAATCAGAGAAGTAGAGTTTGAGACTTTCCAATTGCCCAACACTACACCAATTAAAAAAGAAACTTATCGTTATGTCTTGACATAAATGCAAGAGTTGATAAAGCAATTTCAAGAGCTCTTAGATAAGAATTATTTGCCAAGTTCGTCGCCCAATGGAGCACGTGTTTTGTTCGTTAAGAAGAAAGATTGGATATTACGAATGTATGGCGATTATCAAGACCTAAATAAAGTTACAATTAAAAATTAATATACACTGCCAAGAATTGACAATTTGCCTATGGGATGGGCAAATTAATATCCAGGTACCACTAGCTAAGGATTAAAGAAGATGATATACCAGACACAACTTTTAAAATTAGATATGTCCATTACAAATTTCTCGTAATGTCGTTTCGTCTAAGGATTCTACCGTCATACATGGATTTAATGAATGGGTTTTTAAACATTATATTGATATCTTTGCAATAGTCTTTATTGATGAGAAAATGATATATTCAAAGATAAGGAAGATCATGTGCATTATCTTCCAATCATTTTTTCGAATACTTTGTAATGAACAACTTTATGCTAAATATTTCAAATGTTATTTAGATAAGAGAAGTTCAATTCATTAGGTGTGTTGTAAATGAGCAAGGTATGCATGTTGATCATACAAAAATTAAAGAAATAGTTAGATGGGAGACTCCTAAAACGTCAACCAATATTCAAAGATTATTTGGTATTATGGATACTTCAATATATTTATACAAGATTTTTCAACAATTATCACTCCTTGATAATCTTCACTAAGAAAGCAATAAAATTTGAACAATGACTCAAAGAAGAAAAACCTTTTAAAATCCTGAAGCACAACTTATAGTGCTCTAATTTTGCCTTTACTTATAGGTATGAAAGATTTTATAGTTTATTATGATGCATCTCATAACGGACTTGAATGTGTGTTAATGAAAAGAAATAAAATAATTTCCTATGCTTTAAGGCAATTAAAAGTACATGAAAGATTTGCACCATCTAACATCTAGTCCGTGGTGTAGTAGTCGTTTTCTTGAATATTTGGAGACACAACTATTAAGATACAAAGTGTGTGATTTACATCAATCATAAATGCATGTAACACATCTTCAACCAAAAGATGTTAAATTATGCAATAATGAAAATATATGGAACAACTAAATGATCATGATTATGATATTAGAACTATTCGGGCAAGACTAACATAGTCACAAATACCTTAAGTAAAAACGAAATAAAAACACCTATTAAATTTTTAACAATAAGGATAGATGTAAAAGAAAGTTTAATAGAATACATCAACAAAAAAGTTCTTACAAGATAAAAATATTTAGAATGAAAGGAGGTTAGTCAAGAATAAAATTTGTTTAAGCCCATGAAAGGATATAATTTAAGGTTGAATGGTAGAATATGGATAAAGGATATAATTTAAGGTTGAATGGTAGAATATGGATTCCAATAAAAGGTGGATTAAGATATATATTTATAGATGAATCTTATAAAGCTAAATGTACGATGCATTTGGATAGAGAAAAGATGTATAAAAACTTAAAAGGAGTAAAGACTTCATTAGTTGCATATGTAGAAAAATATGTCACGTTTACAAGTCAAGACATAACACTAAAAGCCGTTAGGGTACCTACCGCAACAAGAGCTACCAATGTTGAAATAGCATAACATAACGATGGATATTGGTACTAAACTTCTGAAAACCAAGAAAGCAATGATTATATTTACATAATAGTTTGATTGGTTAACTAAGTTAGCACATTTCCTACCCATTAAAGAAGATTTTAAGATGGAAACATTAGCCAAGATTCTTCTGGATAAAATAGTTACTAGGCATGTGATACTTGTTTTCATTATATCCGATTAGGATAATCGATTTAACTAATTATTTTGGCAAAGTGTCTAACGAAAATTGGGTAGATATTGAACTCATGCACAAATTGTTATCCACAAATAGATGGCCAAAACAAAAGAACTAGCCAAACATTAGAGAACATGTGCAAGGCATGTGTAATTGATTTCGGTAGTAATCAAGATAGTCATCTACCATTAACTGAATTCTCGTATCATAACAATCGCCACACAAGTATAAAAGCCGCACCCTTTTAAAAATTTTATGGTATGAAGTGTCGATCACCTATATGTTAGATGGAAGTAGGTGAAATTTAGTTGTCTGCGTTAGAATTTTTTCAAGAGATAAAGGATAAGGTGGTCCAAATCTAAGAATGATTAAAAGCGACCTAGGATCGATAAAGAGTTACTACAACAAGAGGAAAAAACCATTAGAATTTACTTTTAGTTACTTAATCATGCTAAAAGCATCACCATGGGAAGATTAGTTAGGTTTGAAAAAAAGGAAAAGCTAAGTCCAAGATACATCAGACCTTTTAAAAATATTACAAGAATTTCATTGTTCGCTTACCAAAAAAAGTTGTGTGAGGAATTGAATAGTATTCATGGCATGTACCATGTGCCAAACCTGAGAAAGAGTTTGTCAAGTGAAACACTAAAATTACCCAAGGACTTCATATCAATGAAAAGTTTATTTTATAGAGGAACTAGATCAAATCATTGACCAAAAGATTTACAAGTTAAGGAAAAGAAAATATCTTTGGGTAAAGTGAAATGGAACTCCCAACATGGATCAAAGTTGAAATGCAAAAGGATGAAATAAGAACGAAACACCCCCATGAAAAATTTTCAAGGATGATATTTTAATAAGGTGGGTAACTTAGAATACCCAACTAATTACTAAGGGTTTATTAAATTTGATAAGCAAAAGTACCACAAGAAGATATAAAAATACTTATTTATGACAAAGAATGTAGTATATAGTAATGGACAATCCATTTTTAGTTCTATTCTTCTTTGCAATGCAAAGGAAGCCTATTCCACTTCTACTTTCAATGTTACACTTGTTTGATGTTGTAACCGGCGCTACTTCATTCCAGACATGCATAAAAGTAAAAAAAATCCTTTAATAATTAACTAACACACTTAAGATTCTTATCAAAGTTGAGAGGATATTACGATATGAAATGGGTGTGTGTATGTGTATGCATTGATTGGAAGCAAGGAAGAAGCCTCTCTTTGATACAACTTGCTTTGGTAAGCCATGAAAACTCAAAAACTATTACTCAAATGCTTGTTTGAGTTTTCCAAGGCTAATTACATATGAAAATATCATGAGTTATGGATGATAGGGTGAATTACGAGGAAGCACAGAAGGTAGATAAGGTTTAGAGGTGAGAATAAATATTTCAACATTAAAGTTATATAATTAAAACTATTGCAAAATGGCTAAGGGTTAAGCACAAATTACAGTCCGATGGTTATTATAGGTAATAACTACAGGAAAAAGTAACTAGATCAGGAGGTTCATTGGTGCTTCTACAACCCTCGTCATCTTAACGTTGTAAAACCTTACTTAGAAATGAATGAAAGTTTCTATAAGTATCCAGGCGAAGAAGTGAAGTTTATGTAATTAAAATACAATGTTAGGAAGCACAAAATGAGTAGAGTATCATAACCAAACCAGCTACATTGTGATGCAGTTGGAAACAGAAGGATAACAATTGAACTTGTTGATTCAATGAGAATACTAAGAACAATTCTTCTAATTTATTGTTGATTCACAAAAATACAGATAACTAGGATTTCATACTAACACACATTATCATAGAGAGAAAAAATATTTTTTCATAAACTTCAATAATCATTCCTTCAATCTCTTACAAGTATATAAAGAAACAAAGCAAAAGTTTAATGGGCCACAAAACATAAAGGAACTAAAAACTAGGCCAAATGTAAGTCTAACAAAATTTAAAAAGAAGACAAAATTGAAATAACTAATAAAATAAGTCATTTTTGGGCCAAAATAATGACCTAAGCTGCCTACGGCTGTTTGTGAAAACGTGCTCCTCGATCCAACGGTCGTTTTCACTGGTCTCAGGCCCAAAACGGAGACTTCTAGCCCAAGTTATGCTTATTTTAATGAAGCTCTTTTGATAAAAGATTTTAAGCCTTTAAAAAAACTATAGTTTGCTCATTCACACTTGAGCCCACATCGTAAAATTCTTGTTGCACATAAAACTAGTACAATAAGGTTATTACCCACTGACCTTATACGTGTTATGGACCAATAATGTGTCAAACACATAAATGTGTCAAAAACTCAAAACTTGCTAGAATGCATCAAACATGTAAACATTTAAAACCGTTTTGAATTAGTCAAATAGGTCAAAGTTGGTCAAACGGGTCAAAACTGCTAAACATGTTAAAAGTTGGTCAAACCAATAAAAATCAGTCAAAAATAGTCAAAATCTGCCAAGCTAGTCAAGGATGGTCAAGCAGGTCAAAGCTGCTCAAATGGGTCAAAGTAGGTCACAAAGCAAAGCTAGTCAATGGGCCTTAAATATATTTTCAGATAAAAAAAGATTTGAGTTAAAATTTTAAACTCTAGTAGTATTAGCCAATTATCACAGTTAACTCATTGGAAACCCAAAAATAGTTTGATAATTAAATAAGATTTAGATAATAACTGGGTCGAAATTAAAAAAAAAAAAAAGCAAATCCATCTAGTGTTGTAGGTATGACCATTTTAGCATTCAAAAGGAAGCTACTAGGTACTAAAAGAAAAGGGGCGAGTTCTTGCTAACATTTCAATAAGTAATATCTGCTAATAAAAATAATTTTAATGTAAAAATTTTTGATTTATACATTGCATTGTACATACTTATAGTAATTTTACATGATAAGGTTTTTTCATTCAGCATAAATATTATCTCTCAAACTCACTAAATTACACTCGGTTTGATAATGCAGAATCCCTTAAGAGTTGATAATAATATACTAAGAAAACAAACACATATAAGTTTTGAAGATACTTGTATATATTACTTCTTAACTCAAAGTATTAAAAGACTCTTGCAAGCATGTTAAATCAGTTACAATGAAAAACTATATATACAACTATCTACAGCCGGTTATACCTTGATAACAGTTATAAACTTACATATAAAGCAAATACTATATTGCTAAAGGTAATGTATCTTAGATAAAATACAATCTAATATTTGGTAGTCATGACATGTTCATGACTTACCTTTTGTCACCAACTAAAGTTAGTAACTATACTTAATAGGGAGTGAATAGTGGAATAAAGTATGGTCAACTACATGGGCGTGGGAAAGCGTCATGCAGTGTCTCAGAGGTTGTATCGGTTCTGTCAGAAGGACCATACTTATGTCCACTAGTTCATAGTTGATTCTTCTGAAGGTTAATTGGCTTCGGAAGAACAAGTTCTTCCGAAGCCACTTATACTTCAAAAGATTCTACTTCTTCTGAGGCTTGATGATCTTCAGGACTTCATACTTCGGAAGTCACTGTCTTGAAATCTTCTAAGTGTTGAACTTCAAAAGAAGAAAGACTTTGTCTTCGGAAGTTAGAGTTCCTCTTTGGAAGCTCTTTCGGCCTTGACCTTCGGAAGTTCAACTTTTGCCTTGGGAAGCTCTTCTAAATTACACCAAAAATGTTCTAAGTTTTTGTTTTGGTTGCACCAGCCTTACTTGATCCAACAAACTCTCCCTAGCCTGATGCTACGAAAACCTCACTTGTCAAACTTTCAGAACCAAGGAAAGAAGATGCTTATCTGTCTCTTTCTTTTTTCCAGATCTGGTGCTAAGAAGTTTGTACAAATCTTTCATAGACATCAAATCATGTCTGTCACTTTGAATGATGTGTACCCTTTGTTGTGACCCTCTAAAGAGAGTTAGTTGTCTGGAGTTGTAGTCATACTCCCATCTAATTATGGATTCTAATTCATGGCTTCAACCATTTGTAAAAAGGCTTTGCCTTTGGTGGTTAACCCTTCCTTTTCATCCTTCTCCCTCAGCTTTAACTCTTCTTCAATCTTGGCCCTTGCAGTTAGTTCAGTCAGATGAAGACTGCTCAGATGAATCTGATATGAGCAGCTATCTCAGAGTTGGAGGGATTGGAGAATGGTTTTCTACTAACTTAGTAATATCAAATATGCTTGAGTGTAGTAGAGAAGAGGCATTAAGCCTGTTGATCTCACCGGTCTTCTTTCCACAACAAAGTTGTGAGAGGAGTCTTTGAACCTTCATTGGACTATTTTCTTTCTAGGAAAAAGATGTTAAGATGGTAAGTTGTCTTCCTTTCTAGTGTCCAGTATAGTCACCATCTTTCTTCTTAGCTTCTTCTCTTATTTTTTTAAGAGAAATATAGTTAGTTGCCAAGAGTTTAAAAGCCTGGTCCAATGTTCTTCAAGGTAGATCAAGGAATTGTTCTCTTGTGAGGGAACATGAGGAGCCATCAATGAAGTTCAATTTGATGTAGCCCCTCTCACAAGAGATGTCACTTAGAGCAGTACATTTGATGAGCTTCATTTTGATCCATTGAATTCTTCTAAGGTCAGAGGTTTAGATGGTTAAGAGGATGACTTAGGTGGCTGTTAGGTAGATGATGGTTGGGTTCTTGGGAGTGTTTTGGGTTTAAGGATAGGTAGTGGAGGTGGTTGTTTAATAGAATTGGTGTGAGAGAGGATATGGATGATGTTGTGGGCTTAGGAGTGTAAGGCTCACTGGTTGGTTCAATTTTGATGGGGAAAAGGAAAGGTGTTGGTTCTGGTTGATGTTGTGGTTATGGTGCTAGTTTGGAAGTCATCCCCTGTATTCTTCTATACATCTCCTTTCTTCTTCCTGAGCGAATTTCAGCCATGATGTCGTTGCAGGGTCTTCTTAGACATGGGACCAACCTGCCTACCATAGAAGCCATGGTTCCTGAGATAATCCTTCATCCGGGCTTTATCTCCCATCTTCTTAACAGCTACAACTTGTGCTTCTTCCTCTTTCTTCTTCTTCTATTCTAGCTTTTCCATGGAGGCCCACTTTCTCTCTTTGTTGATTCAATCTTGTTCTTTATTGAAAAGCCACAAGATAGTGTCATTTTCATAAACAGCTAGTTCCTCAAGAGAGAATCCTTTAAAGCTTAGAAAAGCTATCATTTCATTTATTAGTTGTTGCTCAGTTTCCTCCTTCTTTCTCTATTCTTCATCTTCTAAGGTCAACCTTGTTGCCTCTTCTTGTTCTTTCCGCAGCAGGGTTGGCTTCTTTAACTCCGCCTGTTGGAGCATATATAGTCATATATAGTATGTCCGTCGCTTGTCGAATAGTTTAGGCTTAATGTAATACACCTGATATGTTGTAAACACATGAAACTGGGTCATTCGCAGGAGAATATGCGAATGAGACTCAGTCATACGACCGAGTCATGCTAATGGACCAGTCGTGCGACTAAGAGATGCGATTGGGATATTCGTAAGACTGAACCATAAGTATGGTCCAGTCATACGATTGAACCATACGCATGGTCCAGTCGTACGATTGAACCATACGCATGGTCCAGTCGTACGATTGAACCATACGCATGGTCCAATCGCACGAATGGGCCCAGTCGCATCTAATATGGGCCGAGGCCTATATATACCGGTTTCAATGTGTAGAGAGCTTAAGGATTTCAGAGGGAGTCTGCCCGAAGCCTAGGGCTGCCGGATGAGAGGGGAGATCATGCTCGATCTCCCCTTGCCAAGAGTCCTGAATATTATGTTGTAACGATCTTGTAATCATTAGGTTTTATCAATGAAATCATCTTATTATAGAGCGTGTTATTGTTTGTCTCTTGGTTTTGATTTTGTTTCCTTCCGTCAAGAACACGCTCGGATGTCTACCGATCCAGCCGACTTCACAATTGGTATCAGAGCCGGTTACTGCTAGAATGATCTAACAATCATTCTAGTAACCTGGGCTCTTGATTTCTGGATCTATTTCAGGTTCTTTGATGTTAAACCCACTTCGTGTTCTTCGTGTTTTGCTCAGATCTTGTTACGTGTGTTGTTCTATGTTAAAATCAAACTCGAAAACACATTCTGATCACCTTTTCGAATTTGATGATATCTATTTTGTTTCGATTCATGTAAAATTCGTTAGATTATGGTTTTGGGCAGCCCTGGCGGCTGCAGATCTGAAAATCTGCCTGCTGATCTGAAAATCTGCCTGCAGACCCGTTCATGTGACTGGGCCATGCGAATGGACCACTCGTACGACTGGACCATCCTAATGGACCATTCGTACGACTGGACTAGTCGTATGTTCAGTCGTGCGACTGGACCAGTCGTATGTTCAATCACACGAATGAGCCATCCGCATTGACTCATCCGCATTTGTTCTAAACCAAAAAAGGGTCTAGAACTACCTCTTGCATAGATTTGAGGATGAGAGAAACATATTCACCCTGAGGTTCTTTTGTCAAATAAGTTCTATGTATACCCCATTATTCGCCAGACTTCTAGAATAGGTGAATATAGTTGGAACACGAAAGAGAGAAGAGAAGATGTCAGTAGTCGGTGCTGATATTGTGGGGTGGTCAGGAGCATCTGACTACTTATGGGCCAATCAAGTTTTATTTATCCGTATAGAGAGGATTCTCATTCTTAGGGGGAATCCATGTTTAGAGAAATTGAAGACACAATAAGAAAATGATGATGTGAACTGGTTTCTGATGATGAATCTAAATGCATGCTGATTTAGTTGAGATTGTCAGCTATGGATTGGAACCCTCTACCTTTTGCCCAATACATCGTATGAAGACGCCAGAAGAGCACAATGTCTATATATTGGGATATGTTGAATTTGAGGGGGAATTTCTGCAGGTGTTAATGTTAATCAAGTTCGCCTGTGTGAAGATTGAAGTAATGGAAAACTGTTCATGTCATTATCTAGAAAAATTAGTCATATGGGGAATCTTGCTGTTATGATGGTGTTCTACAAAGTAAACGAAAGCTATTGTGCCTAAATTCATTTTCAGGGATACTGTAGCAAGCTGACGGATTGGCAATGTTGGCTAATGTGGTGTTTCGTTTGATTCTATTAGAAACCAGAGCAAAGATTGACTGAAGATTGTAAGAGGTGTTATCTATTATTTGCAAGCAACGTCCAAGGGGGAATTTCTTGGAGCATATATAGTCATATATAGTGTGTCCGTCGCTTGTGGAATAGTCTAGGCTTAATGTAATACACCTGATATGTTGTAAACACAAGAAACTGGGTCATTGCTAATGGACCAGTCCTGCGATTGAGAGATGTGATTGGGACATTCATAAGACTGAACCATAAGTATGGTCCAGTCGTACGATTGAATCATACGCATGGTCCAGTCGTACGATTGAACCATACGCATTGTCCAATCACACGAATGGGCCCAGTTGCATCTAATATGGGTCAAGGCCTATATATACCAGTTTCAATGTGTAGAGAGCTAAGGATTTCAGAGGGAGTCTGCCGGAGCCTAGGGGTGCCGGATGAGAGGGGAGATCATGCTCGATCTCCCCTTGCCAAGAGTCGTGAATATTATGTTGTAACGATCTTGTAATCATTAGGTTTTATCAATGAAACCATTTTATTATAGATCGTGTTTATTGTTTGTCTCTTGGTTTTGATTTTGTTTTCTTCTGTCAAGAACACGCTCGGATGTCTACCGATCCAGCCGAATTCACACCGCCAACTCCTCAAGTGGTAGAAGGAGAACATCTTCACTAGCTGCACCCAGATTGACAAGCCTGTCAATAATCTCAACCCTTCTTTGATTATTGATAGCTTCTTGGTTGACTACAACTTCTTTACTACTTGCAGCTAATAGCTTCTCTATGGAAAGTCAACCTTTTCTTCTAAGCTTCTCCATCCTTTCTTCCTCTAGCATTTCTTTCGCAATTCACTTCCTTTTACCTTTGATGTCTTTGGAAGCTTGAGACTTTAGAGGTTCTTGTGCAGAGGTTTCAAGTTGGTGGGTGGTGATTTGAGCTTATGATGATGATAATGTTTGAGTAAGAGGTGTTTTGAGAAAGTCTTCAATATTTACCTCATATTCTAGTTCAAGAATTGCATCTGTGATAATTAGATTATCAGATAGAGAGTATAGTCATTCTGCAGCTTTGATCTCAGATTCAGAAGTTTGGAATACTTCTTCCGCAACTTTGATTTCAGCTTCGGAAGTTTGTGGATTGCACTATTTGTCCCAACTGTTTCAGTTGTTGGCGAGCAGTCTCCATATCCCCTTTGAATTCAATCTCAGGTTCAATGTGGACCTTAGGTTGACCAACTCCTTCGACAGTGGTAGATGGTGTATTCCATCTTTGAATCTCTTCACCTCCAAAGTATGCTACAACAACATTTGGACTTGGTTAGCTCGTCATAAATTTGGTTAAGAATCTATTCAATTTGATAGCATCCTTGGGTCCGCTTGAAGAATGATAGGAGGAGGCTCAGGGAAAGCAGTTGACTTTTGAGAAGAATATCTTGAAGATAGTGTAGAAAGGGCTAAGCTTGGATGCTCCACATGTGTTTCTTTTTGAACATTCTCCCTTTTTTTGGTAGTATCATCTTGAGAAATTGATAAGCTAGAGGAGGAAGTCAGAGAGACTTTTATTGGTACACGCCTAACACATCTCTTAGTCCGTTTCTTAACTAGTTGAGCCTTGAGATTTTGAATCTCAAGTTGCTAGGTGGTAGACCTTTTCTCTAAAGTCTTAACTGTGGATTCAAGGTTTGAGATTGTAGAAAATAGGTCTCTAATGGTGAGTTTCATATTTCCCTCATCTTCTTTGGAAGAATCACGGGGATATGAGGTAACATACCTGATATGTTCATCCTTACCACCAGTTGTGATTTCTTGATGCCCTAGTTTCTCTTGCTTAATGATGTCTCTTTCAGAGTCATCAAAAGGCAGGGTTGTCATAGATTCAGTCTCAGAGATGTTACCACTGTCCTTAGGACCCATTGAGGCACCTTCAGTAGTGGCATCTGAATCTATATGAGTTCCCTTCATACCAGTGGGACTCACCTTAGTTTAGGTTTGCTAATATGGGTTAGAAATTAGAGATCTCTCTAGGCTTAATTGATCCTTAAAGAGGTTAAGTGTATCAACATCATAGCAGTGAAGAGACATGATTTCTTCATCAGTACCTATGAGAAGGTCGGTGAAAGATACAGAAGTTATGCCTAATGATCCGGGACCTTGATCAATGTCTAGTGGCATTGAGCCTTTGACTGGGTTGTCCCTTTTTTGGCTTCTCAAAGGAGTATAATGACTAGCCCTGAGGGCTTCCAGTTTGGTTTTGGGGCTCACGGTATTGAGACTAAGGAGACTCAATACCTATATTAAGGTCAAATATGAAGGATGGAGGGACCTCATACTAAGTGGGAGCCTATTTTCCACTCTAGCCTTTTTGGGTTGAACATAGGGAACTTGTTCAATCAAAGGAGATTAAACAAGGGTTCGCTTGGAGTGTCTCTGATGTGTGTTTTTGATGGGATGGGAAGGTAGATTTGGCATTAAGGTGGTTATTGCTGGTGTGGGTTCATCACTTGTGGGGTTAAAATGGATGTCACCAGGAGCCATTGGCTTAGTCATGCCTGGAAGGAGCTCAGTGTGTCTTCTGGTGAAGTTGCTGGACACCCTCTTCAATACCTTGAAGATGACCGGCCTCATGTGAGGGATAGGTAGAGCAGCTACACAGACAAGCTTACTCTAATCCAGCTCACAATTGATTATGTGCCAAATAACTAGGGATACATGAAAAATGTCTCCCTTTAAAGGTTTCCCAAAGATTGGTCGGCACAAATTTTGAATTATTGAATCTGAGGCCTTTTACTAACCCGTGAACTAGGTATCCTAGTTCTAGAAAATTTGATCCCATCCCGCAGACTTATTTGACATGCAGTGAAGGACTATGTGAAGCAGGAATTTCTAGTTGTAGGAGAAATTGAACTTGTATACAGTTGATCTACTCACATCACCACCATATCCCATCTGGGTATATGTGTCATCTAGGTCTAATTTAGGGAATTCTATAGGAGACAGCTCATCATGGAGCTCTAGGTGCTCCTTGATGGTTTAATCGAATATGACCAATTCTTGATCGCAAACCCTTGACCAAATGACCCTTATTCCGTTCAAGGTATCAATCTGAGCATTTCCCCAGAACTCTGCTATATGGTTTCAATAGACAATGGGGGTTAACGGTTAGGGTTGTCAAGTAGGTGGACTGGGTAAGGAACTGGACGATTTCAAAAATGTCAACATTCTTGAAAGAGTCAAGGAGTGCGACTTGGTTGTGTTGAGGGTTAGTGTCATTGTTGGAAAGTTATAGAAGAAGTGAAGTTTGATTTGGGAGTAAAATCGGAGATGAAAGAAACTTAGGGCTATGAAATCAATAAAAAGATTAAGGAAATAGGCCTTAAGTATTGAAATAGGTGAAATGGAGGATGGATAAGGTGAAATGACAATTTCGGGTATGATGTGACAATGGCAATAAGGTTAAATCCATTTAAAATATTCTGACATCATTACTAAAAGTTTTTCCTTTTTATAGTGGAGCCCAAAAGATTTCCCTTACAAAGTAAAGCTTTCTTCCGAGTGTAAAAGCTTTACCGAATGTCACACCCCGACCGACGGTGGAATCATCGGGGCGGACGAATGTGAAACGATTGTTCATAGCACATGCAACTAAATAAGTTGTAATAATATTAATTATAATTATTTATTGAACAATACAACTCAATTAAGTCATACAATACACAAAAATAGAACCAACAACATAAGATGTTTAATTTATCTAAGTCCATGTCCTATATGAGCAAGAAGAGTTCCTCAAATATCAAACCTGAAACATGTTAAAAATAAAGGGTCAACTTTGAAAGTTGGTGAGTTCCCATGGGTTAAACTTATATATATATATATAAA
Source organism: Flaveria trinervia (assembly GCA_025506515.1). Classification (NCBI taxonomy): domain Eukaryota; kingdom Viridiplantae; phylum Streptophyta; class Magnoliopsida; order Asterales; family Asteraceae; genus Flaveria; species Flaveria trinervia. The sequence goes on from CM046458.1 coordinate 53,923,099, forward strand.
GATCTACAAGTAGCAATTCATGTCAATGGTTATGAGTTAGCAAGTTTATAGAACACATATAGTTACAACCAAACCTCAACTTGATTACAAGTTTATAAGATTGGCTAAGTGTACTTGGTTCCCATGATGAACAAGTCATACGTCATCAGGAGCCAGCAATACATTGGCTTTAGCACCAAATAGGCTTGTCAGGCCCAAAGATCTAAGACGTCGCCAAGCTAGCAATAGTTAATAATTGTAAACAAAATATGTATCTCATATAAGACTTACAATAACACAAATAACCATGACAAAAAGGTAAAGATAAATTGCATGTGCATTTACAAGTATCAAGATGTTTACAAGTGTAAGTTTATAATGTTAATATGTTTTCACCCCAAAATGTATGAAATAAAGTAAAAAGGGGCATGGAGAACTCACATGGAAAACTCACAAGTATAGTGATGGTTGTAGAGTACATAAAAAAGCTTGGATGTCAAGAGTCAAAGGTGATGCCCAATGATAAAAAAACAATAACTTGAAGTTGGAATTCATTACAAGAAGTTAGGACATTTAGAGAATGCTAAAAAATGAAAGGTAGATTGAAAAAGGATTATTGCATCAATTTTAGATTCTGGACAAAATGTTTGGTATGTGTTTGAACAGGTTTTAAAAATAGAAAACGGTTTCATAAAATTATAAAAATTTATACTTTACGTTCAAAGTCTCCCGGACAACTTTTATTTATAAATAATTTTATGAAAAGATCTTTGAATAGGTCAAACAAGCAACAGAAGACAGAAGGTGCTGAAATGCGCACCTATCTTGTGAAGGCTATTTTTATGTCGTCCGATTGAGTTTGAAGACGCATAAATTGTCTTTGAAAAGTTAATTCAACGAATTTTATATTGGATTCTGATTTTACTCAAATTTAGTTTGTTATGATCAAGTTATGGTCGGTTGAAGTAAGATTATATTCTGCTAGAATTGTAGTAAGGCACTTATGTACACTTTTAAAATCGTTAAAGCATGAAACGGGTTAGAACATTTTATTATGACAATATATGGTATATTAGTCTTCATTTGAGTTATAAAAATATTCTAAGACTTTGGCATAGCCATCATTTAGAACAATAACATTGGGGAATAACTGAATGCGGCGGCAATGCTGTCCGTATGCTAACGAGATTCTTTGTTTATATTAGTGTGTTGTTAGCTTAATTTAAAATTTTAGTGATTTTTATAAGGTTAGTGATTATTAAAATGTTAATGATCAAATGATAATGATTAAAATAAAAATAGATTTGGTAGAAGAAATAACAATAGTAAGAACTTAAAGTCATGAGTACAATTGAAGGTAAGGATGATTGAAATGTATAATATAAAAGTAATAAAAGATTACCTTAGTATTAAGAATTCTTGAAATTTTTTATAAAATAAAAATTTTTAAATTGATCATAACCAATGGATGAAGAAAGATATGAAAGTGAGATTTTTAGAGAATAAGCAAATGAAAAGTGAGGCCTAAGCCTTGCTTTTATGCTTGAAGTTAGGAGGAGGTTATGAATGGTGTTAATGGTGATTTATAAGTCTTTTAAAAGGGGGTTATGATTGGAATTTGAAATAAATATAAAATTAATAATTTAAATAAATAAAAGAATACTTACAATTTAAACTTTAATTTATTAAAACTTTAATTTTAATTTAACAACTTCTTTTTTATTAAATCTTTGTAGACTTTATAAATCTAATAAGAGTTTTTAGTTTGATTATTTATTTTAATTGAATATTTAAAATCTTATAAATATTAATAACATTTTATAGACCTTACATATTTATAAAAGTAATGATCTTGTATTTTAATCCTTTATTTTAGTTTTATAATTAAAACTCATAAATGACAAATAAACTTCATGAATTTTTAAAATTTTATTCTATAAATTATAAAATTACCATGAATTAATTTAATAAATGGAAGTTGAATAAATAGTATTATTATTGTTTTAGAAGGATTAAAATAAATTAAATTTATAACTAACGTATTTGATTTTTCCAAAAATTGATCCAAACGGATTTGGGTTTGGGTTTTATTTTCCAAAATGGGCAGATGTTACAATCTCCCCCACTTTAGACAATTTCGTCTCAAAATTTAATCACGAGAAAATTAATTTCAAGGTTATTTGAAAACTAGATTTCATTTTGTGTTTGCAAGGGAACTCTTGGGAGCGTTTAATTTCAATAAGTTTAATTATGATATTCCGCTACGCTTAAGTTTGTTTAGTTCTTATAATTCATAATTTCAAGTGTTTCTTAACAAAGTGAGCAAGATCATTAACTTGCAATTTTAGTTAATAAACTTTTGTATTTTAGACGGTTCAAGACGATTAAGATGGTCTTGTCTGGCAATCCTTTTTGAGTTACAGAATGAGGCAAGAACTTGATTTTTAAACTCAGTCCCTTGATCACTTCTAATAATCTTAACCTTGTGATCAGTTTGATTTTCTATTTTAAGAATAAAAGATTTCAAAGTTTCGGCAGTTTCATCTTTAATTCTAAAAAACAATACCCATGTAAATCTAGTAAAATCATTGACAATCACAAGGCAATATGATTTCCTTCCAATGCTCATTATACTTGTGGGACCAAATAGATCTATATGCAATAAGTGTAATGGAGTGATGATAGAGTTGACTACTTTGGATTTATGAGATGCTCTATGTTGTTTTCCTTTTAGACATGCAACATAGTTATCTATACAGAAAGTTTCCTTTTTAGGCAAACCATATACCAAGTTATTTTTAACCAATTTATTCATGGTTATAAAATTTACATGACACATTCATTTATGCCATATAGTTGACTCATCACCATTAGATTTGGAAAGAAAGCATGAAACTTCATCCAATGGGAAAGCATTTTTCATATCCAGCTTGTACATTTACCCTTTCCTGAGAGATCTAAGAAACACCAATTCTTGAGAAATTGTTATCCCGTGTTTGAGGATAATGCACTTATGTTCCATGATAAGCATTTGGTGCTTTTGGTCATAGAATTGAGAAACACTTATTATGTTCAAGCTGCTGGACAAAGTTTACTTTATCAACTCTTAACTTGCCATTGAATACACTTCCTCTACCAGAAATGTATCCTCCAACCTCACCTTTGAACATGACCTCCATCAAAATGTTGAAATTGTTGAAGAAGCGATATGTTCCCAGTCATGTGCCTGGTGCATCCACTATCTACAATCCACATATTATCATTCTTGTCATGTGGATGTCCCTGCACATAAGGTGAAAAAGTTAGTTATTATTGGAAACCCAAACCTTGTTGGTCTTGGGCTTTTCCAATGATGAGGATATAACTGTACCAAAGTGTATGCATGTGGGTTCAATAGATGTTTGTGAAGAAGAGGTTTGGACTATAGCATCTTGTTTGTTTTTCCAATCCATCCCTTGGCTGATCAATATAGATGAGCTTGATGAAGCTTGGGCAGCATGGCATTGATGGGTGTGGATAGTATATATATTTTGATAAAGATTTTTCTCACATATAAGTTTTAATTGGTAATTACTAATACTAAACCAAACACACAAAAGGCAAGTGTACCTGTCATGTGGTAATATAATGTTGGTAAGAACTGAGTATCAATCCGTGGACATGCTAAGCCTACTCAACAACCCTCATGATAAGTTAAACATAATAATGATGAATAAAAATAGATAAAGATAGGTTGAGACTTTTGGTGATTCTTTCAGTGAAGTAAGGTTGTTGTCCTAATTTAGATTACACTTATATAACTATGATGAATTAGTGGTGTGATTAAAGATATTGATTAATGTGATTATCTTAATGTTTATAAAGGTGAGTTGGCGCGATTTCTCGTCTATCCGGTCCGTAGTTACTAGGATCACATCAGGCTGGCATACTGCTTAGATCAAAGCCCTAGTAAAGTAGGTAAATCTTTTGTGACCTATTTGACATACAATTTCTGAAAACATAACTTAATGTTAATAAGAGAGTTGATTAGGTACCTTCCTAACATACCCTTAGTTTTAGAAAACTGTAACAATTACTGTAGATTTCTCAGACTAATAAAATGGAACCCGCAAATATTCAAAAAGTTAAGATGATATGATTTCTAATAACCATTTCTAGTTCATTAGCTATGGATTTATTATGAAGACCGGTTTCACGAATGAAAGTTGATCATATGTTTTCCAACCGTGGTGAATGTCTGTCTTTAACATGGTGATATGATTTCTAATAACCATTTCTAGTTCATTAACATGGTGAATGTCTGTCTTGCTCCAAAGACATCTTCATGGGATCAGATGTCCTCAAGATGGCAACAGGTATTGTACTCTATCTTTGAACGACAAAATCTAAATTTTTCTGAGATAGTGTTTATGGAACTAAAGGATCTGGCTCAGAAACCTGTGACAAACAGATGGCTACTATATCCCAGGTTTCTAGTGGCCATAATTTTAAATCAATTAAAATCTGACGGCCTTGTGGTCTTGGAGTCCCTGCTCCAGCTGTTTTAGCTGAGGTATACTCCAGGCAACCTAATCAACTCTCTTATTAACATTAAGTTATGTTTTCAGAAATTGTATGTCAAATAGGTCACAAAAGATTTACCTACTTTACTAGGGCTTTGATCTAAGCAGTATGCCAGCCTGATGCGATCCTAGTAACTACGGACCGGATAGACGAGAAATCGCGCCAACTCACCCTTATAAACATTAAGATAATCACATTAATCAATATCTTTAATCACACCACTAATTCATCATAGTTATATAAGTGTAATCTAACTCTGACCCTACTCTCAAAGGGGCTGCCCGGCTATTCAAACCCAAGCAGAGGGAACCCACAACCTCCACCTCCAGATCCAAAGTCCCCACCAAACCCAAACCTCAAAAGCCCAAAAAGGCTACTCAAGGAGATGAGTCCCCTGCGGATGCCCTTGTACCACCAATACAGGATACATATACTGGTTCTAACCCCCCAGTCATGTCAAAGACTCAACCAGCTGAAAGCGCACAGGCATCCTCTCCACAGGATCCTGTTGCAACCAAATTTGGGGATACCACATTACTGGAACCTATCTTAGTTAAGAAGGTTACCATTGAAGAGCATCTCTCACCCTGGGTGCAATCTGCTTCTGACCAATCTCCAACTGCAACCGCCCCTCAAAGCCCAACCCTTATACTTGCTAAAGTGCTGAGTCAGCTGCATTCCTCACCCCCTCCCCAGAAACCAATTAACACTAGGAATACCTCAACAATTGAGGGAGAGGACCAAAATGTTGCTGATAACCCACAGCACAGGGGTTATAATGTTAAATCTCCAAGTGTAGAAGAGGAGGTTAGAACATCTGGTCAGGCTGCCACTTCTACTGATTCAGCAAATGAACAGGATGAAGTTGGTACCATATATAAGACCTCACCAGAGGCAACTGCCAATGAAGGACAAAGTCCTGAGGCAGGAAGTCCCCAGAACCAAGAACAAGGGGCACATGCATATACTGATCTACACTCAGGGCATGTACATCCTGATTTAATCAGGAGGTCAGATGATTCAGCAAAGACTGATGATGACCTGGGCTTTTTCTTTGATGTCTTAGCTCATAACACAATCCTAGAGACTGAGGTGAGCAGACTCAAAGAGCTGCTAGCCAAAATGTCTCAGGATGAAAGTCCATCTATCCCCATTGACCCACAGATGGCACCTTCATTTGACGGTTCACCAAACACATAGCCAATACACTTAACTAAGCCACCAGCCACTGCTTTTGGCACCACCTCTCAGGGACAGAACCCCTCTGAGCAGATGGTTGCAACCTTTCAAAACTCCTTACCTCTCATCACTACCATCATCACTGAGATAGTACATAAAGCCATTGATGAGAGGATCTCCTCAAATCTCCACACACTTATTGATAATGCTGTTCACAAGTCACTTTCTGCCTTTCAAGCCCCTGATCCCAATGCATCCAAAAAGGGGGAGACTACTAAGTCTAAGGCAGTGAAAGAAAGGAAAAGGAAGAGAGTAGAAGATGAGAAAGAACCAGAAAAAGAAAAGGAGTTGGAGAAAGAACAAGAACTGATCTCAGAGAAACAACTGATCACAGTGCAAGAGCTGAGCATAGACAAAGAGCAGAAAGATCAGCTGATCACTTACAAAAGAAAGAAAAGTGCTGAATCAAAATCTGATGGAGAAAAGTCCTTAGAAGATCTTGTCAAAGAAGCTGATGAAGCTTACAACAGATCTATGAACAAAATAATAGATCAGCTCTTCAGACAGAGTCATGACACAGCCACCTTAGATGTTGAGATCAGAAGGCTGGAGATAAATGAGATTCAAGCAAGATGGGCTAGTTACAGTGTGATGGATAGGGAAAGATTGGAGATTATGATCAGATTTATTGCCAAATATCTAGGAAGATCATTGATAGAGATGAAGTCTTGGTCCAGAGACAGTATATTGGAGATAACCAAGAAAATCTGTTATGCTGGAAGCTACAACAAAGGGTTGATCATCGAAGCACTGGATGAAGCAGGTGCTGGGAAGAGAACTGAGATGGCAAAGCTCTCAAAAGCCAAACTCACCACTAAATTGCTAGATCAGCCTTCTCATACTCCCACTCAAAAACAACCTTCAAAGCAATCATCTCTAAAATCTGCCAAGTCTATCCCTAAACCAAAACCACCCACAACTCAACCCACAAAACCAATTCCATTACCCCAAAAACCATCTCAAACCATACCCAGTGATACACCCAGAAGCAGGAGAAGGGTGTTGAGGGTAGAAGAAGAAGAAGATGATGATGATAATGAAGATAGTCTACCATTCTCTGCTGTTCTCAAACTTAAAAAACCTGAGCCCAGAAGTCAACAAATGATCACACCTGACTTGCAAATGCAAATGGTGAAGGTGAAGATTGAAGAAGCAAAACAGCAGAAGCAGCATGATGAGCAATTTCTCAAGATGGTTAACAAGGACTTCCCTCAGTCCTCATCCATTCAAGAAATGAAGAAACAAGCTCTGAGGTTGTACACTCTTAGACATACATTCCAACATCAAAGAGAAAGAGTGAGAATTTGGCCAGACCCCAGGGTAAGTTCCAGAATTCACAAGAAGAACATACCAAGTAGATATCATGGCCAAGTGAAAAAGACTTTGAATGCTGCAATTATGTTGGCTATGGTAGTCTCACCCTGGGAGATTATAGAAGAATTCAAAAGAGCACACAACTCGAAGACAACCCCTCAATCTATACTTGAGAACAAAATGATCAAGAAGGGGCTGTTATATAAGAGACTTGAAGATCTTCAAAAGAGTGAACTCCAGTTGTTGCTAGAAGGCTCTCATCCAGATGAATTCGCATACAGAGAGATCACAACTGTTGAGTTAAAGAATGGGAAGACAGTAAGATATTTGTCTGAATATTATGGCCCAGAGTTCTTCTGTGAGGGAGAAGTAGAAGAACTCACCAAGGAGGAATAAGTTGTTCTCCTTGAGGCCTATGCAAGAGAGTCTTACAGACTCATCAATGGGAATTAGGTTTCATGGTTGGGACAAGACTCTGTGTCCAGTTCCCCAAGACAGAGTTCCCTTCCATACTTAGCCAATCAAAAGATCAGAAACCTTTTTCCGGCCTGTGCTTACATGATTACCTCTGAAGCTGATCAAGAGGGTGTTCCTGCCAAAGAGTAAGTGGGATCATCAATAAACTTAGAGGTTTTGGCTGTATTGGTTCAGGAGGAGTTTGTTGGACCAAAAGAACCAATAAGCCTGCTCAGAAAAACCTCTAAGTCCCACAGACATTACAACTGATGAAGAAGATCACAATAGCTGAAGACATCAGCTGATTACAAGGTCTAAAGACAAAGTCTGACAGGATCTGAAGATTTCTACTGAAGACAAAGTCTGAAAGTAAAGTACTGAAGACAAAGTCTGAAAGTGAAGTACTGAAGACAAAGTCTAAAGCTATCAGCTGAAGACAACGTCTGAAGTAAAAGTCTGAAGAACAAAGACTGAAGACAAAGACTGAAGACTAGAGTGATCAGTAGTTGTCACAACAGCTGAAGTTAATAACTTCAGTAGTTGTGATGGTTTTCCTTTTCAGTACTTGTAATTTACCTTCAGTAGTTTATAGTTTCAGTAGTTTTATGTTCTTGTACTTAGCATTCTCTGAGATGTGATCAGTTGTTGAGAACATTCTCAGTAATTTGCATTGTTTCAGTTGTTTGTATAATTCTGTTAGATGTCACTATCAAGTGACATCAGCAGATGTCATATTCCTTATATAAGGAATGTTGACCTAGTTGTATCGTGTGACTTTCAGCCACCACGAAAGCATTTGAATGAAATATTCCTTTTGTAGAATTCTCTCTCCTTCTCTATAATCGTGTGCTTTTCTATTGAATATCAATTGAGTTCTTGCTAAATTGTCTAATTCATTGTTCAAATTCTGTTGCGATCCACTCTAATTGATCAAACTTAGATCACTGATTCTAACAGTACATGGTGCGCCAAACGGTTCAAGATACTCCAGATTAGGTTTACGTTGTTGGAGCAACTCATAACATGTTTTACCATGTCTTTTAAGCACCAAGACTCGTTCAAAGTGTAACATGCATTTGCAATTGCCTCATTCCAGAATTGGATAGGCAGTTTCGAGTCTGCTAGCATCGTCCTGGCTATCTCTATCAAGCTTCTGTTCTTCCGCTCAGCAACTCCATTCATCTATGGAGTGTAGGCAGATGTGAACTCATGTACAATTCCCTTTTCTTTGCAGAATGCCTCCATCCACTGATTCTTGAACTATGTACTGTTGTTTGAGTGAATCTGACGTACCTTTAACTTGTATAGAGATTCCAATGTGGTCAAAAGTTGTTTGAACAAGTCAAATAATTTTTATTTGGATTTTAGAAACATTACCCAAGAGAATCTGGAATATCCATCGGTGACTACATAACAATACAGATCTCTAGTGATGCTCTTGGTGCTCACAGGACCAAACAGATCCATATGTAGAAGTTCAAGAGGCAATTCAATAGAGTTGATGTTCTTTGCCTTGTGAGACTTCTTGGTCTGTTTCCCTTTCTTACACGCCACACAGAAATCCGGAAGTTGAAATTTTTTGACATTAACTCCATTGACCAAATCATTCTGAATGAGATGATTCATCTTCCTTGGATTTATGTGTCCCATTCTCCTATGCCAACAGATGGATTCCTTCTCAATTGCCTTTGACAAGAAGCATTGGACTTGATGGTCGGTTGTGGAGACCTTTGATAGATCCAAGACGTATAAGTCATTAAACCTTGAAGCTGACATTAAGATTTGGTCCTCCGGAATGATGTACTCCTTCAACACGTAGCACTTCTTGTTGTCAAAAACAACCTTGAAACCTTTGTCACAAATCTGGGAGGGAAAGTAAGTTGTTTTGTAGTTGTTGAACGTAGTTGACCTTGTCAAACTTAACTTTCTGATTTCCCAATTCTCCTTGTGCCGAGATGTAACCTCCTTTATTTCCAGCAAAAGAAACATGTCCTCCTTTAATCTGTTTGACGTTTGAGAGGAGTGACAAGTTCCCGGTCATGTGGCTAGATGCTCCACTATCCACAATCCAAGTGTTTGTGATAGCACTCTAATGAACACCCTACACATTTAAAGGAAATGATTAGTGAAGGTTTGGGACCCAAGCCTTAACCGACTTGGGTAACCCAGAGGAATCACACATCATAAATTCAACCCACTTCCATTTAAGGGCGAGGGCAAATCATTCTTCTTACTGCTCTCAGTATCAGACATTGGATTTGACTTTTCTTTTCACAAACCAATTTTGTGCAAGGCCTATTTGTGATAAACAAACGAGTGATTTATGGTTCGAACTTTTGTTTCATTATTTCTTTTAGGTGGATAGAACTCCTTTTCGAAGAAATCTGTTTAGTATCATGAAGTTCAATTTTCTTTCGTGATGTTTGATACTAAGGACAATTAGAAGCAATGTGTCCTCTCTTTCCACAATTGTAGCACGATCGACTTTCTACATGTTGGGAAAGACGCCTCTATAGGGAAGTGTGTGAGACCAGTGTGACTTTAGGCTTGTTGGGTTTTAACTCTTCTTGTTTAGATGTTTTAACTTCTTTAACAAAATTTACCTTTTGAACGATTGTAACATCTTTTGCTTTTTGTTTGTTTAGACTATTACATGAAGCACGAGGTTGGGTACTTTGTTTTGTCAGTTTATGTTCAAAACTAGACGTGGTGGAAACTGACTCTACATTTACCTTTTTGAATTATTCGTCCAAATTCACAATCGGCATTTTACCCTTAGATTTCAAAGTGTCTTCCTTCAGTTTAGTGACAGATTCCACCGTTTGACTTGTGGAATCTAGATCACTAACTAGAGGAGTGGTCATCACATGATCCTTAATCGGATTATTATTAACTAGTCGACATTTAGTATTTAACAGAATCTCATGTGGTGGTGGAACCACTTTGTAACCTAATCCATCCCCGTTATTTCGTTCTTTCACTAAGTTTTTAACTATGTGCGAAGAACTAGTCCAACTGTGCAATTTTTGTTTTACTGAATTTACATCGACTTCCAAAACTGTTTTTTCCTTTCTAGTTTCTTCAAGGGAGTTTAAAGAGAACTAATGTCATTAGATTGGTTGAAAGCCACAACTTCGGTTTCTCTTAATTGTTTACTTAACAGTTCTATTTTCTCTTTGTAACTGTGCTCATTTAGTTTTAAAATTCGTTTTGCTTATGTGCACAGTTGCAAGTCCTTTACTAAGCTATTATTGTGATCTAATAACCTAGCAACTTTCAAATCTATGCTTTCCCTAAATTTATTATATTCATAACAAGCATGATTGTCAAACAGTTGGTCTTTAGTACTTACCTGTGAAGACTCAGTTGCATCCACCATCAGTGCAGACATTGACTCTTCAGCCGCTGGAGATTCTGAACATGTCATTTTGGTATCTTCTTCAATTAGGGGTTTGACCACTTTTGCAGTATCTTCGGTTTCTGACATTGCTAGTTTAACTGTGATATCATCTTCACTTTCAGTCTCATCATCCAACACCTCGACATTTGCAATGTTAGATTCTCCCGGAGGGACAAATTTGAAAGTCCAATCTTGTCCACCTTGGGCAGTCAAGGCCTTTGTCTCTGTACCAGACGAGGTAGCTCCACCTGTTGGTTTGTCCTGACGGTTAAAAGTCAAGAACGGGTTGCCATTTCCTATCTTCTTGAGCTTTACACACTCACGTTTAAAGTGCCCTTTCTCTCCGTAGTTGAAACAGGTAACTTTGGACTTATCAAAACCAAAAGTAGTGTCTTTAGTGGCTATTAAGTTCTGTCCCGTCTTCTTAACAAACTTTTTAGCTCTTCGCACAGCACTTGCCAACGCCCACATTATGTCCCTTCTTTCAAGCTCGTTCTCGTCTACCTGTTCGTATTCTTCATCAGCTAGATGGTAGTTACCGATCTTTCCTGCAACCAAACCGTCATACGAGTGGACAACAGCTGCCAATAGATCCATATGTTCTTTAGCCACCTCCACAGTGATATTCCCGAGGTTCTCAGTCTTTAACTTGGTAGCATTAGCCTCAGGTGCAATATAATGAGTACTTGATGATCCAAACGCATCCGACCCTGAAGCTATGGTAGGTGAAGGAGCAGTTGAACTTGAAACAAATGCAGTCTGAAGGGGTGCTCCTGAACTCGCTGTTGTGGAAGAGGCATTGTAAAGTGAGGGATTTTGGTCATATGTTCCTTTTGTGCGACCTATATTTCATCCTGAGTTCCTCCTCTCTCAATTTCAGTATGAAGTCGTTTATATCTAATTTTCCCAATATACTGTTTTGTCTCAAACTAGATACAAACGAATCCCACTTTTCTGCTAAGCCATCTGCCAAGCTGGATACCTTGTCTTCCATAGACGTTGTAACTCCATGAATATGCAGCTCACTCATGAGATGATAGGACCTGTCGATTATATCATCCAGACTTTCTTTACCCATTGAAGGGAAGTTGTCAAACTCCTTCTTCAAAGCTTTTGCCTTTAGAGCTTTTAACGAAGGATTTACGTCGTAGCGTTTTTCCAAGGCTATCCAAAGTTTCTTTGCCTGTTTATTCTCAGAAAATTAATGGAATATATCCTTTGGAATAGACTGAGTAAATAGGGCATAAACCTTCTTCTCTGCATTATATTTAGCCTTCTCGTTGTTAGTCATCCCACCCAATGTCAATTTTACCCTATCTGCACCTACCGCATGTCATATCCTATTTCGATGGATCCTAAAGGTTAGGGTCAACTCCATTAAGGTAGATCTCGAAACGTTGCTTCCATTGTGGGTAATCGTCTAACGTTATTAGCTTAGGTGGTTTGTTATGATTCCCAGTCTCATTCTCTAGAAGCAAGAGGTTCTGGATCCGTGTGTCTCTACCAGCAGTGAACACGAAATATTGTTCTTCCATCTCGTTAACTTTAAACTTTCGAACTCAAATACTTCACTTGTGTGAATGGACCACTCGTGCGATTGAACTTATGCGAATGAGTCAATCGTGCGAATGATGCGTGCGGATGAATTCAATCATGCGATTGAATTCAGTCGTGCGTAAGGAGAGTGCAATTGGAGTCTATGCGAATGAAGCTCATCAGTCGTGCGAATGAAGCTCATCAGTCGTACGAATGAACAAGGCCTCTGAGTCCAATCGTGCGTATAGGAGGTGCGAATGGATTCAGTCGTGCGATTGAGTCAATCGTGCGACTGAATACTGTTGTTTTTGAAAAAATGAAGGTTTTGAACACTTTGACGCTGAAAACACGAATTTCTCACGAACCCTAATTGCCGTATGCCGAAAAACGTTAACTTTTTGACTTGAAGACGTTGAAAACACTGTTTGACACAAAAAGATTGAGTTTTTGAGTGAAAAACGTGATTTTATATATCAAAATTGATTCACAGGGAAATCAAAGCCAAAGCTTTGATACCACTTGTTAGGACCGTTTAGGTACGGAGTACTAACTGATTTATGTGTATACCACACCAAATAGTGCGGAATCCTATTTGATTGACGATCCAATCAGTGAGACGCAAGTATAATCGATCTAAGAATGAATCAAAACATTAAGAACGATTGTAAGATGATTAACTGCGATCTATGAACTTGTGAACAGGTGTTCTTGAGTCTATGGACAGCTAGGGTACGATTATGTGCGTAGGTATTCGAATTGTTTTCTTTTTCCACGAATTAAGTGGTATTTATAGGTTAGGGTTTTCTATTCGTACGACTGAACCATTAGCATGGTTCAGTCGTGTGACTAAAGCATGCGGTTGATCCATCCGCACAATTGAATGTTCAGTCTTGTGACTGAGTCAATCTTATGTCACAATAGTGTGACTGATCCAGTCTCCTGGTTCGGTCGTGTGACTGGTCCATTAGCATGAAGTATTCATGCGTATGGTCCATTCACATGAGAACTTCACACGATTAAGTTTAAACACGTTTCTCAACCATTATTGACAACCACAAACCTATATAGTTAGTTTAATATGTGTTATCACACAATAAACAATGAAATATTAAACATTATAAGTATCACCAAAATATTTCATTTCATTCATAACCATTCAATTACATATACGTAAAACATGAAAGATATTTTACATTTAGCTCCTAAACTACGTACACATGTATCTACATTTGCCTTTGGAAGATATTCATCTGTTGCACCAAAAATATTCTAAGTGTTTGTTTTCGTTGCACCAGCCTTACTTGATCCAACTAATTCTAAATGTATGTACACATACTATGAATATCAGTTATATTCATTGTTACGATCTCTATATTATTTCAGTTTTCTATTAGTATGTAAATCTCCAACACATGTATTATGATGTTTTGGAAAATGTGTTTGTTGTAAGATCCACTAGTGACCGACATATGTTTTTTTTTGCATGGTGTATGTTTTTGAGCATGTCTTACAAATGGACATTGAATACCATGTTTCAAAAGAATAGTGTGGATTTAGAATGCAAGTTCTATTTAAGGTTTTCTAAGATCTACTAAATCCTCTGTATTATATTAATTACACTACTACAAACTTGTTAATAGATGACGTGCAAACGATAACGTTAAAGAAAGATGATGTGCTTTTTTGCGTGTCAGAAAAAATATGTCATAATTTATAAAATTTGTAAAAAAAATGACATGCATTTTTGCGTGTCATCTTTGTCCATCATTGTTTAAAATGTGCGCCCAGGTAAATTTTTAATTCACCCTCCCCCCTTTGCGTATCATTTTTGCGGATATTTTTAGAACTCAGAACAACAATAATCCTAATAATAATCTCCCTTTACGATTGTCATTACACGTATGTATGTGTGTTTGTGTGATTGTATAGGTTTTATTGCAGTCGGTTGTTGTGTGTGTGTGATTACGTGTAGAACGTTAGGTTTTGATATGTTATAGATATGAATTTGTTGATTGATTTTTATTGAATTGGACTGGAAGAAGAAAGTGTTCGCCTCCCCTTGTCGCCGGCCACCGCATAATCCACAATCGGTCATTCACAGAGGTTAGGTTTTTTTGTTAGTGTTGTGCGCTTAGAGAACTGAATAAAAATATGTTTTTTCATAAATATATCATATTTTGCAACGTTATGCAAAATGATATTCAAATACATTTTTATCTTGATTGCACCTACAATTAATCAATGCATTATGTGTGATTTCATTAGTATACTTACTACAATGTTATGCAAGTATGTTTCCAAAGAGCAAATGGTCTAACTGTTTATGCAAATATGATTTCATTAGTACACTGAGTGATGGGCTTTGAAACAAACTTAGTGGCAAATGGTCAACATTTCACTAATTAATTGATTACTAGAAACATTTGATGTTGTCACAATAGGACTACTTGAAGGTTAGCATGGGAAGATTGAGTATATATAAGAGGAATCAAGTAACCCCATAGTTTTTACTTACTTTCTCATCTTAAACATGTTAATTGAATGTTAATGCAAGAAAACATTCTTTTTGTTGCACAAATATATGAATCATAAATGCCTTAAGCTTCCTTAATTTGAGATAAACTAGGTAACATGTTTATACAAGTTGAAACAACAAATTCTGTTTTATACAATCTGTGATTGTTTTGATAGTGCAACCTAGAACTCCTATTTCTAAACAATATTTAGACCTCCATCATTAGCAATCATCTTTATTTTGTTCTTAGTAAGGACATCATTAGCAAAAAAAATATATGGATCACCAGCAAGAACGGAAAAATTAACTAAGTTGCAAAATGAAAGTAGTAGGTACCATCAGTTTTTTATATCAGTTGCAGTAAGTCTCTTTTGTACATTAGTACCCTGCTTATGATCATGTATAATTTTTTGTTCATAACTTTTAATTCTACAGCTTCATCGACCGCCATTGTGAAACCCGTTGAAGGCTTCAAGGATACTGAAACAGCTTACACATGCGTCCATGTACACTAGGTGTGACCAATTTCCGTGCAAGTGCTGAGGTAATGTGAAGACGTTTCTCGAAACTCAAATAGTTAGATTCAATACTACAAAGCTATTAAGAGCGTGTTGATTAATTGCTGCATTATACAATATTTTATGCTGACGATTCAATTTGTTCCTTACAGCACTTCAAGCCATCGGAAGTTGGATTGTTTACAAGGTGCTTGTGTGTTCCGCTTGTGTCGGTTCGTGTTGGCAAGATCAACAAGCAAGGAACTCTTCTAATTCCAAACAGTGAAAGGTAGTTGCACGGTGCCTTTTGCCATCTAATTTGTATTACAACAAATAAGCCTACAAGCACATATGGACTAACATATAATAATTGTTCTAGGGGTTACATTTTGGTGTCTAAAGACGTAGATAGAAAGCCGAGCTTGGTGGCCTATTTATAAAAGTAAAGTAAGAACGGACGTAAAGTATGAACGAATGTTTAATGTTTGTAAGGGCTGATTCATTATACTTTTGGCCAAGATTTACAATTTTGAATCACTTTATAGATCTGAAAAGATTGTGGAGGCCTCTGACTTATACATTTCGCCTTTGATTTAGCAAGATGAATTCATGGTAGTTTTATGTTATCATATTGAAATTATTTCAGGTGTCTTTAATTTATGCAAATGTATGGATGATATTTTATGGAAGAAGAAACATGATATACGTGATGCAGCCACCCTAACTAAAGGTAACATATCTTCAAATCTAGCATCCATTTTACTTAAATTATGAAAATGCTTGTGTTGAATTATTAATTATATATTGTTGAATAAATTTTTTTGAAATAAATTTTTTTGAATAAATTTTTTGGTGACATAAGAATCCTTAGTTTACGTGATCAACTCCCTATTTCACTTTTACATGATCAAGGAAGTATTTGTAACTTTTTCATCTAAATATTGAAGTTTTTTCTAATTGTAGGCACTTAATTAATTCACTTGATTCCTCATTGGAACCGAGCTACTTAGGTTGGAGAATGTAAAGATGAATACCCCAACACCGATTTGGATGGAATAAGTGAAGAGTGGTCGCATTAAGTTTCAGATTCTATTTATGTGTATGGCTACATATTAGATAATTAATGCAATTTGGAACTACTTTGTACTCTCTGTATTTACATGGGAACATGGAACAATTTGTAATTTTTTTTAGCATTTAAATTAAATGAATTCTGTTTTTCCATTATTCAACAATTATTGACATTATTTTATTGAAAAAAGCAGGTAAAATGTATGTATGTAAATGTATGTATGTATATATATATATGTATGTATGTATATGTATGTATGTATGTATATGTATGTATGTATGTATATGTATGTATGTATGTATATGTATGTATGTATATATATACATACATATGTATATATATGTGTGTGTGTATATATATATACACACATATATATATATATATATATATATATATATATATATATATATATACATATATATACATATATGTATATCTATTTGGACAATGTTGTCCCACCAACATAGTGCGGAGTCCACAAATAAATGAGTGGCAAACTTCACCTTCTGATCTTCCCGACACTCGCTGATGTCGAGAACGGCCTCCATCTCTCTCACCCATCGGTGAGCAGCGGCAGCATTGCCATTACCGTCGAAAGTAGGGGGCTTGCATCTCATAAACGCCCCATAACTACAGCCTCGTGCCACCTCCTGCACGGGCTCTTCTTCTTCCTCCTCATCATCAGTTAGAACCGTTTCTGGCTCCGGTTGTTCTCGTTCTCTCGAGGGCCTGTTTCTCTCCTTTCTTTCCCCTTCTTGTACAGCCTTAATAACTTCGGTCACCACAGACGGTAAGATTATCTGCATGACCTGATGTACATCTTCAACAACAGCCTCCTTTACTGAGGCCCTCAGGTTTGCACTCTCATCCCCCGCTTCTGGATGAGGAGTCTCTGGTTCTTCAGGACCACCTTCTCGACCCTTGGTCTTCCTCTCTTGGGTCGCGGCTCAACATCAGGCCCGCCACGGCCTCCACCTCTAGATGCTTTAGAAGATCTGCCTCCAGCCATTCTCTAACTCACACTGAAAGATCCAAACACCAACACGGTCATTCAAGGAAACAACTTAGTTTATGTCAAGTATAGTACGTCCCTAATTACAGTGGCCAGTTGTGATTAGCCACTTACTTTACTCTTCATACCCCAAGTATTACCTGTCTTGACTACATCAGTATTTAAATCTACATACAACACATAACCACATACCATGCGCACATAAAACCGGTTAACTTTAAGAAAATACATGATGGCACGCAGCTACTCAGATTGGCATTCCATTTCCTCTTTCGTCCCATTCTCAGTTTAAGATTAGATTTATTTTGAAAATTTACCCATTTCACTTAAACTTTGGCTCTGATACCAACTTGTAAGGCCCCGTTCCGGGACGCTTACAGCTGGGTTCTCATCGCACATGAAACATGTAATTACATAAAATCGCAGCGTAAAACTAAAACCATCTTTCATTTCCATGTAAATGCTTTTGGCAAATTAATACAACATTCATTACAAAACAGCTTGTTCGCATTACAATGCAAAAACATTAATCAAAAGAATGTCATCCCAAAAGAGCTGAGTAGCTTCACGGTGCCATCCTCAGCAAACATTACTTGCCAACTAGAAAACATATAAAAAGTCAGCGTTGCTGAGTGAGTTCTAGTTTTATTACAATACATACTTTACTTTCATATAAAACCATTCGTTACTTTTGCATGATCACACATCATACGTACACATAGATAATGTCATTATTATCTTCTTCATTCATTCATTCGTCCATTCGTTCTATATAACTTTACTTGCGCATCGGACATCAACCGCACCAATACCATGTGCTACACCCCGGCTAGTCTTAGCTACCGGGCCGAAGTCAATAAATGAACAGCTAAACGTATGCCACGGTACTAGGAGTAACCATCAGTCTTAGCTACTGGGCCGAAGTCAATAAATGAACAGCTAAACATATGCCACAGTACTAGGGGTAAGCGGTAGAGGTTCTACATTGAGGGTCAATCACAAAGAAGGACCCGTTATCCGATGCATGCAAGACGTTTCATTCGTTCATTAATGCATGCATTCATCATCATGTTCCTCTTTCATTATCTTTCACTTTACGTTACATAATACTTCGTTCATTCCTCATAATAAGTAAAGCCATAGGAAAGATATTATACATCATACTAAGGAACATTAACATGCATCCACATCACATCATACAGGGCAACATCATACATACATAACATGCAACATCATCATCTCTATGTCGTACATGCTTCTAAGGCCATATCTGCTATCTTACGTGCTCTTACAGGAAACCTTTACGTCAAGACTTACATCTGCACTTCCCCCGAAAGGCAGAAGTCTAACTACACTTTCTTCGGGTGCAACAGCCCTAATCGTGCGTATGGAGACCCAATAGTCGAATGGCCTCCATGCGACTGAACATCATGCGATTGAACTCAAGCGGATGAACATTTAGGCAAATGGGCATCCAGTCGTGCGTATGAACCTCATGCGGATGGAACAAATGCGAATGGGCACCTATGCGACTGATCTAATGCGAATGAACTCATGCGACAAAGCA